>OV651817.1:60889796-61430259 GCA_927349885.1 Psylliodes chrysocephalus
GTAGTCTAATCAACAAGTTCAAAAGCGTGTTTTTGGGACATACTATTACGAAAATTATGCCTTTCGCCACCAATGTTAAATAAAAAATATTAGATTATGACTAAAATTATTTTTTTTCTAATAGTAGATGTCCTTATTTATCTAATAGTGAACTTTTAACTATACCTTACCGTGAACATTTTTGAGAAATTTTTTTTTTAAAAATGTGTGTGTTTGTACAGTGTCTTATGAGAAAGTAAGACTTCAACAACAATTTTCGAATTATAATTAATTTTACTATTATTTATTGATTAGATTGAGTAGAAAAAAACTAAAAATAGGGTTTTTGAAATATTTAGGTTTTGTTTTTTACAATAAAATATATAGGTTACCGTGGAATTTATTGAGAAATTATTATTAAAAAATCACAAAAAATTTTCAACTAGGTTACTTGAAATTTTTTTGTGATTTTTTAATATTAATTTTTCTCAATAAGTTCCACGGTTTACTATATATATTTTATTGTATAAAACAAAATCTAAATATTTCAAAAACCTTATTTTTAGTTTTTTTCTACTCCATCTAATCAATAAATAATAGTATAATTCTAGAATTGTTGTTGAGGACTTACTTTCTCGTGAGGCACTGTACAAATACTCACATTTAAAAAAAAAAAATCTCAAAAATTTGCAAGGTAAGGTATAGCTAAAAGTTCAGTATTAGATAAATAAGGACTTCAACTATTAGAAAAAAATTAATTTTAGTCATAATCTAATAACTTTTTTTTAACATTGGAGGCGAGAGGTGTGGCGAAAGGACCTCCTTAATAGCTCATTCGATTCGGAATAATGTCTAGATAAATTTGTAAAGAATAATTTTACAGTGTATAAAAAATAGCAAAAGTTATAAACAATTAAACACCTCAAAAACATGGTGTTTGGTTTTTCGCCTATAGTTTGTAAACTATACATATTTTTGGATTTTTAAAAAAAGATCCTTAAAGAGGAGGAAATTTGCTATAAATAAGTTTCAACTTCCGGAACTTTACCTCCATTATTTATAATTTTAATTTAACGCTCAAAGTAGCCTTCCGCGCGCCATTTTTAGGTTGCGCGCACAGCGTCGAAACCGAGTACGTTACATAAAATAATTTTTTTAAGTTAATAAAGTTAAATTCAAAAATTTTAAAAAATTACGGTGTATTTTAAACACTTAGAAGAATTCATTCCCGTTAGAATTTTTCATAAAAATTAATTTTCCAACAAAGTAGGTTATTGTTAATTAACAAAATTTTTAGAATTTCTCTCATCATACAAATTGATAAAAATATTAAATAATTACCGTAATTTTTTTTTGCTTCGTGGAGCTCTTTTTATATACATATAAAACAAAATAGCTTGATAAAAGTTTAAAAAATGCTAATACTTTGTTTATAATAATTTTTTAAAGTTTACAAAAACAGGAAAGTCATAGTGGTGCTATAAAAAAATATTTTTTTTCAATTTATTATAATATTACTGTTTTAATGTCGAGAAAAGACATTTAGTAATTAAAAAAAAATTCCCCCATTTGTTTATAAATTTTTTATAAACAAATGGAGTATTTCAATTTTTTTCAAATTTTTTTTTACAACTTTCTTGACAATTGCCAATTATGATTTAAAAAAAAAATGTGTACCTAATAATAACTTTTAATTGTTTATAATCGTTTTTTTAATATATCTATAGTTAAGAAATGTGTTTTTTTTTAATCATAATTGACAGTCCTCTACAAAGTGACAGCAAAAAAATTTTTTAATAATAATTCCATTGTTTATTAAGTTAACAATTTGTTATAAACAAATTCCCAACTTTGGTTTATTTTTTTCCTGAAAAGTTCGAAAAACTTAAAAAAAATCAATTTTTATAAACAAATATAAAAAACAACAAATTGACAATAGGTACGGAATTGACAAATGACTTATCTGAGAGATAATTTCATTGCATACAAAAATGACTTGAATGTTCATTGTCGTATCTCCAATAGTTTAAAAGTTATATCAACTTTTAAGTCAACAAATGGATCAGCTGTTGCAACTTTGATAGTGCGTATATTTTCAAAGTTTTATAAAAAATGGAATAAAATTTTTTCCGTAATTTTAATGCACTAAGTCGTTTTTGGAATTTTTATTTCTTTCAGGAAAAAAATAAACCAAAGTTGGGAATTTGTTTATTACAAATTGTTAACTTAATAAACAATGGAATTATTAAAAAAAAAATTTTTTTTGCTGTCAATTATGATTAAAAAAAACACATTTCTAAACTAATAATTTAAACAATAGATATATTAAAAAAACGATTATAAACAATTAAAAGTTATTATTAAGAACACATTTTTTTTTAAAATCATAATTGGCAATTGTCAAGAAAGTTGTAAAAAAAAATTTGAAAAAAATTAAAATACTCCATTTGTTTATAAAAAATTTATAAACAAATGGGGGAATTTTTTTTTTTTTAATTAGTAAATGTCTTTTCTCGACATTAAAATAGTAATATTATAATAAATAAAAAAAAAAATTTATAGCACTACTGTGACTTTTCTGTTTTTGTAAACTTTAAAAAATTATTATAAACAAAGTATTAACATTTTTTAAACTTTTATGAAGCTATTTTGTTTTATATGTATATAAAAAGAGCAAAAAATATTTATGGTAATTATTTAATATTTTTATCAATTTGTAATGATGAGAGAAATTTTAAAAATTTTGTTAATTAACAATAACCTACTTTGTTGGAAAATTAATTTTTATGAAAAATTCCAACGGGAATGAATTCTTCTAAGTGTTTAAAATACACCGTAATTTTTTTTAAATTTTTGAATTTAATTTTATTAACTTAAAAAAATTATTTTATGTAACGTACTCGGTTTCGACGCCGTGCGCGTAACCTAAAAATGGCGCGCGGAAGGCTACTTTGAGCGTTAAATTAAAATTATAAATAATGGAGGTACAGTTTCGGGAGTTATTTATAGCAAATTTCCTCTTCTTTAAGGATCTTTTTTGAAAAATCCAAAAATATTTATAGTTTACAAACTATAGGCGAAAAAACCAAACACCATTTTTTGAGGTGTTTAATTGTTTATAACTTTTGCAATTTTTTATGCACTGTAAAATTATTCTTTACACATTTATCTAGACATTATTCCGAATCGACTGAGCTATTGAACATAATTTTCGTAATAGTATGTCCCAAAAACACGCTTTTGAACTTGTTGATTAGGTTTAAGTATTTTCAAGTTAACTTGTTCTTTTCTGATCTTTTTTATTATTATTATTATTATTATTATTATTATTATTATTATTATTATTATTATTATTATTATTATTATTATTATTATTATTATTATTATTATTATTATTATTATTATTATTATTATTATTATTATTATTATTATTATTATTATTATTATTATTATTATTATTATTATTATTATTATTATTATTATTATTATTATTATTATTATTATTATTATTATTATAATTATTATTATTATTATTATTATTATTATTATTATTATTATTATTATTATTATTATTATTATTATTATTATTATTATTATTATTATTATTATTATTATTATTATTATTATTATTATTATTATTATTATTATTATTATTATTATTATTATTATTATTATTATTATTATTATTATTGATGCACATTGTAAAGAGTTGTTTGTTAAATATAACATTCTCACATTACCATGTATCTATATATTTGAGACAATACTAACTGTTCACAAAAATGTAAATAAATACACAAAACATTGTGATATACATGGTCACGATACCAGAAATGCAGAAAATTTACTTCCTAGCATTTCCAGAATACAAATGAGCAAAAATAATAAATTAGACGTAAGTTTGTACAACAAATTTATTAACTTTCATAAGAAAGAAATCGTCAAACACAAGACAAATAATTCATTTATTAATTTTACGAAGTCATTCCTTATAACGAACAGTTACTATTCTGTTGATGAATTTGTAAATGCCATAAGTTAGGTTAAAAATGTTAACTGTTTAGTTTAGAAAATAGATTGTTTTATATTTGACAAATTTTTTACTATTATATGTTTACGTATTATTTTTATTGTTATATTATATTTTAATTTTTCTAATTTTCTATTTTTATATTGTATTTCTGTTTTATATTTTATATTTTACACATAAGATTTTTAATTTATATATCTTTAACTATATTGTATTTAAACTCTTTGTGACTTAAACTATATTTTGTATGGAAAGGTCAATAAACTCTATCTATCTATTATTATTATTATTATTATTATTATTATTATTATTATTATTATTATTATTATTATTATTATTATTATTATTATTATTATTATTATTATTATTATTATTATTATTATTATTATTATTATTATTATTATTATTATTATTATTATTATTATTATTATTATTATTATTATTATTATTATTATTATTATTATTATTATTATTATTATTATTATTATTATTATTATTATTATTATTATTATTATTATTATTATTATTATTATTATTATTATTATTATTATTATTATTATTATTATTATTATTATTATTATTATTATTATTATTATTATTATTATTATTATTATTATTATTATTATTATTATTATTATTATTATTATTATTATTATTATTATTATTATTATTATTATTATTATTATTATTATTATTATTATTATTATTATTATTATTATTATTATTATTATTATTATGTTGAATACCTTGTCATTCGATCACACTTAACACCTCTTAATGGCAGAAACCTTTAAAGAGGCTCTTAGGTTTCAATCCACGTACTTACGGACTTCTCCCAACTTTACCACTTGGTTGTTTTAACAACTTTAAATCAATATATTAACACATTAATCGATATAAGTATAACTTTGTTTAATCTCATAGACTCCATTGAAGTTAATTTGCAATACTGACTCTTGTAGGTACTGTAGTTGTTACCACTTGTAAATAACTGTTGAAATAATGGTTTTTAATCCATATAAATTTTATATCTTCTTGATTTTTTTAAGTTGTTTATCTTTTTCCCAACATTTTTTATTAGACCGCCACCAGTTTCATTAATTACTTAATAAATTTATTTTATTTTTTATATTTTTTCATGGACTTTTTCTTGGTTTATTTGTGTTCCAAATAAATGAAAGCTATTCATAATCTTAGATGGAAATGTTTATTAATAATATTTATATTACTTAAATCCTTAATTTTAAAACAATATTTACAAACAATAATAAAATTTCGAATATATAGGATTTTAAGACATCTACTAATAATTAGAAAGTTCAAACGTTTTACCCAAACTATATTTAAGGTTGTGGGTTTTTCGTCCTGATTAATGCTTAACAAAATTTGAGTAAAATTTTCCTCATATAACTGAAATAAAGATATTTCTCAAACTCAACCACATCTTTATAACTAGGAAATGCTTTTAACAACTCTCGACGAAGTAACGCCACTTAAGACCAAAGACCTTTGTTAGAGAGACCATAACGAGCTAGAAAATGTTTGTCGTCACTTATATTTTCTCTGTTTTAAAGCTTTTTCGAACAGTTTTCAGTTTTCTAAAGATTTTCTCTTAGAAATTTCACAGATAGATCCACACAGCCACTAATTGAAATTTTTGATATTTAAGTTAAAATGATAAAGTAATCGATTTTTGGATCCAGTAATTTAAATTATGTGAGAGTAAATTATTTAAAACAAGGATTTCGCATAAAAGAAAATACTTATAGAGGGTGACTCATTGAGAAAGGTAGATAAAGACACCGAGGTGTTTCTAAATAACCTATATGTAATAAATAAGGCAAATATTTTAGCCTTTCAAACCAATTCTCTACTCCCCTCAGTTTTAGCTTGAGCCCAACTACTAGCTCTCCATACTCAGGCTTGGGATCCAGTCTGCTTTCCCTTTCGTGCCACCATCTAGATGTCCTACTTCTTCCCATTCATTCAGATTATATATTATTCTATTCCTTCTACGTCTAAGTGGACCTCAAGCTGTGTGAGTTCAGTTACTCACTAAAGTCAAAACTAGGCCCTCACTGCTGAGAACTACATCCAAACAGCTCTAAAGGCAGAAATAAAATCACAATCATGGTGAAAAATTGCCTAGAAGACCTGAGGGCTAAGTAGTCAAAATAAAGTCACCTAAGTTACCTAAGTATCAGGCCACGAAAGATATCAGGGCGGTGAACTAGCCCGAGAAGGCTGAGATAAGACTCAGATAAGGCCATGACAGTCCCCAAACTTTTCTGTGAAGTTGCTAAGGCATTGTGCTAAGGCAGTCTCAAGTAACAATTTGATATTTTATAAGAGCTGAAAAAATGTTTACAGAACAATATTTATGAAGAAACTAGGAACATTTCCGGAATATTCTTTCAACAACAGTAATAAACACAAAATAAGCGCAATGTTACAGAATTATTTGGTTCATTTGTAAATTGTTTCTTGCATTCGTAACCAAATAGAAAAGGCCACACGGGCAGGAAAATCACCATCATTAAGAGCCTGAACTTTTCTTAAATTAAATGGGTACAAGTTTTTTCGATGGAAAATCTTCCACACAGATGATTTAGAAATATTAGGATACATTGCAGCTAATCTTCTTATACTAATTTCAGGGTTTTCCTCGATTTCCATTAAAATATCATTTTCATATTCCTCGAATACGTCAGCATGTCTACCAGTTTCGTTGTTACTGAGAATAACAGATCCTGTTTTCCTAAGTCTTTAATGAAGAACTGTGAATGTTTTTGAAGCAGGATGTCTCCTATTTGAAAATTTCTCGGCATACCTACGTGACGCTACCTGCGCGTTACAATGCATTTTACCATACACTAAATGTATTTAGCATATTCTTCATTATTACACCGAACCATCTTTAACTTTTAATATTTTAGAAATTAAGATAATTCTAAATAAAAAATAACACAAACTTACTTACGGTATGAAACACCCGCCATTGGACATTTATGTAATTGTTATTTCGTTTATTTTTCACAGCCATCTAATCATAATTAATTTAGAAATTTATTTGTTAGTCAATGGAACACGAAAAGTTTTAATCTATTTTTCTTGAAAACGGATGGTCATGGGGACTCCAGACAAGAGCATAAACTTTTTAAATATGACTTCAAAAGGCGAATTTTTGAAAGAAAAAATAAATAAATAAAAATAAATAAAAATATCCAATAACCCACCCAAACGAGCCGCTTATGACTACATTAAAAAAAAATTACGAAATTTTATTGGTTAGATTTAAATAAATAAATGTACAGAATATTATCATTTAATAAAAATCCGTTTTGAAGGTATTTCAATTAAATCGATTTTGGAGCGTTATCTTCAAAGAGCTCGTTTAGGAATCATTTTTGGACTAAAGTAATTGAGTTCGTCATAAATTGAGCTCTATACATCGTGATTTCATTCTTTAAAGAGCGTTTTTGGACACCCTATATAATAAAACTCAACTTTTTGAATACCTTAACAGTTCTAAATTCTAAATTAACTAAATTAAACACATCTTATTCCATTTTTTATGAAACGGAAATCAGAATAAAACCTTTAAAATTTGGCAAATGTCAAACATTAATCTACATATGCTTTCCTGGCCATTTCGTCTATTACAGAATACGTTGTTGCCGTATTTATTATTTTTTAAACTCAAAAGGAAATTATCTTACTATAAAATAAACAATTATTGTACTTTTAAATATATTTTATGCGAAATGATTCAAAATATAATCTTTATAAATACCTATCGTCTTTTAAATTTTATCAAAGGTAATAACACGAGTCCTCCAAATTCCACCGATTGAATTTTTAGTGATTTTATTTTAAATCGGTCTGTTTGATTGGTTTTGCCTGAAATAAAGTCATTTGAGTATGGAAACTCAAAATTTAATAGATCAAATTTGAAAGGACGAGCGGTATTTGAAAATATTATTTTTTAAATCATTTTGTATGAAAAACATATTTCGAGTAGGTAATAATCTAAAAGTGTTTATTACACATGCTATAATTTTGTTTATTTTATAGTAATATAATTTCCTTTATTATCCTAAGAAAAATGGATATGGCAACGAAATACTTATTAATGCCTATTAAAAATTTCTAAAAAAAAAAGAGTATTTTAACTTTAAATTCCTAAACATTAAGTATTTTTCATCCAATTAAACATTCTTAAATGTAGCTCGTTCCATTTCTTTGTCTATTATGTGCTCCCTCTAATTTAGTCTCCCCCAGTGAAACTCAAGTGCTTTTGAGCCTTAAAACATCAGAACGACGTCGTTGTCTTCTTGTCTCTTTCCTGTCTCCCTTTTCCTGCTAAACCGGTAGTGACGCACTCAATTAAGCGTACACGTGACTATTCCTTTTTCTATCTTCTGTACAATTATTCAACCGGCATTAGAAAATGAGGATCCAAATCCAAAAAACATCTGGTCTCGAGTCTTGAACGATTAAGCCATGATGTCGGTCGCAAAATGAATTAAAGGACGATTACGAAAGAAACAGTAAGGATTTGGACCCAGCTGCAATCTAATTGAAATTTATACGGTGGTTTAGAAAAGATTTCTTTAATTACAATTACAGGTAATCTTACTATAAATGGATTATAACAATCAATCAAAGAAATCGTTTTTCATTGAGACAGTTCATCTATCAAAAAGGTAACCAATGATGATAATAATGTTGTAGTATTTGTAGGCTAATTTTAAACGTCCAACATATCCTAGTTGTCGCAACACATCCGTTATAGTAGTTTGTGCAACAAGAGTGGATATGATGGCCATATCGCTCAAAGACGCAGTTTGAGTACGACTCCGTAGGCTTAATCGTCTGAATTAAGAAATACTGGTTTTATAAGTAGCTATTAGGTTATTAAGACAAAATAACCAATTTTAAAATAATTTATGACTTTTATTAATTTATAAGATAAAAATAGTTTTAAAAAAATATTTAATTTTATTAGTCCTCAACCGAGATTGGGTCTTTCGCGTGGAACACCAACGCCGTCTCCTCACCTCCAAAGCCAGATTTTGGGTTTTAGTTTTAATACTCGTAATTAAATTAGTTTCATATAGTATAAAATTTTAAATATATTTAAATAACTTATTTTAATGCATTGTAATGGGAGCCATTTCATTATTCAGTCATGCTCTAATCCTCCAAGTCCCTCTCTGTCTTATTTGGCCTTTGAGGCTCAACTCGTCCGATTATCATACATAATTAAACATCTTAAGACCACACATATGTGACGACTATGGCGGAGGTGCTTTCGATTACTATTCAAGAAAGAACGAGATAATGTTTCTAGTAAATTCCAAATATTACAAGATATTTATAGTTTGGCGGAGGAGCAATCTGGTACCTTCACCATAATTAGAAATTTGTATATAAATATTGATGGAGAAACACAGTGCAGTCATTAGTATACAAACAACGCAGGAATCAGTTATATATGGACAGTGAATATAAATAGTGAACATTTCAAAGACATTCGAAATATATAAATTAGAATAGTATTGGTATAAATAAATAAGTGTTTAAATAAATTATGAATAGATAAACTGTTCTTTAAAATAAACAAACATAACATTGGTGTCGAGAAGTGGAATAGTGTAAATAAATAGTGGACAATAATGGCTACAAAATTGTGTGATTTAAAAGTGGCTGAATTGCATCGCGAATTAGAAGATCATGATCTGGAGACTACAGGGAAGAAAGCAGAACTGGGAGAGGCTTAAAGAAATACTGGAAAGTGATGGTTTGGATCCGGAAACGTATTTATTTTCTGATGATGCGTCTTCTATAATTTTTTCTTTGGAAAGTTAAATGTCTTCCATGAAAACCGATATCTCTTCTGACATTTATTCTTTAGATAATAAAGTTTCTTCCATAGAAAATAAAGTTTCTTCAGACATTTGTTCCTTAGATAGTAAAGTTTCTTCCCTAGAAGAAAAGGTATCTTCTCATATGTCTTCCGTAAAAAACGAAATCTTTTCTTTCGAAACTAAAGTCTCTTCTGATATCTCTTCGTTAAAAGATAAAATTTCTTCCGACTTGGAAAACAAAATCTTCTATGGAAAATAAATTTTCGTCTAATATTTCTTCCTTAGAAGAAAGGGTGTCTTCGGAAATGTCTTCTTTAAAAAACGAAATTTCTGCTGATGTGGAAAATAAGATGACTTCCGTTGAGGAGAAAATAAAAAAAATAAAAAAGAAGATAGAAGAACTGGAACATTTAGAACCGGCCAAAGATGGTGAAATAAAGTGCCATGAGATGGAGTCAAAGTTGAAATTGGAAGGAGCTATAAATCTGACAATCGCCCATCGATGAGACGCTTTAGATGTCCTTCAGACTACGGAAGAGACAAATGATTTTGAGCAACTCAAAAAGAGACTAAATATGCGATATGGGCACAAACACGTGGAGCAGGTGTACCGATTACAGTTGAAGAATCGCAAACAGAAACAAGACGAGAGCTTTCAAGACTTCGCACTGAGCGAATAGTTTAATATCAATGACAAAATTTTGTTGAGTAGTTCATAGGTATCGTTATCTGAGTATCATCTATCATGAATTGTTTCCCTCATACGAAGAGTGCTACGAAACATTTTAAATTTTTTTCCCTATTTCAAAATTAAATTTAATATTGAATTATTTTATCTATCGCCATTTGCATAATCAATTTGTTTCTGTGTCCTTGTAAATTGTATTTTATTTGTTAAATGTAATTTTATTGACATTTTGATTACACAACTATGTTATTCCCTTCTGTCTAGTGTATTATTGTATTAATTAATTTAATATATATTTATACTGCGAACATAAATGTTAATGGAAAACTTTCATCGTTGTATTGAATTACATCGAAGTGCCAGATCCTATAATGATTATGTTACGATGAGATGATTTATATTGCATAAAAATGATTTTGACAATATTTTTTTTTCAAATTTGACCTGTTTTATCTTCTTTTCTGATTATTAATTAATTAAGTATACTGTGAAATATAAATTGCTTTTTGTATTTTATATGGTATGTTATACCACCAATTAATTAAACCGGGTATTCCATTTAAAAACTTAAGAAAATCGTTATCTCGCGTTTTGACGCACCCTATATACAACAAAGCAAATGAATGATGTCAATTAAAATTGTTTGACGATGTGAAAACAATCAAATATGTATAAGTACCTGCAGGTAAAAAAGTATAGGTTTGGTCAGCTTCTCGTTTATAGACCACCAAGTATATTTAAGAATAATTTTTAAATATGGTCATACAACAATTAATATTAAAAAATTATTTGTATTTTTAATAATAAAACAGATATCGATCAATTGTATATGTGTTATTGGCGAACATGTTGGTATCATTGGATAGGCACATGTATAAGGAATTTTATGCTAAAATAATATACAGGGTGAACTTAAAATTAGCCATATTTAAGACAGGTTTCAAAACACTCTGTATATAATAATCCAGTTTTATCGCCACTATTCGTTATCTCAGTGTCTTATAAGTCTGTGTATTAAACAATTTTAAAATGAATGTAAATCTACCAAAATTATGATACTTTAATTTGGGGTCTACATAATTCTCTAAATTCATAAAAAAATTAAATGCTTGGCAAACATTTAATGTTTTTTAAAAAAATTCTAGGATTGTATATAGTATTACCAAACCATTCTTAAAAACTTATAAATGTACTAAGTCTCCTGAACATCACAATTATTTCAGTCAACTCAGAGCTCAATGCAAAATGTTATCAAAAGTGTGTTATGCTAGTTACGTAAGCCGTACTGAGAATTCAGTTGTAAAAATGATAAAGCGTTCTGGAAATTTGTAAAAAATAAGAGAGAAAATAATTCTTTACCTGACTCGATGACATTAAACGATACAGTGGCTTCCTGCGGTAATGACATTGCCAATCTATTTGCTAGTCACTTTTCTTCTGTATACACGAACCAAACGCTAAATTTAAGTGGAAGTGAAATCCAATCTGCAATATGCGTATCTTTTTATTTTATCCAAATTTCCAAGATCTATGTTAAGCTGTCAACACTTGACACTAATAAAGGGTCAGGTCCCGATGGAATTCCACCTATTTTCCTCAAAAAATTTAATTTTGCATTATCTAGGCCACTTTTTCATATCTTTAACAAATCACTGAGCACAAATGAATTTCCTGACTTTTGGAAACTCTCTTATGTTACTCCCATTAACAAATCGGGTAACAAATCTAATGTAAAAAATTTTCGCCCCATTTCCATCCTAAGCACAATCCGAAAAATCTTTGAAAGTATAATAACTGATTTTCTAACTCTAATTTGGTTTTTCGCTAGGAAAATCTGCTAAACTAAGCTTATTAACATATTATTAACATATTCTGTCTGAAGCTTTGGAGAAGGGTCTACAGGTAGATTCTGTATAGACAGACTTTTCCAAGGCCTTTGACAAGGTGAACCATGATCTTTCCGTTCATAAGCTAAATTTATATAGTATTGATTTGATTGTCTTACAGTGGCTCAGTAGTTATCTAAAAAATAGGACTCAACAGGTTCGAGTAAATCATCATTATTCCCAAATTTTCCTAGTTACTTCGGATGTCCCTCAAGAGTCTCACTTAGGACCGCTACTATTCAACCTGTTTATTAATGACATCACAACTTGCTTTCCTAACACCAAAGCCCTATTGTTTGCAGATGACTTAAAATGCTTAAAGATCATTCCTGATTATGCCGACACTCAGATTTTGCAGTCGGATTTAAATAAACTAGAAAGTTGGTGCTCTAGTAATGGCATGGATCTAAATACTAACAAATGTCACATTATCCGATTTTGTCACAGCCATAATTTAATAACTTATAAATATAGTTTATTTTAACATCTTTTGGACCCTGTCAATCAAATAAAGGATCTAGGGATCATCTTTGACTCTTCCATGAGCTTTAAAGGCCATATCACTGCTACAGTTCAAAAATCAATGAAAATGCTGGGCTTTGTCAAGAGGACAACTCATAACTTCACTAATATAAACACAATTAAAATGCTATACTTCTCTTTAGTTAGGACACAACTTGATTATTGCTCCTCAGTCTGGTTCCCACACTACTTAATTCATAAAAGTATAAACTGGATGGTTCAAAATAATTTACTTAGATACATACATTTAAGTTTAACATTTACTACAATTATGCGGAATTGCAACAATACTTAAGCATACCTTGTCTGGAAGTTCGTAGGAAACGAAAAGATCTTACTATACTGTCCAATATCATCAATGGCAGGTGTAATTGCCCCGACCTCCTTTCCAGAATTAATCTTTTTGTACCCTCACGTACTGTTAGACAAATTCAAACATTCCATGTACCTTTTCACCGTTACAATTATGCGTTTAATGCTTTTATTCCTAGAACATTTAGACTAGCTAACTCTCTTCATGATATTCAACTTTTTTACAGTTATGTTCAAGGATTTAAGAACGACTTACACTGAATATTTGAACGTCTCAAGCAATTCCATACTTTTTGTTTATACACATTATAATTTAATTGCTGTTCTGTACATTAATGTCCACTGTTTTATCTAACCATTTTATTCTATATTTTACTTAATTTTTATATCACTATTCTATTTTATTGTATTTTTTATTTTATATTGTATTTTATTGTATGTAAACTGAATTGGGCTTTGCCAGTAAATAAATAAATAAAATAAATTACAGGGTGTTCTATTTAAAAAATGCAACAATCTGTATATAAAAAAATATTTTTAAAATATGTATTTTTCAAATCCATTAAATCATTTTTATTTAAAACTTGTTTTAGGCACTTGTGTCGGTTGCAAATTCGATATTTCTTGTCAATGTATTTTTAGTTGTTTCCTTAAATTTGCATCACTTTTGTTTCAATTTAGCAATGCAAAATTGACCATAGACAAATAACAATCATTTGTGCTAATCTTGGCGAGTTGAAATTTGTATTTACTTACAGGAAGTTACTTAAATGGCTCTGTAAAATTTGCAATACTTTTTAATTTTTTTTGCAACTCCAAAAAGTGCGAATTGTTGGGTTTTGTTAATTTTTTAAGGTTCCGGACAAGGTTGCAAATTCATTAGATTTTTAAGAAAAATAATATTAAAACTTGCAACCAATTTTCAAAACTTCTGCATTTTTTTGACAAAATTAGAAGTAAATACACAATTATTTTGCTATTTGAAAAAAAACATATTTCTGTGCAAAATAAAAGGTTGCAAATTGGAACAGATGTTCCAAAAACTTGTAAAAATTATGTTATCATTTGCACCACTTTTGAAATTTTATCTATGATATAAAAAAAACCGCTAATTTAAAAAAAAAAAACTTTTAGAAAAGTTGCAAATCTGATATATTGTTGAAAATAATACAATATATATTGCTTCAAGTTTTTTGCAATTTTTTTTAGAAAGTTATAATTAAATTTTTAATTATTGCAATTATTAATATGTTCCGGGACTCAGAAAAAGTTGCAAAATTAAATTTATAATTATTTGAATTTAATAAATATTCCGACAAAATTTGAAAACTTTTGTTATTAATGTGAGGTGATTATCTTTAATGACTGGCTTATAATCTGATGCGATCAAATGGAAGCAACACTTCTTGAACTTTCTTTCACTTGTAGTAACCCAGCTAGCACAAAGCATCCCATCTAAGTTAATAGCCTGCAACTTTAGGCTCTTTAAGCTCGCATGAAATGTACTTTTAATGTTACTCTAATATCCCTGCAACCGCTGAATGTCCGCAACGGCAAGACTTTTATAGCACATATCACAGAGGTTACAAAGTGAAGTTCTGTAAACATCAAACTAGTACTTTAAGGTACTTTCGCCAAAAGTTGCCCTGAATCGTTTTATACAGGATGTCCACTTAACAATACTTGTAAAAATATTTATTTTAAATTTAGAAAAAAAAATATTTTCATAATTTCTTTTGCTTGGTAAATAAATACCATTACCGTTGAGAAATGATGAAAAATGACTTTTTTGAAAAATTTTAAATAAATATTTTTACAAGTATAGGTCCATTTTTACAAGTATAAGTCCATCCTTGGGCACACTATATGTAAAATAGTATATTGAGGATATAGTAAAATCTGAATAAAATAAAATAAAAAATTGTATAAATTTATTATTAATAAGCTTTTGAGATCAAGAAGTACCAATATCACACAAGTAGAGGTAGGTATTAATAATATAGGTATATCACAAGGTGACACAATTACAAATGTGTGATACCATAACTAGTTAAAGATATTTATACAAGCTATATTTCAAAGGTCACTAGATTTTTATTATGATGGCAGTTGTACGATGCTAAAAAAAGATATTTACCTACAACTGGTATTAATCATAGTTTTAATATAAATGTGAACTTAATTATATTGTTTCTTCCGTGAAAAGTAACTTTGGAGGGAATAAATTTACTTGTTTAACTATTATTAAAGAAAATAATATGTATACAGAAATAGAACAATATGCTTTTAAATTTTTGCACATGTTTTTAATTACATTTAACTTCCTTTGTTGTGTTAAATAAATAATGAAATTTATTTTGAACTCTACAAATTTGATGCTTAATAATGGATCCCCAAGTTATACAGAGCTTTTTATAAAAGTCAATGTTTTTAGCACGATATTCTGCTATGAAAGAAAAAGAAATATTTTCAGATGTTATATATTCTTCTTTAACCAATTCTGTATTATTTACTTTAGCTTCTAAAATTTCTGAGATTTTTACTGGAATTATAATCCAGCACAAAGAAAACCTACAACATAATATTTTTAAAATGTACTTTTAGTGATTAAGAATATTATTACACTAGGGCGACCATATGTACAGCATTTTGCTGTATTGTAGCATTTTTAAAATCTGTCCAGCATTTAATATTGTGCAGCAAACGTACAGCAAAACAACATAGTTATATCCAGTCCAGTGAAATGCTGTATTTATCCAGCAAAACGCCGCTACTGCCCATTAATGGTAATTTACTGAAATGTAACAAATTAACATGTTATTGGTCTTTAGTGAGCTACATGATCACATCTATACTGCCGTCCTAGCAAGAAAGGTTTTATCTGCAAAATTAGCAGCGAAAGTTTATCACCAATGGTTGTATTCGTGTTCAGCGTCAGGCATTGGACCAAAATAAATATGGACACCTTATTTGTATCTTCTCGTTTACAATTATTTATATTTTATTGTAGTTGGAAACTGAAATATTGCAGTCTAAAACACCAGACTATAAATTAGAAAAGATGTTTCTATTTTATTGAAAAGAAATTACCAAACTTATTCAAACGTATTAGTTTAAAATACATACCACAAGAAAAAGTGACAAGTGACATTTTTTTCAAGGTTCGGTCAGTTTGATAGTTTTGTTATGACTTATGACAAACGAATGGCTACGTTCGAAAACAATATGATGTTCACAGTACTTCTCATGGATACTTTTTTGGCAAATTACTTTATTAAGTTGTGTTGTAATAGGTAGGTTAAAAAGGTAAGTAGCAAATATAAATTTAGCGAGATTTTGCTTTCCCTCAAAACTTCTTATGAACGTTGCATTTACGTTGTATATTAATGTATTTCGTTCCCTTAAAACAACATCGCCGAAAGGTTTGGCAACGTTATGTGCTAGCTGGGAAGTTATTTTCAATGTTCATCCTTTCCCTTTTAAAATCTTTGCATCAATTGTGTCAATAAAAGTAGCAGGACAATATTTATTGTTGCCAGTCAAAATCTTCAACCAGTTATATGGACAAACTGTACCTTGTATTATAATTTAAACAGTTGAAATTTTTACTAAACTAATTTGTTTACAGAAAATATTTGATTTTATCATGATCAAAAGAATTTTTATAATCTATTATACATTTCTGTAGTTCCGAAACTTTTTTCACATAAGTAAACGCTGTTTAGAATAATTAAAATGACATTTATCAGCACTTAATCTTAAAAAAATATTAATATTATAATGTTAAATAACATTATTACAGTAAAATGGGTCCAATGTCCTTAAATATCCTGGATTTAAAAAGGAAACAATTGGTACATATTTCATAATTGCTATTAACATTTTTATTATTGAATATTTTATATTTGCGAAATAAGATAATTATAATTTTTAAGATATTAATTATCTGTAAAATATCGTCAACGGGCAACTTAAAATATCTGTTAGATATTCTCACAACGTACACATTCACTTTTCTTTTTCTCCCTAAAGTGTGAGGAAAATTTTAAAATAAAAGAACGAAGCGAAAAAGCGTGAAAATTACTCACATAAACAGTCATCATCATAAGAAACAATTCCGAGGTGATGCAGACCCTCTTTTGAACTATAAAATTTGACCTTTCAAACTTATAACTGTGAAATGTCAGCAGTGCGACATTTTGTATATTGCGTTGTGGAACGACGCTAAAGAATTATCTTATGATATAAACTCTTTACAGGGAATAAAGGGTAATAATCTTTAGAGACATTATTATTGTGTTGGTAGGTAGTTTCATTTAATTAATATTAAACATAAAGGATTATAATATTAATACCATCACAAAATTGAATTTCTGAGAAACGGGTGTATGTTTATAACATTGTTCCGTAATTAGGTCATTAATTTCGTTAACGTGATAAATGTGAAAATGTTTTTAATCGTGATAGTTTGCAAAATTAAATGTAATGTTTAAAATGAAAAATTATAATTTTCCAATAAAGTAGTGTTAAAATGTGTCGAAAAATCTAACAAAATTGTCTTTCAAGGCCACCGTTATCGGCTGAAACGCTATCAACAAAAAAAAGCCAAGCCCTGGTTCAGAAATATCAATAGAACAAAAATGGGATTTGTTCGAGGAGAATCAAGCCAGAATCCAAAACTAACAAAGAGGACAATTTTTTTTGGAAAATAATAGTCAATCAGATACAAATACAAGTCGAAAAAATTCAGCAAGAACTTCAAACTTCAGAAGATTACTCAAAAAAAGACAAAGTATAAATATGCCACGAAAGAATGCCGCCAAACCGTGGGACACACCTGGGGTTTCTCCCCCAGAGTGGCCGCATGGACTTACACAGCTATCATAAGACCTATGCTAACATACGTTGCAGTTATTTGGGTACCGAAAACCCAAAAATTAACAGCTATCCGTAAACTAGAACAAATTCAAAGAAGAGTATGTCTCAACATAACAGGGGCCATGAAAACAACACCGACTAGAGCCATGGAAGTGGCAGGTACGATTCATATCTACACTGACGCTTCTAAAACAAAACAAGGCTCAGGATGTGGAATATACTCCAGATTCTAAACATAAAATGGGCTGTGAGCAATAGTGCCAGAGTAGTTCAAACAGAGCTAACGGGAATTCTCATGGCAGCAAAAGAAATAATCAGAAAGAATATCACTGGAAGGAACATGCTCATCTATACAGATAGCAGGCAAGCACTACTCACCCTGAACAGACCACGAATTTATTTAGGGTTAGTACTAGAATGTTACGAATCTTCGGCCGAAGTATCCATCAACAATGTGGTCACCTTAAAATGGATTAAAGGTCACGCCACATCGAAAGGTAACCGTCTTGCTGATTCACTAGCCAAGAAAGCAGCCAACCAAATACTTTTTGGACCTGGCCCTTCTATTGGCCTGACAAAATCGGTAGTGACAGACCTATTCAAAGAACATTTACTTGTGAAATTCAAGGAAAGATGAGATAAAACAAAAAACTGCAGAGTTGCCAGAGAGCTCTTAAGTTATCCTGACAACACTGCAGCGAACAAATACTTGACTATGACTAGACAAAATCTGCGCTTAGTTATAGGCATTCTGACTGGTCAATACCAAGTACGAAAGCACAGAAGAAATAACAATATTTATCCTGTGACGAAAGCATCTCCATATCATGGAGCTGTCAGAATCCTCACTCTGCAGAGTGTGAGGACAAAAAGATTAGACCATCAAGCATATCATTTACGATTGCTCGACGCTCTCATTTATTAGAAGATTTGTATTCGGCGGGTATTAGCTAACACCTGCCAATATAAGAGAAGCACCTCTTGGCGACGTTGTCAACTACATTAATTCTGTAGGCTGGCTCATGAGCTAGGAGGTGCCTATCATCTCAGGAGGATGCACAATGGGCCTAATGAGGCATAAGTGCTGTGAGGTAACACATCCTCCACACGTTACAGATACAGATACAGATCAGAGTGTGAAACATCAAAAAAAGGGAAGCCAGCAGTTCTCCAGAGGTAAGGCAAATTAAAAATTTTAAACCCCCAGCAGTTATACCAGGATAGTTTACGAATTATTGTCCCTAACATATAAGCAAACATACGATCACCTGCAACGTTTATACATTTGGTATATCGGTATTAAAGTGTTTGGAAGTTCAGACAGTTACCTTGACTATAATTTTGCAATTAAACACAGGATATTCAAGGATATTGCGTGATGTTATACATCTAGAATTACTAGGTCATAAATACCAAAATATGATAATTTTAGTGTTACCGAACCTATATTCTAATGTAATTATTGGCCATGATATTCTTCAACAACATTCCAGTTTAAATGTCAATTTTGGTGGTCCTAAATCCCCTATTTTAATTTGCTGCTTATTGGAAGCTAAATCTAAAAATACGTTCTTTACTTTTTATAAACTTTACTCTATATTACAAACCAATAGCAACAAAATCACGCCGCCACTCTGATCAAGATGAAATTTTTATAGAAAATGAAGTTGAGAAATTATTAATAGAAGAAATAATAAAAGAGAGCATATTATTATCACCATGGAGAGCACAAATACTAGTAGTTTCAAGTGAAAATCATAAGAAAAGAATGGGTATTGATTACTCTCAGACCATAAATAAATTTACACTATTAGATGCTTACCCCCTACTACCTAATATTGAACATTTAGTAGCCAATGGGGTCTATTCTGTAACAATTCCTTTATATTTAACGGCCTTTAAAAATATTGACAGCCTATAAAAATATGTTCGTATTCGTTAATTTACTTCTATCATTATTTAAACAGATTTCTTTAAGATAGTCCTCTAATGTATTTTAAAGATCCGTTTAAATAGTGACCGAATCAAAGAAGAAAATATTTTTAAAGGCCGTTAAATATAAAGGAATTTTTACAGAATAGACCCCAATATATCTAAATACGAAATGTTTAGCAACGTAGATCTAAAAAGCACTTATCATCAAATACTTCTATAAGTAATTCAAAAAAGCCCTTCACAGCATTTGAGGCTTATGAAAAATTATATCAATTTCGCAGGATCCCCTTTGGTGTGACTAATGGAGATGCGTGATTTCAAAGAGTTATACATGGAAAAATCACAAATAAAAAATTGGAAGGCGTTTTTTGTTACTTAGATAATGTAAATATATGCGGCGAAAATCAAGATATTCATAATTAAAATTAAGATAAATTTTTATGTTTTGCAAAGAAATAAACCATATATTTTTGATTAAACCATAACCCTTAACGAAAATAAATGTAGCTATTCGAAACGTTCTATAAAGTTATTAGGATATTGTATCAAAAATAGAACTCTTCAACCAGATCCAGATAGATTAAATCCCCTTTTGGAATTGAAAATTTCAGAAGGTACTACTTCCTTACGAAGAATATTGGGCATGTTTCCCATTATTCGAAATGGATACCAAAATTCTCGCAGACAATATGTCATATCAAAGATTGTAAATCTTTTCCGTTTACTCCAGAACTCATAGAATGTTTTTAGAACATAAAACAAGATATTGCAAAATCGTTTCCAGTTCTGAACGCAGACACACTGCTATCGAGAAAGAAGCATATGCTATCGTAGAAGCCCTTCGAAAATGGAAACATTTTTTAATTGGGAGACATTATAAATTAATAACCGACCAAGAATTTGTGTCATTCATGTTTCATGTAAAGCATTAACGGAAAATTAAGAATGAAAAAGTATTGAGATGGAGATTACTTCCATGTTTCAGTTATGACATTATTTTTCATCCAGGATCCTCTAATGTAGTCAGCGACTGCTTTTCAAGAATCTGTGGAGCTACGATACATAATAAACTCTTCAATATTCATCAGTCATTATGTCATCCTGGAATAACAAGGATGTACCATTTGGTTAGAAGCCGCAATTTGCCATACTCATTAGGTGACATCAAGGAAATGACTACATCTTGTCCAGTATGTGCTGAAATTAAGCCTCGTGTTTATAGAAACCAAGTAACATCTAATTAAGGCTACTAAGATAACTAACGTTTAAATATTGATCTAAAAGGCCCATTGCCTAGCAGCCCAAAAAATAATTACATGCTAACAGTGGTTGATGAATATTTACGTTTCCCATTTGCTTTTCCTTGTTCCAATTTGCAGTCATCTACTATTATAAATTGTCTTTTCTATCTTTGGATTGCCCTCATATGTTCATTTTAACCGTTGTTCTTCATTCACTTCCAATGAGTTTGTTGAATTTCTTCATTCCCTTAATATAGCTGTCAGTAAAACTACTGCGTATAACTCAGAAGGTAATGGACAAGTTGAACACTATAACGGAATCATAATATATGGAAAAGTATTAATTTCATTTCATTCTATCAGATCCTTATTATGTACTTCAATTAATTGTACACCCCATGAACGTATGTTTAAACATAAACGGCGTGCATCTCAAGGAACTTTGCTTCCTACATGGTTGTGTCCTTTAGAAATCGTCTAAATGAAGAAGCATATTCGGTAAAGTAAATACGATGCGTTGGTCGAAGAAGTTGAAGTCATAGAGGTTAATCCAAATTACGCTTTCATCCGAAATAATAATGGAAACGAATCGATTGTTTCGATTAAATATTTAGCCCCCAGAGAAAATATCACCTTAACCAATAATTCTGAGAATTCCTTGAATATGAATCATAAGCTAATCCAAAATTCTACAAATAACTTTTCTGGAAACATCCTTCCTATTTCCAGCTCTGGTGAAAACCAGTAAAAGACAAGTGTCATTCACTTAAGAAAATCATCAAGAGTAAAACAACCTCCAAATTATCTAAAGGACTATATTTACAAATATTAAATGGAGGAGAATGTACTATATACCTGTTTATTAGTTTATAGTATGTTCTTATCTTATAGTTAATCTTATCTTATAGTTAATCTTATCTTATAGATATAGTATGTTCTAACGTGTATCCATTCAATTATTTACATTTTGTTATTCAGTTAGGGTCAACTGGAGATAATTTAGATGAAAACGATGTAGTTTATTATTTTTTATTCACGATATTAACACTATCTGTTGAAAAATTAAATCCTAGTTTTGTAAAAAAAACAGATTGCTTGATTGACAGCGAAAGAAACATGGGTGTCAACTCGAGTTAGTTTCAGAAAAATGTTCAACCTTAACGTTGAATCAACATATAGAAAATGTACCAATTAATCTACTGAAAATAGAACATTTTCAAGATATAAGTTAATATGCAGCTTCTGTAAGGAATCTGAATGCCGTAAATTAGGAAGACAACAGGAAGCCAGTTTGAAATGTCATCTTCTCCCAATCCTGTGAAGAACATATAAATTTCATTGTAACTACAGTTAAGAATGAAAACTTTAATGATTATGAAGAAAAGCTACAATTTGGACTCTTGGACACGTAATGTCCTGATAGCCGAGTTGGTAAGACAGCGTGCTTAGAACGCGGATGTAGAGAATTCTAATCCTTCTTATAACAGGTTCTTCAATTATTCAATAAGTTTATTTTCACTTTTCACTTTCCAAAGTAGTTTTTGATTATTTGTTTGTAGAGGCATTTGACGGGTATAAGTAGATGAATTTATACAATGGTAGATGTAATTTTAAGAAAAATATTTGGTAAGTACAAACTGGGCGAAATGCATAAAGATACTTAATTATACTCCAAATATAATCCAAATATAACTATACTTACGAAAAAAAAAAAAAGAAATAATTAACAATTTAAAAATAAATAACACAAAAATAGAGATAGGTGATTCTTATAAAGTGTCAGTCTCTTCGGTTTATAGATCACCAAATTCAGATGCCTTTAGCTTTGTCGAAAATGTATACTCCTTTTTGGAGAACCTTGCTAGTGACGATTGTGCTCTTTCCTTTTTTGTAGGGGATCTAAACATAGATTTGTTAAAACAAAATGAGCGTATATGTATGGAATATCTAAATACCCTAAGCGAATTTTGATTTGTATCTACTATTAATAATCCAACTAGGGTAAAAGGTAAGTCAAAGTCTTGTATAGATCATATTTTCCTAAAGTGCAAACTGGATATATTTTATAATATTATACCGATTGTATTAAAAAACCATATTACTGATCATTACTTAACCATAGTATAGGTTATATTTAAGGAAAAGGAGATAAATCAAACAGTAAATAGATATTCCACTTTTATTAACCAAAATAAAATGAATAATATTTTTAAAGACATAAATTGGACTCCAGTGCATGAGGCAGAAGATCCCGATACAGCAGCTAGTACATTCATTAAAATAATACAAAATGGTATTAATCTTTGCACAAACAAGAGACACATAAAACGTAAAAACAATAAAATAGCACCTTGGTTAACATCTTCTTTACTTATATAAGAAAAATGAATTGCATGAAAAACTAATTAAAAACCCAAATAATTTACAATTAACTGAAGAATATAAACAACAGAAACAAAGTAAATTCCTTAATAAAAAAACTAAACAAAAATAAAATTGATATAATTAAAAATAACTCTAAGCAATTATGGGACGTAGTATACGAAATAAGTGGGAAAAATTACAAGAAAAAGCAAATGAGTTTAATATCTGATTTGCCAAAGTAGGGAAAACTTTGGCTGAAAAAATTAAATTAGATCCTAAATATAAAGAAAAAGCAAGACGCATTCCGAACTCCTTTTTTACTTTAAATATAGAACCAAAAGAAGTCAGAGACATAATTAACAATTTAAAAATATTAAAGCAGTAGGTTGTGACGGTATCAAAGCTGAAGTAATAAAACTATTAGTTCCGTATATATTGGAGCCATTAACATATGTTTTAAGCAAGTGTATTGAAATGGGCTGCTTTTCTTCAATTTTCAAAACTGCATTATTTGTACCGATATTTAAGAAAGGTGAAAAAACGGACGTAAACAACTACAGACCTGTATCGTTAGTCACTCATATGTCAAAAATCTTTGAACTATTACTAAAGGAAAAATTATAAAATTTCTAAATAAATATGATATTTAATCTCATAATCAATATGGATTTAAATCAAATACATCAACTGATGACGCCATATTATCCTTGACCACAAAAGTTACTGAAGCACTCAATGAAAGCAAATCCTCTTTAAGTATTTTTATTGATTTAAAAAAGCATTTGACACTGTGAGTCATCCTCTACTTTGTCAGTTTCTTGAGGATATTGATATTAGAGGTACTTGTCTACAACTGTTCTCTAGTTACCTCATCGGAAGGTCTCAAAAAGTCAAAGTGGGCGAAGAAATCAGCATGGAGAAGGAAATAGAGTATGGAGTTCCGCAAGGCTCTGTCTTAGGACCCATACTTTTTAACATATATATAAATGGATTATTCCAATTGAAAACTAAGGGCAAAATTATTGGATTCGCAGATGACACAGCCATCTTTTACAAAGAAGATGATTGGCAACGTCTAAAATTAATAGCAGAGTCTGATTTTACTCTTATTTTAGAATGATTACAGCACAAATCACTTACACTAAATATAGAAAAAACAAACTATTTACCTTTTATTTGTAACTCCAAATTTTAAGAAATTGTGCATTGCTAGTGGAAGCAGAGAATTGATGATTCTACCTGTTAAACAAATGAAATATTTAGGTATTTTTATAGATCCTCACTTAAAATGGGACTTACATATATTTTACACATTAAATAAATTGAGAACTATATTATATAAATTTAGAAAAATTAAAGAAGTCTTACCTCTACAACATTTAAGAAAACTGTATCATGAACTTGTAGAAAGTCATCTTCGATACGGAATGTGTGCCTTTAAATCCCATATAAAATGCTTAGAAATAATTCAAAGAAAATTTCTTAAAATAATGTGTGATAAACCCTCTAGATATCCATCTGATTCTCTTTACTTGGAAACAAACATACTCGACTTGAGACAATTATATTTTGTGCAAGCCTGCTCCTATTACCATATAAAATGTAAAAATTCAGCAACTGTTTCAGAGCACAATTATATTACTCGCCAGAAAACAAATTATATAGTTCCTCGTATGATAACTTCTACGCAACATACGTTTACATTTCTAGCGCCGAAACACCATACCTGCAGAAATTAAATCTATTTTAAGCAAATTTCTTTTCAAAACAAAACTAAAAAAATGTATTATTCAGAATCCACGAATTACTTTCCAAAGTCTTTTTGAGTAATACATTTAACATCCTTCCACAGTGCTAAATTCATTTTCTGATCCATTTTGTGTTTTTTGAATGTGTTTATATTACTAATATAATATTTTACTATAACTATAATTAAAATTATTTATTTTTATTGATGTTATTGTTGTTATTATTAGAATGATATTGTTATTATTAGATAGGTATTAAAAATCGATCAATCATTCATCTAGTTAGTACATAAGTTTCACATTAATTTATGTTTGTTCGCAATCTATGAAAACACATATATTTTTTTGCCGAAACAAGTATCTTTATGCTTATCGGCTTTTAGCTTTATTCAATTTATAATTTTCTTGTTATGATTGTATACATTCACTATAGTTTGAATAAAGCTTATTTATTATTATTATTTATTTATACTGCGAGTTAAATATACTGTTCTTACCTTAAGCGTCTTTAGTTTTAATACGTATGTTGAAAGTTATTATCAAATATTTAATAAACTTGAAAGGAACCTTGCATTTATATTTATGTGGTTACAATAAATGTACAGTGAATTTATTTTGTTTATCTAATGACAAATTATAAACAATAAATATAATATGTATCATATTACACACTTTATTCCAGTCTCAATTTCAGATATGAAACCAAAGATATTGTAGTTTTAAAAGTTTTAATTATAAGGTTGTAATAATATAATTAGTACAGGTACACAAACATTATCTAAAACAACGAAAACTACGGACCCAGATCTATGAATGATGCATTTCTCCAATTTTTTCTAACACATAATTGATAACTGGTATGAGGGTTAAAAAATTTTAATGTTAAAAAGAAAAGTAATATCTCCTACAATAATATTAAATGAATTATTTACTGTTAAATCGAAATTGAATTAATCTCAAAGTGTCGATGTACCGGAATAAAAACATTTCCTCTTTTATTATATGCTTTTATACTAAACACACCATGAAATACATAACATCGGCCATTTCCTACCTCAGGAAATGTTTTTGATGAAATTGCTGCAAACTAAATTTATCAACGTTAAATTCAATTATTAAAAATGTTATTGTATAAAATTTTCGAACCGTAAATGATCGAAACTGAATAGTACATTTCAAATAAATAAATTTAGAACAATGTTTGTAAATGTCACATGAATTAAAAATGAAAAGGTAAATACTTTATTTACAAAATTTATAGGTTTTATATACCGGCAGATATTTTTATGATTTTTATTCAATGCACAAAACGAGATTTATATCACAAAAAAAATATTCAAAATTTCAGATTATGACCAGGGGTATATTTACTAAACTGCAATGATTGTATTGCTTTCTATGTCAGACAATCAGGTCACAAAACAGAAACCCGAATCAAAGAACACTGCAGAAGCGTCAATAGATTTTTCTTTTCCTGATAATGCAATCCAAGGTTCTTAAGGTAGTAAATTGATAAAAATTTTTAAAATATTTTAGAAATTTGTATAAATAACTAAATACAATCCAAAGATAACCCTTTTTACTTTCCTATCTGTATACAGATATAAGGAAAGTATAGGAATCATGATTTTTTTCGACCTCGAGTTTTCGACGGATTTTTACGTTTTGAGGTCCCCTGAATCCGTTTTGACTATTTTCGCGATGATGTGAGTGTTTGTGTGTGTGTGTGTGTGTGTGTGTGTGTGTGTGTGTGTGTGCGTGTGCGTGTGCGTGTGCGTGTGCGTGTGTGGGTGCGTGCGTGCGTGCGTGGGTGTGGGTGTGTGTGTGTGTGTGTGTGTATGTGTGTGTGTGTGTGTGTGTGTGTGTGTGTGTGTGTGTGTGTGTGTGTGTGTGTGTGTGTGTGTGTGTGTGTGTGTGTGTGTGTGTGTGTGTGTGTGTGTGTGTAATACAAATGATTTCGCCATTAGAACTTGAAATTTTACTTATCGATATTATCTCCTAGTATCTGCTAATGTTTAACTGTACAAGTGGTGAGTAAAAAAGTATAATGTCGTTGTAAAATTGTCTTGGTAGAAATAATATTTCAACCTGTTGTTAGTTATAAGTTTATTTTTTTTGAAAGTCAAGTTAAATTTTTCTAAATATGTTTTTATAATTCATTTTGGTTGCTGGAATGAAGCAGAATAAATTCTAGAAAGAACGAGACATTGTGTTCGTGCTCGAGTAGCAGAATTATGGAAAAAACGAGATTTGGTGTTCGTTCCCGAGTAGCAGAATTATAGTTCGACTGCATCCTGAGAAAGTTGCCACCCAAAACCAAATAGTGGTAACTAAGTAGTGGCTAATTTTATTATTGGAGATATAAAAGTTAATTGACCAGCTTAAATTTAATATTTACTTGTTCCTAAACATTTTTACTTTTTACTGAATTTATTAATTCATTTTTATAAATATATATGTTGGATCTTATTTTTATTTCAAGGTTACAACAATTCTCTTTTGCCTAAATTTTATATAAGTTTAAATTAATTTTTTTTGATAAAGCTAGAGTTTATAATTCTCACTAGCTTTCTAAAAATAAAAAACAAAAATTATTGGCGCCCCACTTTCCTCAGTAAATGTTATTGATTTATCCCGCAGCCAGTTTTGCATATCCGCTTTCCTACTGGACATTATCGGAATGCGTTCAACTCGTCGACTGTGATAAGAAGCGTTATCTAGTACAATAACTGAATTTCGTTCTATACGCTGTAATACTTCAGTAAAAGGTTTTTTAAAGCATTCCGCATTCATGTCCTCGTAGTAGTCTCCTGTTTTTTTTTTCGATATAAACACAAGAGCGCTATTTTCCAAAAATTCACTGTCACTTCCGATATGGGCAACAATTAGGCGCTGCCCTCCTCCTGATGGTGCTTTCAAACCTGTAGATAATCCCTCTTTAAAAGCTTGGCGATAACTAGTTACAGAAGTATCTTGCCATATCTTAGATACCGTGTGTCCAGCATTCACCCACGTTTCATTGAGATATTATATCTTTTTTTAGCGGCTCTAAACTCTTTAATATTTCGTAAATAACGCCATCGCCAGGACACGATATCTCTCAATTAAAATTGATTTTCTACACCGTTTGACAAAACGAAATTTTAGGGCCCATAAAATTTTTCGTAAAGTTTCACTGCTCATTAATGGAATTTCTCCATTTTCTCTTAATTTCGTAAGAACAACTTTAAGTATTGGGGCTTTGTTTTCGAAAAAAAAAAAGAATGTACAGTTCTTCGAATGATTTGTTTTTGGTTATCGTCCATTTTCAACAATTTTCGACCACAGGTATGCGTTTTAGGAGCTTCTAAGGAGCCTTTTTTTTGTCTTTTTGCGTACAATACGTTTAATTGTTGAAACAAATACACCATTTAAAAAAGATCTGCGGTTTACAGCTTCATTTGTAGGAAGTGCCTGTTTCAGCCCATTAAACACTTTCCATATAATGTTATTTTCATCCTTTTATAAGGGCTTTCGCCGAAGTAATTGGGTTTCACTTGGACCCGCCTCTGAAAATAATTATCGTAAATAGTTAAAGCGATACAAATCTAACTTCGTCGAAAGTTAGTTTTTAACTGTCTTTGTGTCTGTGATGACAATATTCAATCTGTAACCCGTCTGTCGTTTATTTACTTGAAACACATTATATAACCATTAAACACAGATAACGAAGTAATTAGGGAATAAATATAATAATTTCTTGAAAACTATCAAAAACGTATGTTTAACGCATCATCTTTGTTTAAATAAAGATGTTGACAAACAAATTTAATAAAGTTTACTAATACCTAATAAATAATAAATAATTATTTGGTATTTGATACGCCGCCTATGCTGACTGTCGGAATTTTTATTCATAGACAACAGTGTTGATCATGCATATGACTCACCTTCTCCAATATTTTGTCCGAGTATAATATGCTTATCATTTCAGTTACTGAGTTGCTTTTTATTCGATTTTTTAATATTTAACGTAAGCATAAAGGATATGTAAGTAATGACGTATAGCCTCAAATTTATACCTCGAGATATTGATTTTACGTTGTGGAGTCCTCAAAATGTCTGTACGTACGGAGGTGGTAAATATTTAGAAAAACAACTAAACGGACTTTTACCAAAAATCAAATCGAATCTTTGCTAATTTTGTTGATTTATAAAATTGAATATTTAAAATATTCATACAAATCTGATAGGCTTAAATGTATTGTTTTTTTTTAATTAAGTTTAAATTTTCCTGTATAAGGAAGGCATGGAATTACTTTTTTTTTAGATTTCGTGTTTTCAACTAATACACTGATACATTGATACACCAAATTTCAAATTTTATCTTTAATCCATTCTACTATAAACCGATGAATTTTTAAACAGTCTGAGCATTTGGGGTAGGAAGAAAACCTTTTCGACCTCAAAGTATATTTCTGTTAAGTAGTTAGATACCTATTTATGTTTATAGAATTTTTTAATAAAAGTTGTTTGTGATGTCATTCTCTATAATTTGTGCTTTAAAATATGATTTCTCTAAAACTGAGACATTTAAGTAAAAATACAAAATATGTATTTTTAGAAATTTAGTTGGTAATGAAGATATAAAAAATGTTTGAATTATTATTATCTTCAATTCATTCTCTAAATAGGTTTTGATTAGATGGGCTATATTCAATATATTTGATAACTTTACAGGAATGTTATTTGGCAGACAACTTTATTTAAATATTACACATGTAAATAAAGTTAACTTCCACTAAAATGGTGACGGATTTATTCAATTTGAAAAGAAATTTAAGATGAGAAAAACAAAACTCAAACGAAAAACGAATTTGGCCATTTTGCCTTTCAACTTTCAACACGCCTCCACAGTACAGTCAGTATATCATCTGTGGTTCACGTGACATAGTCAGTGTTGCCAGGTCACACGGATCAAAATATCGTACACTGCGTGGTCAAAATTATCATTGTACATATCGTTCAGTGAGAACATTAGTGACTTAACTCAAAAATACTCGTTTTTGACTCATGTACTTCAACAGATTGCTTAATGTAGCCCGCAACTGATACATTACTGGCGAAATTATAGTTCTAGTACTGCCTGATATTTTTATTTTCACCTTCGAAGGCAATTTTGACGAATGGAACATCGTTAATATTCATTTATTAAAAAAAAAAACTTGTTACCTTATGAGAAAAATATTTAAAATTGGTATAATAATTCCAAACGTATAGCAAAAAAAAATTAATTTTCGTATGAACTTCAACCGCGATTATCTCAGATTAATATTTTCGGAGTTAGGTCACTACTGTTCTCACTAGACGATATTATCACAGTTCAACCCCTATTCAAATTAAAAATTGATATTAAGAAATTAAGTCAATTAAAGTACGTTAATAAAAATAACGGTACATATTTATTTTTTTATAAAAGATAAAACAAAAGAAACTGCAGCAAAAAACATTTCTCAAAATAGATACCTTAGTATAGTAAATTCAAATTAAAAATCGATACCTGTCTGTATCGGCAAAATTGACATCAACATCATCAGCGGATTTATTTTCTTAGTTCCATACATGTTGAGAGTGATATCGTAGATTTTATAATTTGTGTAGATTCGAAATTTACGCAATTTTTTGTAAGTTGCGCTAATTGAGATGCTTGAAGCATGTTGTGAAATTATTGTATATTTTCATGTTATCGTATATGTAACATGTACAATCGAACATTGTAAATAATACCAAAATTATCGCTTTAAACGATAATTATTGTAAATGAGGCAACACTACGTGACAACGCTATGTGACTCTATATAAAATTCAAAAGGTGTAATTTATTTGATAATTTTGATCCTAATATTCATACAATGATACCAAATATATTTAAGGAAATTCCTAAACTATACAAGAATAATAATAAAAATTATTATAATAGAGCAAAAAATGTATGAGTTATACCTACCAATATTTTATTGTTATACAAATATGTTATTTTAACCTTATGTTTCTCAAACTTCACAAAAGTAAAAAGATATGATAAATAATAAATAGAACCATGCGTAGCTAATTATAGGTTCTTTCGTTCGCTGTTGGTGCAGTTTACAGTGTACACTAGTGTCTATTACACCACCTTATTTACCTAGTTTACTTCCGCCCTATTCCTTATAAACATGTCAAGTGTAATTTACTCCTGCTAAATAGCTGATGTATCCTCCAGTGGACACCACATCGCCGCCAGGAAGGTAGAGTGGATTTTACACCGGGCCAAACGAAAGGTAGGTGGGTGTAGTTAATTCCTACACCAGTGTGACGAACGAAAGAACCTTATGTATTCTACATTATAATTTTGATTGTAAAAAATTTATCTGAACTATAAAATTTTCGAGTAAAATGGTACTTGATTTGTTTTATTTAATATTTATCGATACAAAAATGTTGATTCACATTTTGGCTAAACGCAGCAAAAACTGAATAATTAATCAGTATTGAAAAGACAAATTTGGATTTTAATCTCAATTTTTTTATATAATTTTTTTAATAATCATATAGAGTTTTGAGAGCATTGGGGGGGGGGGTGATTAACTCGATCGTTCACGTTCTGCTTATAACCGTGTTGTTCATAAAGTGGCACAGAAATAAAGGCATACCTACGGAAAATAAATTGAAGCCCGCTGAGAACTTTTTTGTTCATACTTTATAGAATCTAGTTATTGCCCTTGTCATACAAGTGAAAAACTTACCGTCATTTTTGGACTGGTTTCGTCTTTACTTGGACTCTTCAGCAAGAAATAGATAGGGTCTCAATCAGTGGCGGCTCATGGAGTGTTCACAGTGACAGAATATAGGTATCAGTACAGATGTATGAAAAAACTTTCAGTGTTTTAGAAAGTTTATAATATACCTACTTAAGAATAAACGGTTATATAATTTTTTCCATCACTTTTACAAATTTGAAATTTAGAGTACAAACATTTCGCTTGTTCAGCTAAACAATAACGGTTTTAAAATTTTTGAAATTTTTTTAAAATTATTATGTAAACATTATTTTTGATATGCATAAAAATGTCATCGCCACATCGGTCCATGAAGAGCGTGTTGTTTTTTTCTTATATTTTCGTGGCATCTGAAATAAATAAAAGCCAGTGTGGCCTATCATGTTGGGGTAATATCGATCACCTTAGTGATACAATTTTTTTTCAGAAAACCCATAACCTTAAATTATAGTATTTCAAAATAAATATGTTCTAGAAACATGCTTGCATGCATTGCAAACATTAAAATTCTGGCTTCGGCTAACGGAAGAGTTGCTTACCTTAAAATGCAATTGTAGAATCTTATAAAATACACAGATTTGTACCACGCTTAATCTCTATGAGGTATAAAGCACAACTGTATGACCAGTCTGGCACCTGTGGCTGTCGCGTCAAACGTGTGCGCATGGGTTTTGCTCTGCGGCGCGAATTAGACGAAATTTGAATGTGAATATTAACCTGCGGTCGATATTCCCCCACCTTCCCCTAACAAATGCACATTTACTAGTATACAATAAAGTATATATTTAAGCAAAAGTACATATTTTCTTGATGTCAAAAAATATCTATTCAAAACAATCTTTAGATACAATAATAAAATGTAAATTAATATTTATAAAATGCATATTTATATTTTTCTGTCACAATTTATTCTTTGTTTTTTATTATTTTTTTACACTATTATGGATAGCAATTAATATCAGCTTTGCTGTCTGCTATTTCTTTTTGTGGTACATATTCAAATATATATGGTAAATATTCAAAATAATCAAAAACTTTTTTCTTATTAATATAATTTATTATTATTGTTGTTATTAATATTATTATAAAATAAATTTTTAATTTATAGAAACGAAATCCCTATTGTGACATTATTTGTTGATAAAATATAACTTACCTGTTGTCGTCGATACCCTTATGTATGTCTAATGTATCAACATATTCGTACATCATCACATCACATCACATCACGTACAAGCTGTAAGTCAGCGCACTTACAGCTTCTGTGATTATAAATTGTTTGTTCACATTTTTTTTATTATTATTGTATTTTTATGTATTCTTTTATGAATAAACATTATTTTTTTTTTTTTTTTTTTTAATTTGGTGTCATCGGCGTCGACTACTACGGCCATTAGCCTCGTGTTCTGTGTAGGCTTTGTTACTGTTTCCCAGCGCCACTTTAGGAACAGCACTGTTAATTAGAACCCAACAGTGAATGGTCGAGTGGGGAATCCTACCTATGCATTAGAATTAATATTTAATTTTTTTAAATTAAATAAAAATTCCTGCCACCGGTGGGATTCGATCCTGAGACCTTCCGATCTCAGAGTCATGACTCTAACCACTGAGATTATTATTATTATTATTATTATTATTATTATTATTATTATTATTATTATTATTATTATTATTATTATTATTATTATTATTATTATTATTATTATTATTATTATTATTATTATTATTATTATTATTATTATTATTATTATTATTATTATTATTATTATTATTATTATTATTATTATTATTATTATTATTATTATTATTATTATTATTATTATTATTATTATTATTATTATTATTATTATTATTATTATTATTATTATTATTATTATTATTATTATTATTATTATTATTATTATTATTATTATTAATATTATTATATTATAGTAATTTTAAAGAAAATTTATATTAATGCAACTATACTTGTAATACTGCAAATAAATTATTACTTATTTATACATTTAGTAATTATAATATGCTTCCGATAGTGAGTCTTCAACCCTCTTGTAGGGTTTCACCTTTTCTTAATTTTAATGTCACCTTCATGAGATTCAGGCAGAATTAATTTCAAAGATTTTCTTCTTATCATTAATGTTCACATTTAATTTTTGGCCACGCTTTATGGATTTATTCCACTGCTAAGATAATTGTTAAACATTATAATTAGGTATCTAACCTAAAGTTATTGCAGATTTTTTTATATATTCTTTCTTTGCCTAAAGATAATCTGACAAGGTCGAAAGCGTTCGCAAGTTTTGAAAATTGTTTGAAAAAATCTAATTAAAGTACCGGTGATCGACAGACTTTTTGTTTTTCTCTTTTCGTCGTTACCCTTTAAAAGAATTTCATGCATTATTCCGTCGAAATTTATACCATTCCGAGTGCATGCAGATCTATATTAATTTAAAATTATTTAAAAAGGCTGGACCGCTTGGCGCGGTCGCTTAGGATAATTTACCTTTGACCTCTACAACATACCCGTCTACTAACTCAATTTCCAATTCTAACTTCTGGGGTTCTATCGGTCCCATATAGATGGGCCATATCTCACTTTAACGGTTCGTACAGGAAATGTTAGAGAGATTAATGACTTTTCGGCTATATGGGAATAAGTACTTAAAAGTTAACGTCATTTGCCTACGGCAGTTTTATGATTTCGTTTTGAAATTTTAGATGTCACTTAATGACTGTGAGGGCTGCCGAGTTGATATATAAAGCGTAGATACGTTTCGCTAAGGACGCAAGGATTAAATAGTGTTTTGGCTCGTGCTTTGAAGAGGGAGATTTTTAATTTGGAGTAGAAATTAACTAAGAAAATTACTGAAATACGGAAATTTAATGCAAAAGGTAAACAACCTTATGAGAATTATAAAATTTAAAATTGCTCTCTGCTAAATATTTATTTTTTCGAACTCCAAAATTATTGAAATCAAACACGTTGGACCTTTATGTTTATAAAAAATGGAGACATTAAACCGGACGAGCTTGCAATAAAAAGGTGTTCAACTTCTTCAAGGAAATTCATCCAGATGCTAAGATGTCATACGAAATATACAGAAAAATAATTTTCAATATAGAGTAACATATGCATAACGTGTGACTAATTTCAAATTACGAAAAAAAAAAAACGTGTCCGCTAAAAAGGATGCCGATGATATTAAAAAAATTTGCTGTAATAAGTGATATGCATAAATGTTTTATTTTAAAAAATTGCCACTAATAACGTGTACTATAAACGGCAGTTGACGATAATGCCTTCAAGTACATTTATTTCCACTCTTCTGGTCAGTCGATATTTTACACCTAGCTCGCAGGCATTCTCATAGCAGCAAAAGAAATTAACGAAAACGATATCACTGAAAGGAACATGCTCATTTATACAGATAGTAGACTACTAGCCTTGGACAGACCCCGAGATTTTTCAGGAATAGTACCAGAATGTTACAAATCTTAAGATACATAGGTCACATCTAAAAATAGGATAAAACAAGAATCTGCAGACTTGCCAAGGAGCTTTTAAGTTATCTTGATAACACTATAGTGACGAAATACTTGACTATGACTAGACAGAATCTGTGCCTGATTACAGGCATTTTGACTTGACCTTGCCAACTACGGCAGCATCGCCATATCATGTGGCTGTTAGGCTGTTAGAATCCGAATTCTGCAGGGGGTACGAAAAAGAAGATAATACCATCGAACATATCCTCTACGATTGCTCAACGCTCTCATTTATTAGAAGATTTGTGTTCAGCCAGAACTGGCTATTACCTGCCAATATAAGAAAAACACCTCTTGGCGACGTTGTCAACTACATTAATTATGCATGCTAGCTCAGGAGCTAGGAGGTGCTTGTCTACTTAGGAGAATGCACAATGGGTGCAGTGAGGCCTAAGTGCCGTGGGTTAACTCACCATCCACACGTTACAAAAAATCGCCACAAATGACTTGTACTATAAACGGCAGTTGTCGATTATGCCTCTAAGTACATTTATTTCCCTTCTTCTGGTCAGTCGATATTTTATACCTATCATAAAGAAATCGCAAAAAAAAATAATCAAACAAAGTTGGATACTTTGGTTTTTATTTAATTAACACTTAGAAGAAGATATTAAAGAAATGCATATCTTCTTCCGGAGGACTACATAAAATTTTTAGCATTTTTTGACTTACCTATTTCATGGTAAACAGATCTCATGGCTTCTGTATCTGTAAGGTGGGGAAAAATCATTGGGCCCAGTTTGCATCCTCAAATGGCATACAGCACTTGTTTCTCAACTTGTCAAAAACTTGTAGGTTGTCGCTGAGAGGTGTCTTAAGGCAGCTATCTTCCCAGCTCATTAAAGTCCTACAGATAATAAACTCGTCAAAAACCTGCTGGTTAACGCTGAGAGGTGATCAGAGGTAACCAGCTTTCTAAGACTATAATAGATTCGAAAGAAGTTGGACATTATTTGTCATTGTTCACGGCAACCTTATTAGATTTATTGTGGGACTCGCGTTATTTAGAATATGTCGTCTAGCTTGGACTTAGTAGATTTGACAGTGGCCTTGGCATGTATTTACTTGCTGCTGGATTTTCTTTACCTCGTGTTGGAAACCTCAATTTAGCCAGGCATTCATACTGGCACAGGACGTGGATTAATGTTTTCTCTATTTATTCATAGAACCTGCACAATGTTTCTTCTTCTGCTAGATTGATGACACTCGTAGGCGACAATGTCTAGTATTAAAACATACTATTATCCTAACGATTTGTTTTTTGATCAAGTAGGTCTTTTGTGAACTTGACCAATGGTTTCTTATTGATTTGTTTGACCTGTCTCAATTCTAGATAGTTATTCCACTATTCCTAAGACAGTTTTTTGTATCGATTTTTTGATGGATGCCTTAGCAACTCCACAGAAGAATTTGGGACCTGTCGTGGCCTTATTTGAGCCAGACAGCCTCCTAGCTCAAGCTCAAGCCTCCTAGCTCAAGCTCAAGCCTCCTAGCTCAAGCTCAAGCCTCCTAGATCAAAGTCTTGCAGGTTATCAAATTATCAAAAAGCCTGCTGATTATCACTGGGAAGAGTCTAGGGATAGACCTGTAGGTTAATAGGTGTCTCAAGATGCCTCATGTTTGAGAGTTGCCATATGTTGGGCTTCTACCATCCCAATGGTAAACTGCCCGGGTGAAGCCACTCTGTCGGCTCGTTCTACAGGCCCGACTTCATGATTTGAATGAATTACAAATTATATTTTATCAGATTACACTTTTATTTGGAAAGTGGCAAAAATGTAGGATCGTAGAATTTGGAAAATATTTTTAAGAACCCAGAAGACTGAGCAGGTGTGCAATCCAAAAGCCAACATCCTGGCTCGTCTTTAACAAACACCTTTAAATTATTTATAATTTGTCAAAGTATAAATTTTAAACAAACTAATACAAAATATACACTCATTAAACTTTATTTTCGGGTTTAAAAATAAATATAACATGGTTGGTTTTGTTTGTTACAGATGACACAGCTGCAGTTTTATTTTGCAATGAATTCACCTCTTGTTTTTAAAAGCCCAAGAACTACAATGTACTCAAAATATATTGATTTTTATATTATATTATAATATTAATCAATCACAGATGATCAATGAGTTATTTGTAATATTTTCTTAAAAAAATGTGCGTATACTACTTGTTTATATTTCAAAATAAAAATATTTATTTATGAACAATAAAATTGTATTTACCTAATTTGAAATTGAAATGACACATCTGATTTTTCTACTATAGCCCTTATAAAAAATATTTAATTACCGCAAAAAATAACTAATTAGTGAAGTTAAAAGAATAAGTCCTTCAGCAGAAAGTTGTAAAAGCAATTATTTGCTGTTTATTATCAAAAATTACTTTTTTACTACCGTGCGTAAAGTACTTAGTTTATGGACGCTACGGAGTGCGTAAAGTAAAAATCTCTATTCAATAATGCGTAAAAAATTAAATATCCATTTTTGCTATCTTTTCCTAAGACAATTTATTATTTAGTGTTCACCATATTATCAACAGGACAGTGCTTTAGGAGGTCTTAAATTAACAAATTCTGGAATAGATCTTCCAACAGTGACAAAACAGGGAAGATGGAAGTCATCTGCTATTGCAGAAGCCAATGTGGATAGAACAAATACAAAAAATAATAAAACTTCTAATAACATTTTGATAAATGTCAGTAGTATGCAATTTACCTTCAAACACAGAGTTTCTAGAAGCTGCAGTTTTACTATTGACGACTCTAATAGAGAATTTGTGGTTCTACTCGATACTCAAATTAGAGTTACAGAAGGAATGTTAAAGAAAATCGAACCCTATATTTAAGAAGGAATGTTAAAGAAAATCGAACCCTATATTTAAAAAGGCTAAATCCATAAATGTTGGTAGTTATAATAATTATATTTTCATTATTAGTATTTCTGATAACTAAAAACCTAATTTATTGAGCATTTTTTCATTCGTTTTTGTTTTGTATTACATTAAAAGCTTTCGTTTGAAGCCCACTTTACAAACTTATTACATAAATAACTATTTGGCAGACTCTATAACTAGTTTATCTTGAATATTTCAAAAAAACCAAAAATAATTCATTAATTTTACTTATTAACTGGTAGTCTAATATACTGTCTTTTTTTTTAGGATCCAAGAGAACATATACCTAGTGCATGGCTACAAATATATGGGTAAGTATTTTAATATTCAAAACACAATAGTTTAATACAAAAAATGACATTTTTCTTCTTAAATCAAATAACATTTCGGTGTGTCAATTTACGTCATTGAACGTCATAACTGTATGCTACACAAACTACCTATAATAAAACGTATGTCTGTATGTCCTCATTCTGGCATCCACCTTTATGACTAGGTCAAGAGATATGGGAGGTTTAGAATGATTTCCATAGAGGCTGTCGGTTTACTTCTCAGTGCTCCTGTAATACAAAGGCATGCCAGCCTCTGAACTCCTGAGAGAGTATTGAGGGCTGTTTTCTGGTTTACTTTTGGCCACCAAACAACCGCTTCATTAGTTATCATTGGTCTTGTTATTGCTAAATATAGCCATTGAACTATTTTTTGTTTTATTCCCCATGTTTTCAAATGCCCGTCTCCCTACAATGAGAGACATTTTACATTTGTTGGTCACTTTTGTAAGTGTTGGTTCCAAATAAGTTTGCTATCTAGGATTAGACCCAGATATTTTACTCCTATAACTTCTCCGATTTCATGTATATTCTCAACACTTCCATCGTTAGCTGTAAGCATGAACATATTAAGTGGTTATTTAGTCCTATATTTTAGTTTTGTAGTCACTGCTACTGTTTAAATAAATAAACGGTACACTACTATATGCCTGGTGACGAAAAGAGTCAGTAAAAAAGAATTAAAAAATATTAAAATTTTTAATTTTTCACTATTTTACTAAGGACTACTTTGAGATATTATTGATAATATTTAGATTTTATAAATTTTAAGGTTTGGTGGGACATAAATGTTCCAATTTTCAGTGTTTTCTTTCATCTAAGCTCTAAAGTTCCTTTTGGGTTTACATTCACAGAATGTCGAAATGTTTATTTTATGTTTATTGTGCTTTTCCAAGCGCCAGCGTAACATCAGATATATCCTTTCATATTCAACAGGCACTTAACAGAGTTAAATTGACGGCCGACTGTAATCTCCAGTTAACTGATTACAACCTAATTAATTTACATTTCTATTCTGTAAATTGGTTTCAGGGACTCTTATCTCGTGCGAAACCAAGGCGTCCCTGGTGTACATAGCGGAATTAAAATTGCTCTTAATTTTGCCCTTTAAATTGTGGCCGGAGTGCGGCATCTGGTAATTGGATTTTGAAATTTTATCTAATGTACGGAATTGTGCCAAAGAGAAATTTTCCAGTTAAGGTGAAGATAATTTCTCAAAATTGTATATTTCTTCAAAATTTTTAAGTGTCTATTTATATATTTAAAATTTATTAAGTAAGTATTTATTTATTCAAAATTTATATATGTTTTAATTTAAAGTGTTTGTTATTTAATAACGATCAATCCGTTTCAATAATGATATTTATTTTTATTTATTTTTATTTATTTTTTTTTTAATAAAAACAATCTAGAAATCTAAAATATTTGACTTTATTAATAAAACACCCTATAACAAATTTCTGGCTACGGCACTACATCAAATGTCTTGTCAACTGGTGATATTTGATACAAAATCTCAACGGTGGTCGTGAATCAAATTTTTCCAATATCTCTTAAAAATAAAACGATTATGGCGGAATAATTAAACAAAGTGTAAAACAGAGTAAATATGAAATGAAAAATAGGATTATGATAGCCATTGATTGGTTTTGCTAGACAGTATGTAAATTTTGTAAAATAGTTATAAGTACTCTTATAAAACTGAAAATACAAAAAATATCTTATTAAATTTTTAATTAATTTCTGTAACGCTGCGCTGTCATAAAATAAAGATAAAAAAGTAATTTTTCGTATAACCTCAAAAAAACAAATCCAGATTTGTCAAATAAGGTGACCTAGCTGTCCGCAAAATAGGACCATTGCTTCAGGTCAGTGGCGGCTTGTAGTAATTTAAAATGTGTGTTCACTTTTTCCAATAATTTTATCATTTGTAAGTTCGGTTCAAAACTTTGTACAAGAGCCAATATTACTGTTTTTTTTATTATTTGAGTTTGTATTAAGTGTAGTTATTATTATCAACATCAACTATTATTTAATGAATATTTTAGTTATTGTAATATTTGTATTGTTTTAAATACATTGAAAACCATCTATAAACAAAATTAGTTAGTCAACTAATTTTTCTTCATAATTTGAGATTATTTTTAAATATACATATATCAGGTTATATAGAAAGCTTCACATTGATTTTTGTGTAAAAAATCTTATTATATGAAACTTTACCTACCATTTTTATTTTTATTGTAAATTTAATTATTTTCACAATTTCTCACACATGTCAAATAAAACAATATACTTTTAAATACCTTTTATTGGCAAATAAAATAAGAACTAAAATGTTTTAAATGTTTATTTTATAAGATCAGTTCCATCCCAATATATAATATTACAAAGATACAAACTAGAATGAAGATATATAATGCGTGGTATTCTAAATGATACTCTTCGCAGTTTAACAGGCCCTCTTAATCACCATTTTCAACCCGATTGTTTTCGCAATTAATAGGCCTCATCTCCTTATAGATCTTGATTTTTACCAAAAATTTCATGTCCGATATCGCTTTTCATTTTTGCTTTATTTTAAAATATTTAAACCTCCCTTAACTCCCCAATGTATTCAGATTTTTTTCATTATCAATTGACTTTATCTTCTTATATAGGTTCATTTTTACTTTCCTATCTGTATACAAAGTATAGGAATCATGATTTTTTCGACCTCAGGTTTTCGACGGTTTTTTACGTTCTGGGGTCCCCTAAATCAGTTTTGATTATTTTCGCGATGATGTCTGTGTGTGTGAGTGTGTATGTGTGTCTGTGTGCCTATGTGTGTGTGTATGTATCCTCGATAACTCATAAAGCGATACAAAAAAAAACACCAAATTTTAAACATAAGCTTTATTCCGGTCTCCATGAGATTTTGGGCAGACTTAGAACATCTGGGGGGGGGGGTACTTTATTAAAGGCCGTTTTTATATTTTATGGAATATATCTGTTGTTTACGTTTGAAAAAGTTACTTAGAATACTAGTATCTATAATTTTTGTAATATACAAAATTTTCCTAAAATGATCCGTATTCGAGAAATTTGAAAATAAATTTTTATAAAAATTGTTGAAATAAATGCTGTTTATAATATAATTCTCTATATTTTTTATTCTATACATAATTTCTCTAAAATGAAGCGTATTCGAGATATTTGAGAAAATGTGTAAATTACGAATTTTGAAGAAAACTCAAAAATGGATAAAGGAAAACAACATTAAATTTTATTTCGGCCTGAGGTAAATTATTAGATTTTGGACAAAGTCGGAACATCTGGGGGGTACTTTATAGGAGGTCGCTTTTATATTTTATGGAATATATCTGTTATTTATGTTTAGAGAAAAAGCTTGTTCAAATAAAAATTAATTCTATTATTATCTATAATTTTTGCTTTATGCCAAATTTTCCTGAAATAGTCCGTTTTTGAGAAATATGACAAAATGTGCAAAATTTTGATTTTTAAGAAAATTGTTGAACCAAAAGTTGTTTGCGATATCGATCTATATATTTTTGTTTAAACATGATTTTTCTTAAAATGGACCGTAATAGAAAAATTGTAGGAAACGTGCTTTATTAAAATTTTTCAGTATTTTTGTTTTCAATGAATATCTATGGAAAAATGTTTCGAGGTAGATGTATGTGGAAAATGTATATATTTAGTTTATCCTCTAAACATTTATAGAGGTGTTGCAATAGGTTGAACAAAATAACCTGAAAAAGTCTATAATAACTAGATAGGAAAGTCATGTGTTGGACACATCAGATTTTTTAATAGGGTTTTCACTGGTACCTATCCACTGAAAAACATTTTTCAAAATTGTTTTTAGTTAATATATCAAATTCCTCTATCTGTCCTCTGAGGTGTCCCACCTATAATTAAAAATCAAACAATAATTTTATAACTTCAAAACCTAAATGGAACATAAAAGTATGTCCTACTAAGATAAGTAGTCGTATCTACAAAATAAATATTTTTAGTAAATGTAGTAGATAAGTACGTCCTTCTAGACTTCGCAAATAAGTTTTGCATATTTTACTAACCTTTTCTTATAATTATAGTAAATATTTTCTAATGCAAATAGGCCTTTATTATTTTGTGTTATAATAAAATAAAAATTAAGCTTATTAAATTTGTAAGAATCTTGAAATCAGAATTTTCGTAGATACGACCTCTTGTCTTAGCAAGGCAGAAGTCGTATTTCCGAAAAGTCGTCATCCAGCTTCATACATTTTTTTAACTTCTATTCCAGTTTGTTTCGTATTATTATGAATATAAATTTACTTATATATAATAATACCTAACAAGAAGTGAACTAAATATACTTACATTTAAATATTGGCATCAGGTCGCTGAGGCCCGATTCTTTTAACAAATGTTCCCTTTCAATTTAATTTATTCATACACTTATTAATTGAATCACAAAGAATTTCTAACAAAAAGTAAAACGCAACCCTAACGACACGATGCAAACATGTTAGAAAATGTGCAATAGGATGAACACGTTCTAATGCCAATTTGCCAGATTCTCAATAAATGCGTTGTGTCTCTGACTTCCGAATAATAAGTATCATATCTCAACATGTGCCACTTATATATCCACCGTATCAGTGCAGTGGTTGCATTTTAAAATAAGTTTTAGCTGGCAACACCGTGCAGTGAATTTGTACTTGCTGATCTTTTCTGAAGTACATAGGTTTTTAATTCGAATTGTTTAATTCTTGTTCTGAAATTTAAATGCTTTGAATCGAATCCTTTTATAACATTGAATCAAGTAAGCAATAGTCTGTTTTAAGAGCATATCATACTTATAATAAACATATGAGCTTTTTTGGAATAATTCACAATTCTATACTCAGATTAATTATTATAACTCTTAAAATACAAGATTATGCCTATACTTCACTCAACATTTATTTTCTTATTGTATCGAGAAATATTATTTGAAGCAAACTCTGCTTTATTTCAAACAAACGTAATCTTCTAAGTGTAAAGGTTTTCTTGAATATATATGATATTTTTTTCTATGTAGGATTTAAAGGATCGTCGTATGCATCGAGACAGAAGAGGGCATACACATCTTTTAGGTCGCAATGACTTAAGACTCTATATCAAACATAGCATAATATTTCTGGTACATTTATGTTTCAAAATTATTTTTCTATTTAAATATTATTTTACATATTCTCATAATTACCTTTTCACATTCTGTGATGAAAAATGACGTTGCTATTAAAAAAATATTTTTGTACATGAAGTTTCTTGCCCTCGGTTACGCCTCATCCTAAAGTATCAAATTGGGCCAAAAAAGGTCAGCTTTACGGCCTTCGTACACAAATAACTACTTTACTAACTTTTGCATTCACATACGTATCTAAGACACGATTAAAATTCTTAGGGGTTATAGTTCATCTTAATAAACCTTAGATAAATAATAAACTATTTGCAAATAAATGATCAGAAGACATAGTCCTATTTGACGATCAAAATACGAAATTTTGTCTAACTTATACGAGTTTTTAGATTGCTGAAAGATATCACAAAAAATATCTGATGTCCTCAAAAAAAAAAAAAAATATATATATATAAGATAAAAGGATTATTGGGCAAATACCGCAAAAAATTAAAAAAAAAATGCCTAGAGGCAAACCGTAGACACGTGTTTCTGACTATTGGTCTTCATCAGTACGGTGCAGCCAAGTTCAAAAGAGAATGGAACTAGCGATGAAATCAAATCAATAGGAGATCACTCAAGAAGCCAACCACACATTTGTGGACTGTGCTAACATTCCCAGTGATTACTAGGAAAATATTAGCGTCGCCACGGAGGTAAGTTATAGCCGTACTGATGAAGACCAATAGTCAGAAACACGTGTCTACGGTTTGCCTTTAGGCATTTTTTTTTTTTTTTTTTTTTTATTTTTTGCGGTATTTGCCCAATAATCCTTTTATCTTTTACATTTTTTCACCGCACTAAACCTTCTCTTATATATATATATATATATATATATATATATATATATATATATATATATTGAAATCGTGAATTAACATGTGGATTGTTATACGCTATGAGATTGAACCTCGTATATATAAATAGACAGACTTTAAATGAATTATTTTGAGTCCATTTTTGTTTGATTTTTGATGTGGATTGCTGCCAAACTATAAGCGAGTTTCCATGATGGCATTTATCGTACGTATCTTAGATTTACCAATTATTGCAATCTAAAATAATTAACAAAAACGCTCTTTATTATTTGTTTAAGCCTTACTTACATTAAGGTCGTTGATTTTTAAATTATTTATTTTAAAATACGGATCCATTTTTCGTCCCATGTTTTTAATCACAAAAATAACAGCTCATAAAATATTTAAAATATCTCACTGGTAGTGAGATATTTGAAATATTTTAGTAGTGGTACTACCAATTCAGCGAGTAATGAGTCTTTCAAATTAACCTGAGTACTACCATCGTGAATTTCCCTTTTAAGTGTCCAGAGCAATAACTCTTGATTGCATATATGGAACAAAGACGAAACAATTAATTAAATTAGGTTTTTAATGTTACACGTCGTATGGAGCAAATAATAGAGAATAAGTTGTTGAAATCAAGAAGTTCACACTAAAAGTAACATTAATCGTATTCCGCATTTCCCTGCTTTATCTCGAATAGGTCGTCACTAAGCGAAGATTTATTCCTCGACATACTCGGATAATGTACATGCCATTGTGCGCACTTCACTATTTTTATTTCTTTCCAGCTTTTATTGAATTTACCTGACTGGGATAGAAATCGACGTTTTAACTCTGAATTTCCTACCATTCCGGATGCTCAGGATTATTTAGGATCTTGAGATTTCTCCTAAAGTGTTACATTATTGGAATATGCGGCTTAGAAAAGCGACCCCTAGTGGTCAATAAGAATTTACCGATGGGAAGGAAGATGGAATATAAACGGTGTAATCAACTTTGAGAAATGGCTAATACATTGCTCAAATAAAACATGTAAAGTTAGATATTTGCTGACTTCGTTTTAAAACAGTTGTAGAGACAAACGACAAAGACGTGCTAGTAGATGCTGAAAATGATTATTATCTAATACAGTTCTTAATAGAGATACGGATTTTTTAAATCAAATTAATTTTATCGAAATTTGCAGTAAAATATAAGAACTATAAATAAAGTTGAAGATGCTAACTATCCTAAAGAAGTGTATAAATCAAATTTATGTTATCGAAATTTGCAGTAAAATCTAAAAACTTTAGAGTTGAAGATGCTAACTGTCCTAAAGAAGTGTTCTTTAAACATAACCCGATCGTTCATAAGTAATCACATTTTGTTTCAACGTGTCACCATCTATTTTAATATCATAACCTATATTTTAATATTAAAAATCTAAATTGAACCATTAAATAATGTATTAAGACACAGTTATTATCTACACTAATCATTTATAGCTCTTGAGTAATTGAATATACATAATTATTTTTTTTTGTTTTATGGTAGAAAGAAAAAATGGTTCAGTTCAATTTTTTATATAATTATAGTTATTGTAAATTATAAAAACCTTTCAAAAACTGTTACCTATCTACCATCCATGTATGTACATAAAAATTTTCTCTTACCTTTTCTGCCACTGACAACAAATTCCATCTATAACAATTTTAAGGTAGGCCTACTTATTTTTTTGTAGTAATACGTAATCGTTGAAGATTTTATTCATGGCCTTAAGGAGGTCCTTTCGCCACACCTCTCGCCTCAAATGTTAAAAAAAAAGTTATTAGATTATGACTAAAATTAATTTTTTTCTAATAGTTGAAGTCCTTATTTATCTAATACTGAACTTTTAACTATACCTTACCTTGCAAATTTTTGAGAAATTTTTTTTTTTTTAATGTAAGTATTTGTACAGTGCCTCACGAGAAAGTAAGTCCTCAACAACAATTCTCGAATTATACTATTATTTATTGATTAGATGGAGTAGAAAAAACTAAAAATAAGGTGTTTAAAATATTTAGATTTTGTTTTATACAATAAAATATATATAGTAAAACCGTGGAACTTATTAAGAAATTAATATTAAAAACTCACTAAAAATTTTCAAGTAACCTAGTTGAAATTTTTTTGTGATTTTTTAATAATAATTTCTCAATAAATTCCACGGTAACCTATATATTTTATTGTAAAAAACAAAACCTAAATATTTCAAAAACCTTATTTTTAGTTTTTTTCTACTCCATTTAATCAATAAATAATAGTAAAATTAATTATAATTCGAAAATTGTTGTTGAAGCCTTACTTTCTCATAAAACAATGTACAAACACACACATTTTTAAAAAAAAAAATTTTCTCAAAAATTTGCACGGTAAGGTATAGTTAAAAGTTCACTATTAGATAAATAAGGACATCTACTATTAGAAAAAAATTAATTTTAGTCATAATCTAATATTTTTTATTTAACATTGGTGGCGAAAGGACCCCCTTAACATTATTTACATTGACTTGTATAATATCTACATAATATTATTATTAATTCATTAGAAAAACAATATTTTTCGGATGTGTTACTGTCAACACAGTACTAAATTAATTGTACAAGCGAAGATAAATAAATAATATCAAATAGTATGGAAAGGAGAAAATAATATTTTTCTTCTTTCAATTATTAACAGTTTTATTGCATTACAATTTGATTCAGCCTTTTTCTTAATTAAAGCTTTTATCTTGATATATTAGAGCCATATCATATATTTTAACGTATTGTCAGTTGTTAAGGTAGCTTTTCATAAGGTTGTATGGTGTCCCTCAAACAGTGGCGGCTCGTGGTAATTTAAAATGGTTGTTCACTTTTTCCAATAATTTTATCATTTGTAAGTTTGGTTCAAAATCTTGTACAAGTGTAGTTATTATTATCAAAATCATACTGTTTTCAAGCGCTGCAACTATTAAAGAATGAAAAAATGAATATTTTAGTTATTGTAATAAATATTTGGAAGTTACAAATACTAGACATTAAGTACCTACCAAGTGCATTATATTTATATACAACTGAAAGGGTAAATATTGCATAGATTTTTTAATATAAAAAAAAATATATTTTAAAAATATTTGCAGAAAATTATAACAATCAATAAAAAACTAAATATAAAATCGTATAACCTTTTCGCCAGAAAGGAATACAGCAAAAGTTAAACCAGTAAGATAAACATTTTTTAGTGATGTTTATTAAATTATCTTTTTTTATGTTTCTTTTTAAATGATTTAATAGAAAGGACAACATCAGTTTCACCAAATAGGTGGCCGAAATGAGATATTTGATACGAAAACGATCTTTTGTACATGTATATATAGGTATATTAAGTGTATTTTTAGTTCTAAGTTAAAGATTGTGAACATCTGTTCTATAGGTGATTTTCTCATAAAGATATGATGGGGTTTTAAATTTTAAAATTTTATGAAATAGACAGAGTGAGTCCAGAATCCTTCGATTATACATGCTTAACCATCCTATTTCCTTTAATTTGTAAGATATAGAATGCGGCCTCTTGATACCGAAGATCATACGCATACAGGAATTTTGTACTTTTTGTATTCGACCCAAATCATTGCTGTCAATGCATGGTGAGAAGACTACATCCGCATGGTTAAAGTGTGAAAGAACTAGATAGTCACATAGTGATATTTTAATAGAATAAGTTAAACTATGTCTATGTTGATATATAATTTTTAAGGAAGAGTATGCTCTTTTTATTTTCTCACTTACATGTTTTTTAAACTTCAATTTGGAATCGAAAACTACACCTAAATTTTGGCAGTTGTCACTAAATTGTAAAGTATTTTCATCTAATTTAATTTTGAAATGAATTATAGCTTTCGTTTTCTGTTGCTCATTGCCAAAGACTATTGCGCATGATTTTGTTCCATTGATAGTAAGGAGATGATCATTAGAATATGTAACAACTGATTTTAAGTCTTGATTAATTTGATTTTGCGCTTCTAACATATTTTCTATTTTAAAATGATGATATATTTGCGTGTCATCAGCATTCATGTGATATTTACAAAATTTTAATGCTGAAGGAAAAATTGACGTGTATGAAGAAAATAAAAGAGGTCCTAAAATGCTTCCTTGCATAATATTTATAGAATTAGAAATATCGTCGTTCAACTTAACACACTGACTACGGTTAGTTAAATAAGAACAAAGAAGAGAACGTGCTGATTCACTAAAACCAAGGTAATGCATAACTGACATCAAAATTTGATGGTTTAGCATGTCAAACGCACTGGAATAATCTATTAGAACCAAAACAGTCATTTCATTTTTGTCAAGACCTAATAGTACGTCATCTGATATTGACTCTAGTGCAGTCGCACAGCTATAGCCTTGACGAAAGCCAGACTGGAACTTGGGTAACAAATTGTTTCTAGACACATGATATCTAATTTGTAGTTCCATAGTCTTTTCAAATAATTTGGATAATACTGGTAGAATACTTATACCTCTTAAAAGACTCAGTTCCGTAGGACGTGATATTTTTGGTATGTGCAACACAAAGGCTTTTTTCCAGCTTACCGGAAAATATCTTTTAGTTATGCATTCATTAATTATATGCCTGATATAAGGTATTATAAATGGACAACACAGAAGAATTATATGAATCTTTAAACCATCAGATCCAAATGCCTTAGATTTAATATTTTTTAGAATCTTAAATATGTCTGATTCAGATATGGTAATAAAAGTAAGTAAGGAATTCACGGTGCTTTTTACTTTATCGTTATAAAACTCAATAACTTTTTGATCTGGATTTAGATTACTCTATGGACCGACTAGAAAAGAGTTAATTTAATTTACTTTTCTTAATACTACTGGTAATTCTTTATTACATTTGCTTCCAATGTCAATATTTTTTAAAACTAACCATTTTTGTTTAGTTGTAGAATTATTTAATTTAAAATGTAGAGAAGCCTTTTTTTCTCTTTTTATTGCAGCAGATCTAAAATTTCTGAGTTCTTTATAATAATTCCAATGTGCTATTACTTTTGTTTTTCTATATTTTGATCAAAATTGCAGATATAAGAGTCTTACATATATAGGAGCTCCTAGTGAAAAGGTATCATCATATTTAAAAAACCAAAATATTAACGTAGCTTTTAAAACCAATATTACGCTTGGGAAGTATATTAAAAACAATAAGGGTAAAATTAATCCTAATAATAAATCGGGGGTATATAAATTAAATTGTGGTAGTTGTCCAAAATTGTATATTGGTCAAACAGGCCGTACTTTCAAAAAACGCTATTCTGAACATTATAATAGCTATACAAAAAACAAAAATAATTCTACTTACTCAAATCATATTTTAGCTGAAAATCATTATTTTACAGACAACTTTGAAATTTTACATATAGAAAATAAGAGCCTTAAATTAAACCATTTAGAAACACTTGAAATAAATAGATTTAAAAATTCAGATAACTTACTAAATGATAAATTAGATATTAATAATACACCCTTATTAAATCTCTTTCCTAGTTTTCTGTGAGATAATCCCGGTAATGTGCTATCTTATTGTTATCTGATTGATATTATAATTACCTAAGTACCCTTATTTACTTTAAATAGTTAGTTTGTAATGTTATTGATGTTTTTCTTAAGTACTTTGTTTTGTTAAATATTTCGTATATATATGGTATTTTCCTGATTCGCCACGAAAAAGAAAATTTACCTGCTTTAGTAGCGTTTTGCCACGACAATCAGATAACGTAGCACGTCAGTGCAGATTCGCCACACTTCCTTTCTTCTCTTACTTCAGTAAGGCTACCTGTGTCAATCCCCAATGTGTACGCACATTTCGGTCATAATTACCTTCGATTTCATAGGAAAGATACTCAACATAATAAGTTCATAGAATAAAACGCAGTTTTTGTACTTAACAAAATTATACATAAGTATACATAAGATTATATTTCAAATTATAATTTTAATTAATTACAAATAGGGTTGTTTATTAATAATTGATCGGGGATCAGGTATAACAACTTTATGTCGAGTGTGTCAATGCAAATATCTATTTTAAAGTGCATTGGGTATTAAAAGATTATAATGTGTCCAGGTTGATGCCGTCTTAAATTCTGGGAATTGTGTATTAACAAGTATACAATAATACCTATTAAGAAAATTAGGACCTATTTAAGTACCAATTTACTAATATTATTATTAAATTATATATTTATTATAGTAATCAGTGATTACCGAGCTTTTGTCTATACAATGGGTTCAATTTAAATATTTGAAATTTCAGTATCATTCTGTACCCTGATATTAAACTGTGAACATCGAACAAAAACTGCGCGAGAGTGACAATTAATTATGGAGTTTCTTGAAACTAAAAGAGGTCGTCCAAAACTCACCTACTTAGGTTATAATTATAACCATTTATGAAGTAATAAGGATGGGTCTATAACCTGGAGATGTAAATGCCGAAAGTGTTGTGGTTATTTAACTTCTTGCCAATCAACAGTTATACGGCAAACAGAGCACAATTGCATTCCAAATCAGGCTAGTGTGGAAGTAAAGAAGGCGTTAATGATATGCAGAAAACGAGCTAGAGAGGAACTGACCCCAATTCCTCAAATCTTTAATCAATCTTTGGCTACTGTTAAGGACGCTGGCTTAGATTTTGTGGCTGAAGTTCCGTCATTTCTATCCAAGAAAAGTGCTCTCTACAAAGAACGACGAAAGTCAATTGGAGCTGTGAGTTTCAAAAAATATTCAGATATAATTCTACCTCATAATCTTGCAGATAGTTTCGTAGTAGTTGATGATTTAACGGATAATGACAGGATTCTTGGTTTTGCCAGCAAAAAATGAATAAGCAGTATTGTTCAAAGCACCACGTTTTTCGGAGATGGAACTTTCAAAAGTTGTTGTAAGCAATTTTCCCAAGTTTATACAATTCATGCTGACAGGCAGTACACACGAAGCTACATCCATAGTGCCTGTTTTCTATTCTTTACTGCCGAATAAAAAAGATTCCACATACAAACGACTATTTAGATTAATAAAAAGAGAAATTCCTGAATGGAATCCGATTTACTTCAAAATTGATTTTGAAATTCCAGTATTAAATGCTTTTCGCGAAGTGTTTCCTGATGCCAGATTGAAAGGTTGTAACTTTCACTTTAATCAATGTCTTTGGAGGAAAGTTCAATCACTGGGATTGTCAAAGGAGTATGTAGAAAACGTTGACGTAAAGGAACATATAAGGAAATGTGCAACATTGGCCCATCTGCCTCCCACTGCAGTCGACGATGGATGGCTATATATTATGGAGGAATCCCCGCAGTTAAGTACTATTGAAGAATTTAACAATTAATTTGTCAAGCAATGGTTAGCAAATGATATAATAGGTGATATGTGGTCGTGTTTTAATGAAAGACATCGTACTACCAATGCTTTGGAAGGTTGGAATAATCGTCTTAATCGTGCAGTTGGGAAATACAGTCCGAACATCTGTGAACTAGTGTACCATTTAAAAAAATGATAGTCAGTATTATGGTTTTATTATTGATCAGGTAAATTTTAATATAACCCCAAAAAAGAGATCCAAACATAATATTAATATTGATTTTATAATTAAAAGCACTGATGATAAACTTTTAAATAATAAAATTAATATTTCTGAGTGCATAAATAAACTTAAATATGTTGTTAAATTAAATTAGATTTATTATTTGTATAAATGTCAAATGTAAATAAAGGTAAATTTGAAACAATTTTCTTTCTTTTTTTACTTCTGATATTGTCGAAGGTAAAAGTTTATTTTTCAATCTAGACAGGTAAACAAAATAACATGCATGGCGAAAGAGCACTTGTTAGAAAATATACAAATTATGCGTGGCGAATCAGCACTTTTTTATTGCCGTGGCAAAACGACACGTGGCGAATGTGGAACAATCCTATATATTGGATACCGAATTTAAAATAGTCACATTTGAAAAAGAAGTTGTACTTCGAAACATATGTCATGTTAGTGTTTTTTTAAAAAAAATTATATTTTTAAAATAAAAGTGTGAAAATCTACCAAATTTGGTTTTACTCTTTCAAAAAAAATTAACTATGATTTGAAGTACACATAACCTCAAAAATAATATTGATTTTTTTACCTCTGACGTTTTTCGGTGACAATCATTGAATTGACACAAATAATCCCGGTTTATTAAAGTCGCAGTTTTATTTAAACTTAATTTTTAATAAATCGCCCCAGCCCTCAAATAATCCTATTCCTTTCAAATCTTCCATAAGCTGAATGTGACTATTGGTACAAAAGCTTTCTTTAGGTCTAAAAAATATGTATTGTAGACAAACAAGCATTAATACTTTCAAAAATGTCGTTTGTGAGTGATACAACTGCATCATTTTGTTGATTTTCCATTAGGATTGATTTAGAACAAATCTAATTTTCTTTAAATTTAAATATTTAAAACTTTTACTTGTCTTACCACAAAGATACTACTTTAAAACTTTTTTTAATATACAACAAACCATTTTACTGCGAAACATACAGCTGATAATGCTCTGGAAAATCTTTACAATGTACGTCCTCCTACACATATTTTAGTCTAACACCAAATTCCTTCCACAGCGAAACTTTCCTAACTTACTGTCTATCAAAAAGTCGTTTGCAATGCAAAATTGACTGTTCAAAATTCTCTTTAAACTAAACATTGTTTGTCTTGACAAAACCTTATGACAGTGAAACGGCGTGAAATACTTGTGAAAACTTTCGGTTATCTCTCTCTCTGTCTCGCTCGATCTAATCTGATTTTCACGTAAATTTTGTGCTGAATAGTTGGTTTTCGTAGTTCAGCCTGGAGGTATTAAACGAACTTCGGCAAAATTTGATAGGTTGGAAGTTTATTGGGTTTATTTTGTCATATCAAGTGGTTACACATACTCGTAAGCGTTCACCAGGTAAACAAGAACTATTCGGTTTTTGCACATACAAAAATGTCTCGCTTTCGATGAATATATAATGTATATTATGTAAACATTTTCCTATCTGTATACAGATATAAGGAAAGTATAGGAATCATCCAGCGTCCAATGAACTGATTAGATTTTGGGCAGAGTCGGAACATCTGGGGGGGTACTTTATAGGTGGTCATTTTTATATTTTATGGAATATATCTGTTATTTATGTTTGGAGAAGAAAATTGTTCAAATAAAAGTTACCTATAATATTATTATCTATAATTTTTGTGTTATGTCAAAATTTCGTGAAATGGTCCGTACTCGAGAAATTTGACAAAATGTGCAAAATTCTGATTTTTATGAAAATTGTTGAAATAAAAGTTGTTTGCGATATCGATCTCTATAATTTTTGTCTTTACATAATTTTTCTAAAATGGACCGTAATAGAAAAGTGCTAAATTTAAATTTTTCAGTATTTTCGTTTTCAATGAATAGGTATCTATAGAAAAAAGTTTCGATATTTAGTTTATCCTCTAAACATTTATAGAGGTGCTGCAATAGGTTGTACAAAATAAATGGAAAAAGCCTATATTAACTAGATAAGAAAGTCATGTGTTGGACACATCAGATTTTTTCTTTCTTAAAATACATTTTTTACAAGATTTTTTTTTGTAAACATTTATTGATCGATATATTCAAGTCTGTAAAACATTTTTTAAAAGATTTTTTTGTAAACATTTATCTGTCAGAAAAACTGTGTAGTTATTGCTTCGATGACAATAGCAAAAAATTTGTATTAATAATAGACATTCAGGTATAATCCTAGAAGACACAATTTTAAGGCCGCCATTTCAGTGTATTTTACCTGGTCAAAACAGAGGTTTATAATTGAAGGGGTGGCTGCAATAACCAGGCAGCTCCACTTTTTTATGAAAATTAAATTTTTACTGATATACCGTTTAAAAAAATAGGCCAATCGGTCCCTGCAACAATCAGGTGTCTCCACATAACGATACATAAATGGCAATGTTATTTGCTTTCGGTTTGCAGCAAGAACCGGGCAGCTCCTGTAGCTGAAAAAATCTTGTGTACCGATTTTTTCAGAAGTACAAATTAAGATTTATAATGCCCCATTGCCTTTAAAAAAATATAATAAGCCTTTAAATGGAATTGGCCAGACAGTATGTTGGCGATGCTGAAATGTGGTACTACCAACAACTTTTACCTGCAGAAACACAAGAATGCCAGTCATCTGAAACAGAAGATGAAGATAATAACCCAAGAAGAATGTAACCTATATTTTTTGTAAAAACTTCTATTTTTACATGATTTTATGGCAGAAAAAAGAAAATCTCATAGAAACAAAATTTGAATTTTTTAGGAGGTTTCTTTCAATTTCCTATCAATGTATTAAAATGGAGCTACCTGGTTTTTGCAGCCACCCCCTCAATTATTTACAGCACTTATCTTTCACTTGATGGATTTTAGTGAAACTTTGGGGGCTTATAGTAAAATGTTTAATTATTGCAATGAGACATTTTCATTTGTCCTGCTAATTATTAAATACTATTTAAAAATATATAAAAAAGTGAGTCACGGATGCAGTTCAAAAAACTCTACAGCATTATACATATTTTTTTGAATATTCTTGCCAAATTTTAGTAATCAATGTTGTGTACTTTTTAAACTGTGCACAAATTACGATTTCATGTAAAATTGAAAATTTTGCTGCGTCCATATTTAATTTTTAGTTCAGGTCCTAACTTATGATGGTGGGTGAGGTTTTCCGGGTTTTCCTCACCTGTAAGTCAAATGGCACCATCAATCATCCTTAAGTCGCCCCGGAGCGGCACGGCAAATAATAATAATAGCCGTCCCTTCCCCTACACAAGTCGTTCAGTCGACTTCAGGGGTTAAAATTCACTCATAAGGGTGTGAATTAGGGAGAGTATTATTATTATTATTATTATTATTATTATTAGGTGTCCGATGTAGCAAAAATAGCGAAAGTTGCGACGCCGTCTTGCCATATCATAAAATTGTCTTGAATTTATAGGAAAACATATATTATATTATTTTTACAATTTACAGAAATATAAATTATATATACAGGGAGATTCATTTTTTACCGTTTTCTTAATAGGATGAATTTTTAATAATATTTGGTGCTTTCTCTAAAATCAAATAATAAATTAAAGAAAATTTAAAATAATTGCCTTTATAAATCCAAAATAGCACACTTTGCTAATTAAATACCCATATAAAGTCACAAAATACTCATTTAAAACGCGTATGAAAAGATTTGTGAAAAAATTGGTGAAGATTGTAATTTTTTTAATGTACGCCGAGTTTTTCCTGTGAATAAAGTGTGAATTCGTCAAAATGGGCATCGGTTAGTTATTCAATATGTGCCCAGCAAACACAAACATATAATACAAAGCGTGTTACGTAACAAAGTAACTTACATGTTACATAATAACTCACATAATTACTGTAAAAAATTGCCTAATTTTGTTATATATCAGGTTCTTCATAGATGATGTAATGGGTTAAATACATGTAAATAACACTGTTATATATCGGAAGACATGTACCATTTATAATACTATTGTAACATTTAATATTCTTCATCATTACCGTACATATCCATTATTTTTTTTGTAGAACATTAGTCTTAGAAATATTACCTATACATAATTACGATGTTTTTAAAACGTTCTTATAAGAAATGATTCCAGAAACGTTTCTTTCTTTGATAACAACTATATATTCTTAGCATATTATTAGTATATACTTTTTAAGAATATGCATATACCTACTGAGAATATACTTTATTTGCATTTAGTACATTCTCAGAATATACTAAGTATATGTTACGGGACGTTGTTTATACGTGCTATGCAGATACTGAGAATGTACTTCAAGTATGTGTACAGTATGCAATAAGTATCTACTTTCATTTGATAAGTACGTTCTAAGTATATGCAAAGCAGGCCCGACTAGAGAGGGGTGTAGCCGGGACTAATTCCCGGGTCCCGGGCTCAAATGGGGGCCCGGCAGCGCTATAAGGGGGGCCCGACAAAAGTGTTATCTGTTTCTGCATGAGAAATTCGACATAAGAGAAAGGGAAGGTGGGAAAAGTTTTAGCTTATTAGCTTAGAGGGTGTTTTTGCGGCTGAGGTTATTTTTTTCTTTGTAGAAGAAGTAATAAGTAGGGAGAAAATAATATTTTCTAGATGAGGACCTTTTGAACTTTTGAAGCAATTGAGGTAGAGAGACAATTGAGTTTTGAGGTGGGGACTTTTTTTTTGTTTTTTTTTTGTTTTTTTTTGTTTTTTTTTTCTTTTGTTTTTGTTATTTTTTTTGTAGAAGTAGAATCAATTAAGGTAAGGAGAAAATGTAGTTTCGAGGTGAGGACTTTTTTTTTTTTTTCAGAAGAAGAATTAATTGAAGTAGGGAGAAAACATTTTGTTCGAGATGAGGACCTTTGTTTTTTTTTAAGAAAACGAAAAAATATTGGTTAAGTTTCTTTGTGACAGGGCCCGATGTAGAGAATTGTCCCGGGGCCCGACCTAGCTCTCGGCGGCCCTGATGCAAAGTATTTAAATTTAGCATATACTAGGCATATCGCTGTCCCAGTTCAAAAGTGTAACATCTCCAAATCAGCTATTTTGAGATAAATTACTTTAAAGATTTTTCTTTACTAATTTGTAAGATTTTTCTTTACTAATTTGTAAGATTTTTCTTTACTAATTTGTAATTAATTATTAAAATAAATTGAAAAATAGATATTTTGTGATATTATAGTATTAAATTATTGTAATAGACCTTGCCCTTCTTGCTAAGAATACATTCTTATCTCAAATCCTAATTTTTTTTAAATGTTACAGTTTTATACTAGGACAGCGATATACTAGATACACTAATACAGGATGTTTCATTAATATTAAACATTAAAGATTAACTGTATATAATGAAGATCGTAAACATTTTTTAAATCTTTATTTCCAATTTCTTTTTTCAATTTTAGCCTTGTGTTCGGTGTATGCTTTGTTACTGTTTCCCAGCACCACTTTAGGAACAGAACTGTTAATTAGAACCCAACCGTGAATGATCGAGTGGGGAATCCTACCAAGGCATCAGAATTAATTTTATTTAAATAAATAAAATAAAAAAATTCCGCCCAACTGTGGGATTCGAACCCGAAACCATTGGATCCGCAAGCAGAGACTCTACCACTGAGCCACCCACTCCCTTTCGAAAAATTAAATATTAATACTTATTCTTATTACAAATTCTTTATTTGGCCTTAACCAATCAATAGTTTATCGATGGCTTGCGGTTCATTTGCTTGCTTTTACATTGGATCTTCTTTGACTCAAAAAAAAAAATCAACAAACTTTGTAGTGTACATAACTAATAGAATATTTTAAATACTTTTGTCGAACGTAAAACATTAAAAATTGTACATGGCATACTACCGATAAAAACAAGAGTTGCATACATAATTAATATGTTTAGTGAAAATTTAATTTTTATTAATTACTTACTACTATTTTGTAGTTTTTGTCCTCCTTTAGCCAATTTTATAGTTCTTCCATGTCAATTTCTTGCCTTATAGATTTTTTTCAAAGAAAGTGTGTATGTAATTCTGGTAACACTGTTTTTTAGCTTCAATTCGCCATTAGTATTAACCATATTAATAAATTCACTCTGAAAATTATTATTTGGAATAACCTGTGTTCTAGCATCACTTCTAGGTCCTAAAAACTAAAAATATAGTAAAATTTGTTAATTTCTATATAGAACAAACGATGCAATGAATTCTTATTAATTTATTTATCTATTCGAAACGATCAAGCGTGATCAAAGAATTTTAGGTTATGTTCTATTAAGTTTGTAAATGTTTTTTGGCCTGAACACTTAATATTAGTGCGTTACTTAGCGAATTAACAGATTGACATGTGGTAAAAATTCATATAGATATGTATATAAACGTGTTTTTAAATGTATTTGGTGTTACTTTTTACCTGTAAGCATTTAGAACGTTCTCAGAATATGAGCTACATGCTGGGTATATGAATTTTAGTATCTTCTAAGAATGTCCTGTTATAGCACGTGCTTAAGGCACCCACTCAGTATATTCTTTCTAGAATCTACTTTAAAAGTATATACTAGTTATGTTCTAAGAACCCTCTAGGAAGGACATACAAAAAAAAAAACATAAACAGAACGTTCTTAGTATATTTATAGAACATTGATGTTATGTGGGTTTAGAAACATCGTAGTGACGTACCATTTATGTCAGAAACATAAAAACATACATATGACCTAAATGGGATATTTCTGGCAGATCAGTGTTATTAGGGAATAATAAAAAAGTTTTCCATATGGTTCCAACTTAATTAGACACTGTGTGACCAATACTTACAAAAAAAACGTCGAAAATATTTTTTACAATACAGAAGAATATTATAAAGTAAAGTTATATGCAATTACAGCAATTTAGCATTAAAATTAAGGTTTGGTGAATATTTAATTTATAACTACAATTAATTTATAACATAAAATGTAAATAATAACCTAACCTGAATTTGCATGCTAAAGAACTGTAATTGCATAATTGAATATAACTTTTAATTTAGAATAACTTTACTATATAACATTTTTCTGTATTGTATAAAATAAAGGTACTTTACTCCTGAGTAAAATTTATATTTTTTCACAAACCTCGTATACGGCTTAAACAATTGACATCTGATGGTTGAATTTTAAGTTTTGGACTATGCAAAACTTTCAATCAGGAACAAAAATTTTCACAAAACAAATAATAAAAAAGTTTCCATATTTAATAGATATCAATAATTTTATTGCACAAATTGATAACCGAAACCAAAAATGTATTATTTCAACCATTATTTGGATATTGGGGTAAATATACCTACCTATTTATAATATATTATGCAGGGTCAGTGCCACTAACAGATTCTTACGATAAGTATTTATCCTAAGTAGGCAGCGGCGGTTCCTCAATAAGTGCACATGTGCACGTGCATCCCCAAATTTAATGCCTCCTCTTGGAAAAAAAAACTAGTTAAATCCTGTGATTCTGTCCTGTCATTATTTTAATAATTATTTTTATTTAAAAAACGATCAATTATTTCGTAAACAAAACTCCAAATCGCAAGACGCTATGCGTAACGTGCGAAATCCAGCCGAGAAAAAAAAATACAGCCGTTCGCTTTGCCCGGCGCCCGTCGCGATATCTTCGTACACTGCACATCGGAATATTCGATCTGATTGGTCTGGTCAATCTTCTCCCTCCCTCACCGCGGCAGTCTAGTGTGACGTTCGTTGTTTATACTGGCCCGCGTGCACATGAAATCAGTGCACTTGTAGCTTACGTGGGGAGCGTAATAATTGGTGTCGCTGTCGAAACGGAAATTTTGATAAAATGACGGACATTAGCGTGCAATATTTAAAGACAATTAATTTTTCTTCCCTTCCTTTAGATGAAAAAATAAAAATTAAAAGTGTTGCGCATCCGAAACCAAGTGTATTAATTACGAATGTAACTAAATGCAAAAGTCGTGAATATAAACGTACTTACGAAAAAACTGACTGGTTGTGCGGGTGTGATGTGAGTAACAGTATTTACTGCTTTCCTTGTTTATTATTTGGAAGCGACGAGGCATCAGAATGGACAAAATCTGGCGTTAAAAATTTAATACAATTATCCGAAAAAATTTAAAAACATCAAAATTCAAAGTCACATTTATCTGCTATATTAGGATATAATTTATTAAGTAAACAAGATATTCGACAACAATTAAATAGTGCATATCGATCAAGCATTCAAAAACATAATGACCAAGTAAAGAAAAATAGGTATGTTTTATCTAAAATTATAAACTGTATAAAATTTTGTGGTGCTTTTGAGCTTGCTCTCCATGAACATGATGAACAAGAAGATTCTGTGAACCCTGGTATATTTAGAGGACTTATAAATTTTTCTACCGAACTGGATTTAGCACTGAGGGATCATTTGCAGCAAGCTACTGTGTTTAAAGGTACATCAAAAGACATTTAAAACGATTTATTGGAATGTATGCTTTCCGTGTGTCAGGCACATATCAAAAAAGAAATTGCCGCCTTGAAATTTGTGTCCATTATGAGTGACGAAATAAGTGATATTTCCAATATTTTCCAAATGGTTATAGTTTACCGTTATACTTTACCGAACGGCAGCCCCGTTGAACGATTTTGGACTTTTGTAAAACCGAATGAACATGATGCTGTTGCTTTAGCTCGCTGCATAGAAGAAGCGTTAAATTATGTTTTAAGAAATCCTGATCAATTGATTTACAGTTCTTTTCTACCAGACTAACTTAACTGAGAATATAAAATAAAAGTGTGTATATTATTTTTCCGAACGAGTTTTGCGATATAATTAACAAAATATGGAGGTTAAAGTGTTTAGCTACATCTACGTAGGAAAGGATTAACTAAAATTCAAATTTAAATCGTTATCAAAAATGGAAGTGCTGTGGCGTTCTCAAAGTTAAAGATAATACCATAATTTTATGTGCAAAGAGAATAAGTGTCACTAGTCCTGAGTTAGCATACTTTTTTTGAAAAAATGGTCCGTTTCGTCAAAAAAAAAAAGTTTATTTCATTTTTCAAAAAAAGGACAACTTTAAATAGAAAATTAACATTATCAAATATGCATTATTCTTTAAACGATTACTAATAAGTTGTAGCAAATCTTCTTAACAAGAACAAAAAATAATTTTTACGCTGAAATGTAGTATCAATCGGCGTAATATCATGTCTCCTTTTTATATTATCATGGATACATAACAACTTTTCTCTTTTTGACTTCAATGATCTTATAAACAGACTAAAATGAGGTATACAAATTCTTCTCTGTTAATACCTCAAATTTCTGTAAGGTAATGAGTTGTTGCTTTTAAAATAACTGAATAATATAAAAGAACAAATAGACGCCAGAAGTGGCGTAATATTTTATGAACATAAACCCGGTACATCGATTATTTTTTATTTTTAAATATCGTCGGTACAATGCCAAAACCACGAATGTGCAAAATTTTAAATTTTGAGAATGAGGTTTTTCGAGCCTTAGGAGTTAAAGCAACTGCTTAATTCTTACTTTCTTAAAATAGATATCAAGCCTTAGGAATTGAACCAACTGCTAAATTCATACTTTCCGAAAATAAACATCGGTCGTAGAAGGGGTTAGACTCTTTTGAGGCACATTCCTGACTCTGGCATTGATAATTTTTAAGGTAGTAAGAAGCTGTTAAATCTGCTAATTTGTAAACCTACCTCTCTGGGCCCTCTTGTTAATATGATATAAAAAAAAAAAAACAAAAAAAAATAATACAAATACAAAGCTAAAATTGCATTTTCCTGAAATTGAAACAAATTCAAACAATACATAATTACGCAATTGATTCAGTTTCCGCATCCAATAGCATTCGAACTCACACACAGAAAATGATAATTTTGTTTAGTCGCATGTTATTTCCCTTGCTAAAATTTGCCTGTAAATCAAATTTCTGTTTCACGTTTATTTTTATTTTTATCAGTTCAATTAGAAATATAAAGCATACTTTCTCATAAAATAAATCTGGGAAAAGTGATTTAAAATAATGAAATACGATGCTGTCGCAACCAAGATAATCCAGGATACAGCACCTGGACAAAAACAAAAAATAATAAATAAAACTACTTTGCAAAGCTCAAATTACAGCCACTTTGCCGAGAATTTAATAAAATCCTGTAAAATAGGTTTAAAGAGATGCTCCAATATTCATTTCTAGCTAGCGAGTTGTGATTTAATGCATTTTAAAAATGTACGTTATATGCAATGTGAAAAGGTATATTTTGTATAAAAGAGGCATTATTATTTGCCAAAACGCCAAAAACCTAGTTTTTTTTTCAGTTTTACGTTTGATATTACTTTTACGAGGAAGGCGAGCACTTGGGATTTGGTATAGAGTTGAAAATTCACTATCGATACAGCTTTTGACAGGGCGAGCAATGTCTTAAAATAAAGTATATAATATAAGTATATTTTTTTATGTTAATTCTATTGTTAATTATATTGTTAATTATATTGTTAATTATATTGTTAATTATATTGTTAATTATATGTTAATTATATTGTTAATTATATTGTTAATTCTACTGTTAATTCTATTGTTAATTCTATTGTTAATTCTACTGTTAATTCTATTGTTAATTCTATTGTTAATTCTATTGTTAATTCTATTGTTAATTCTATTGCTAAATCTATTGTTAATTATTTACTTGAAAGATTCGAAATCAAAACAACAATACAAATTTCGTCGAGAAGCGTGTGTTACCATACTCTGAATCGATTTTAAATAAATGCTGAAATAAGCTTAATATTTTTGTCATACAATAAATCCCAATCCGATTTTCCTTATAAATATATTTCTTTATAGTGAAACCTGTAGAGCGGATGGTTTAAGCATCAACCCGCATATTTTTGATGAGTTGATAACCTGCAGGAGTTTGATGAGCTGGACAGATGACTGTCTCTAGACACCTCTCAGCAACAACCAGTAGGTTTTTGACAAGTTGAGAGGTAAGTCCTATATGCCGCCGGATGATGCAGTGGGCCTAATAACGCCTAAGTGCTAAGGAGCACTCCAACCTCCCCACTTTACAGATACAAATACTAAAGTTAAAGATATTCGAACCCATTATTTGATCTAAAATTAGTAATGAAAATTTAATTTAATTACAAAGCAGAATAAAATCCTTAATTTTGGTGATATGTGATAAATACATTTATTTGCATTTACTCCCCCGTATAAACTTGCATGCATAAGATTATATTTCGATCATTCAAATAAAGCGAATACTTAACCTTTAAAAAAGCCACAAAACGTTATACACCGCTTTTATCGTCAGAGTAATCAATTTAAATGGATGGCCGGAGGGCCAAAACGTGCGAGAGCATGTCATTGATCTGGTCCTATGACCGTGTGTGCTCTGGCGGAGCATCGGGGCACGTCATTCCCCAGAAATTTTTATACGGATTGGTGGAAAACCTCAATTAAAAAATATTTGCTAAGTAGATAAATTGAATTATTTTTTCTAAAATTATTCTAGTCTTAAAAGACGGTATTTCAAAACTTACAATTTCTATTGATTCCAAATTATTAAGTCGCACTCTTATAAAATTATTTTAAAAGATTATCCATAATTATTTAACAGTTATCCATCACTAAAGAGCTCTGGTTAGTGGTGAGCTCTAGTTAGTGGTATTTGGTGGCAGGATATTGAGGGAAAGTTAAATAGCAATGTCTATTAAACAGATACAATGTACTCATCAATAACTAACAGGAACAAGGTGCTTAATTAGATTAGAGTCAATAATTCCATCCATTTGTTTGAAACATTCCATTTAAAAAATTACAATAATGTTAATATAAACTTTTCAGCCTATATCCCATTTAAATTTTTAAATATCGGCGCCTATGCATAAATACGACGCTACCAACGAATGCGCGACATCGATGGGATGAGGAAGAGGATGATTCAGGAGGGCCGTTGTCATGGTAACGCTGATGGCATAACCGTCATCTGTGTATGCCATACACGTAGACTCATCTCTTTACTTACCTGTGTCCTTGGATTAAATTTAATCGGCGTTGTCCTTGCAATAATGGAATGGACACCATTAAGGCGGGTTTCCATAACAAGACGGCGGTGTGGCTAAATTTATACCAAATAGAGTAAATTCGAAACAGCAAGTTGGTGCGAAAAGGATTATGTAAAGTAAACAAAATAAATACATTACACTCCGGATCGAGCGGTAACTGCTATATATAAGCTGCTTTTGATCTTTGTGTGGAGAGTTACTATTCCGCCGATCAATTATTCTTGATGTAATTTATGGAAGACGATTACAAATTTTGGTAATCCATAAGATGTTAAAATTCTCCGCTTCTTATTTCATTTCGATTAAATTTTTTTTTTTTTTTTTGAAGTGAAAACTTCTTTAGCGGCGTTGAGCACTTTTGTGGGATGGGTAAAAACTGTGAAACTCGCGTCAGGACACGTGGGCTGATCGAAAATGTTAGACGGTTGTAACATCGAAATCGATTAATCGAACAATCGATTGTTTTCTTTCGATTGTCGATATTTTTTAATCGATTGTAAAGGTTTCGATTAATTAATGGAAAAATGGAAAAATGGAAAAATGGAAAAATGGAAAAATGGAAAAATGGAAAAATGGAAAAATGGAAAAATGGAAAAATGGAAAAATGGAAAAATGGAAAAATGGAAAAATGGAAAAATGGAAAAATGGAAAAATGGAAAAATGGAAAAATGGAAAAATGGAAAAATGGAAAAATGGAAAAATGGAAAAATGGAAAAATGGAAAAATGGAAAAATGGAAAAATGGAAAAATGGAAAAATGGAAAAATGGAAAAATGGAAAAATGGAAAAATGGAAAAATGGAAAAATGGAAAAATGGAAAAATGGAAAAATGGAAAAATGGAAAAATGGAAAAATGGAAAAATGGAAAAATGGAAAAATGGAAAAATGGAAAAATGGAAAAATGGAAAAATGGAAAAATGGAAAAATGGAAAAATGGAAAAATGGAAAAATGGAAAAATGGAAAAATGGAAAAATGGAAAAATGGAAAAATGGAAAAATGGAAAAATGGAAAAATGGAAAAATGGAAAAATGGAAAAATGGAAAAATGGAAAAATGGAAAAATGGAAAAATGGAAAAATGGAAAAATGGAAAAATGGAAAAATGGAAAAATGGAAAAATGGAAAAATGGAAAAATGGAAAAATGGAAAAATGGAAAAATGGAAAAATGGAAAAATGGAAAAATGGAAAAATGGAAAAATGGAAAAATGGAAAAATGGAAAAATGGAAAAATGGAAAAATGGAAAAATGGAAAAATGGAAAAATGGAAAAATGGAAAAATGGAAAAATGGAAAAATGGAAAAATGGAAAAATGGAAAAATGGAAAAATGGAAAAATGGAAAAATGGAAAAATGGAAAAATGGAAAAATGGAAAAATGGAAAAATGGAAAAATGGAAAAATGGAAAAATGGAAAAATGGAAAAATGGAAAAATGGAAAAATGGAAAAATGGAAAAATGGAAAAATGGAAAAATGGAAAAATGGAAAAATGGAAAAATGGAAAAATGGAAAAATGGAAAAATGGAAAAATGGAAAAATGGAAAAATGGAAAAATGGAAAAATGGAAAAATGGAAAAATGGAAAAATGGAAAAATGGAAAAATGGAAAAATGGAAAAATGGAAAAATGGAAAAATGGAAAAATGGAAAAATGGAAAAATGGAAAAATGGAAAAATGGAAAAATGGAAAAATGGAAAAATGGAAAAATGGAAAAATGGAAAAATGGAAAAATGGAAAAATGGAAAAATGGAAAAATGGAAAAATGGAAAAATGGAAAAATGGAAAAATGGAAAAATGGAAAAATGGAAAAATGGAAAAATGGAAAAATGGAAAAATGGAAAAATGGAAAAATGGAAAAATGGAAAAATGGAAAAATGGAAAAATGGAAAAATGGAAAAATGGAAAAATGGAAAAATGGAAAAATGGAAAAATGGAAAAATGGAAAAATGGAAAAATGGAAAAATGGAAAAATGGAAAAATGGAAAAATGGAAAAATGGAAAAATGGAAAAATGGAAAAATGGAAAAATGGAAAAATGGAAAAATGGAAAAATGGAAAAATGGAAAAATGGAAAAATGGAAAAATGGAAAAATGGAAAAATGGAAAAATGGAAAAATGGAAAAATGGAAAAATGGAAAAATGGAAAAATGGAAAAATGGAAAAATGGAAAAATGGAAAAATGGAAAAATGGAAAAATGGAAAAATGGAAAAATGGAAAAATGGAAAAATGGAAAAATGGAAAAATGGAAAAATGGAAAAATGGAAAAATGGAAAAATGGAAAAATGGAAAAATGGAAAAATGGAAAAATGGAAAAATGGAAAAATGGAAAAATGGAAAAATGGAAAAATGGAAAAATGGAAAAATGGAAAAATGGAAAAATGGAAAAATGGAAAAATGGAAAAATGGAAAAATGGAAAAATGGAAAAATGGAAAAATGGAAAAATGGAAAAATGGAAAAATGGAAAAATGGAAAAATGGAAAAATGGAAAAATGGAAAAATGGAAAAATGGAAAAATGGAAAAATGGAAAAATGGAAAAATGGAAAAATGGAAAAATGGAAAAATGGAAAAATGGAAAAATGGAAAAATGGAAAAATGGAAAAATGGAAAAATGGAAAAATGGAAAAATGGAAAAATGGAAAAATGGAAAAATGGAAAAATGGAAAAATGGAAAAATGGAAAAATGGAAAAATGGAAAAATGGAAAAATGGAAAAATGGAAAAATGGAAAAATGGAAAAATGGAAAAATGGAAAAATGGAAAAATGGAAAAATGGAAAAATGGAAAAATGGAAAAATGGAAAAATGGAAAAATGGAAAAATGGAAAAATGGAAAAATGGAAAAATGGAAAAATGGAAAAATGGAAAAATGGAAAAATGGAAAAATGGAAAAATGGAAAAATGGAAAAATGGAAAAATGGAAAAATGGAAAAATGGAAAAATGGAAAAATGGAAAAATGGAAAAATGGAAAAATGGAAAAATGGAAAAATGGAAAAATGGAAAAATGGAAAAATGGAAAAATGGAAAAATGGAAAAATGGAAAAATGGAAAAATGGAAAAATGGAAAAATGGAAAAATGGAAAAATGGAAAAATGGAAAAATGGAAAAATGGAAAAATGGAAAAATGGAAAAATGGAAAAATGGAAAAATGGAAAAATGGAAAAATGGAAAAATGGAAAAATGGAAAAATGGAAAAATGGAAAAATGGAAAAATGGAAAAATGGAAAAATGGAAAAATGGAAAAATGGAAAAATGGAAAAATGGAAAAATGGAAAAATGGAAAAATGGAAAAATGGAAAAATGGAAAAATGGAAAAATGGAAAAATGGAAAAATGGAAAAATGGAAAAATGGAAAAATGGAAAAATGGAAAAATGGAAGAATGGAAAATGGAAAAATGGAAATTTTTGGTTTTGTCAAAAATAAACATACTTTACTCTTGAGCAAAATTCATATTTTTCGACAAACCTCGTATACGGCTTGAAAAATTTGATATCTGATGACTGTATTTTAAGTTTTGGGTCATGCAGCACTTTTTATCAAGAATAAATCTTTTCCTAAAATCAATATAATTTTTGTTCCATATGGTTCCAACTTAAGTAGACACACTGTATATAGGTATATAGATCTACTGAGGCGCGAGAAGTACCTAGCGTACATGATGCACGAATACATTTATATACCTGACTGTAAAGCAAATATCCAGTGTTGTCGATTTGTTTTCACTTCTATCGGCAGTCTTCAATGACTGCCTCATTTTTTTTAACTGTATTTCTATTTAAAGGACTATACAACCGGTTTATAGAAAAACTAGTTTCGGTGTAATTTCCTGAATTTCTGGTATGTTGCAGATGTCGACTTTAAAATTAATTTACTGAGAAAACGCGTTTCAAAGGTTTAAATTAATTTCTAAAACTACTACAACTGTGTAAAAGAGTAATTACTTGATTTTTCAGGTAGTGTTGGACCATTTAATGTGAGACTTGTATCCTTATCACCTATTGTCTTGGAGTAAAAATGTAATTTTTTGAAAAAGTGTGGTCTGTTACGTTTTTTACAATATGCCCTTCAATTCAATGAAACTAGTTTTTGATATACAGAGCATTGAAGTTGTAAATTAACAAGAAAATAGGAACACTTTTTTATATAGTATATAGTGATATGTAGTTGTATTTTTAGTTTACTAATAAATTGTATAAATAATATTGACTTGCAGCGATCATATTTTGTGATAGTAGATATACAAAGTGGCCCAAAAGTCTGGAAACGGCCAATTATCTCGTAAATTGCTAGTCCTAATTGTACAAAATTTTTGGTACACCTATTTTGGGATACGGAGATTCCAGATTTGATATTTGCAATGTTGCCATATTTGCCGTTTCTCTTATATTATTAGCCAACTTATGGGTAGTCTTAAAATAAAATGTGTTGATAACTCAATACTCTGACGTAATAAAAATAAAACAAATATATGTTTGCGTTTAGCTATTGTCACTAAATAAAACGATATGAAATTCACTGGAGAGCATTAAATTTATTAAATTTTGTTAACTAGTGATTAAACTTGTTCCCTAACGTCTCCAAAGGTGGAGTTGTTGGTACATTTTAATTTTGACGACTTGCCCATCTACGTTCATTTAACGAATAGACTTTAAAATCACTTAAGATCTGAAAAAATAAATTATACGTATATCTGGAAATAACAAAGGGATTCTTGGCCGAATTTTCGGAGAAGGACATTTACTTTTTGGCCTTCAGAATTGCCTATTTCCAGGCTAAAGTAAATATATAAATTAAATTTTCAATAATTTGTAAGTTACATAATAAATTATACAGAAAATATTATTTGACATAAGTAAAGTTTTATTCTTGAAATCAAAATATCTACTTTGTTAAGAAGCACGGCCAATTTACATCTTCGCATCCCTGTACATCAACATCCTGTACATAGAAATGAGCTGTTCCCTTGTACATTATTATTCAAAAAGTTGACAACTTAAATATACCAAATATTAAGGAAACTTCACAGTATCCCATTTCTCCACAAAAATGTAAAATCTCTTAAAGACGCATATCTCATGTTTTCGACGCGTGCTCATTTTCCGGAAAATTAGATCGCCCCGAAAACCATCTTTTAGTCCCAGTTGCCAGTAGGTCATTCACATTCACTTTCAACTGCCATATCCATTATCCAATTTTCTTATAAGCAACTTCTCAATCAATAACAACGTCTCCAAAATGCCCATTTTCATTCGATTCATCTTCACTCAATTGGTTTCCATTAATCTACATAGGGCAACCAAGCAAGAGAATTACCTCTAAGTATATTAGAACACACGCGGGAGACCAGAAGGTCGAATTAAGGGGCTTTCAAAGAATGAAATGGAAAAATTTGATAGGCATTTCTGAAGTGTCTGAAACTGGGGAATACTGCAAATTGAATAAAAAATAAATAGAATTAACTCAATAATTTAGTTACTACAATGTAGACAAATTTGGTGATAAGTAGCATTTTATTTTAGTTTTCTTTTTAAAAGCTAATTATTACATTTTCAACTTTTCTCCATCAAACTTTAAAAAGAAAATAAGGTAATGCTAAATGGCAATCTTACAAAATTATTTTGGTAAATTTTAAGCCTATTGGCATTACCGGGTGTACTTCTAGCCATTAACAAACAAAGGCAACACTGCAGCGAGTAAAAGGATCAAATCTACGCTCTAAAAAGTTAAGTGGAATACTCGTGCTTCATTCTTAGCCTATAAAAACAGATTTTAAGATTTTCAACTATTTTAACGCACCAGTTATTATCAAATTAAATTTCATTTTGAAATTTTCTAAAAAATATCACTTAATTTATTAGAACGTTCGATGTATTTTTTCAATATGTGACTTTTTTGGAAATGTGTACAAATATTTAGTCAGATTTTTAAAAATACAGTGGCATTGGGATTTTTTATTAAATTATCGTCGGGTTGCAAATAATTATCATGCTAAATTCGCTTTTAGAGAAGTGTTTACAGGAAAGGGTTTAAATAAATAAAGTTAATCGTGGGAATTGCTTTTAATTATTTTTGTCTTAAATTAAATTATTACTCTTTGGAAATTGATATATATTAGCTTTTCACCCTGATGTTTTAAAACACAAATACAATTGACATTACGGCCAGGCATACAGCTGGGTTTAATTATTAAAGTTATTTTTCACCTTGTAAAGGGCCAACAACGGGCCACCAGACACTTTTTAATACTTATTTTAACAAAATGATTTACAGTAAGGTTAAAAATACCACAGATATCCAACGCGAGAACTACAACAACAAAACCACTTTATTTCATTAACACAGTTTATTACAAAAGAAAATTCACAAACTTACGGCTTTATATTAATACACACAGTTTTATTATTTAATTAAAGAAACATTTGTTTTAATTTTACCTAATCTGATCGTTTTTCGATAAGCTTTAAAAATCTTAACGCAAATGGACTTTATCGCTGCGTTGCCAGATTTATCTTTGCATGGCTAGAAAGTTGAGTCAAGAGTGCTATTAGGAATCAATTTTCTGCTAAATTATCATTATATTTGAAAATATTGCTTAGAGTCATTTATGGAATATTTTTGATTTTTACTTTAATTTTAAATATTTTACTTTTTAGGTAAACATTTTATACAGGGTGTCCCAAAATTGCTGCGATGCAGAGGTACCACGTAGGTCAAAATAAGTCGATTGGACCCAATTTATTTATAGACCAAAATGTACCGTTTGCCCGTGAGAAGAGTTCAAAGTTTACATAAAAAAACACATTTTTGTATGCTCTTCAGAAATGAGTGAAACAAATTAAATGAAATTTGACAAATGTACATTTTTTTAGAATTTTCTTAGGGGTAGTAATACGTTTCTCAACTTTTTATGGTGAGAAGAGTGATTAATTATCTTCATTTTGTTACTCTTGTAAAAATTTCATATTCCGAATAGTTCCGAAGGACAAAAATTTTTTCTTAAATAATGCTGACAGATATTCTTAGTACAAGTGTAATAAAATTGTAATACAAAATTAAGTTGGTAGTGGCAACAAAGGTAAGACAAGTCGTGATTTTGACAGGATACAAATTCATAATCATTCAAATTTGTTGTTGACTGTAAATATTCTAATAATTTCTTTAATTTTGTTATTATCGCGAGTACCATTACTTAATATTTAGTTGTTGTTATTTTAACTGTTATTAAATATGGATTTGTTTTTGACTGACATAATCTTAGTTTTTGGATTCTGTCAAAGTAACTGTCGCAGAAGTGCCAGCGTATATCAAGAGAGGTATCCAAACCAGATATCATCAAACTTTTGCCCGAATCGAGAAATGTCTTCGAGATGCAGGGATGTTGAAACCAGTCATAATAAACGCTGTAAGGCCCCGATTCCGAAGACCCAATGCGGAAGAGGCTGTTCTTAAAATAATCGATAGCAGAGTACCAGATCTATGCAACGACAAACAGGAATTTCAAAAACACTGTGAATCGAATCTGCAGAGAACAATTAATTTATCTATTTCACATACACGTTTAAATTTTTCAAAACTTGTTCGGGAGCGCAAAATACTTCTTGTTAACTGATAAGTCTTGTTTTGGACATCGTGGCATGCTGGCATGATGAACCTGCACAATGAGCATGTTTATGCTGATAAAAACCCACAATCTAATAAAGCTAGATACTATCAACGAGAATTTAAAATTAATGTTTGGATTTGATTTATTGGTAATTTTTTGGTTGGGCCGATCCGATTGCCAGTTACATTCGCTTCCTTCAAAAAATTTTGTCAGATTTATTAGACGACTTGCCCCTTATTTTTCGTCGAAACATGTTCTTCATGCACGACGGTGCACCACTTCATTTTGCACGTGCAGTAAGAGAATGTCTAAATGAACAATTTTCTGGTAGGGGACAAGAAGCACCTCTTCAATGGCCTCTGGGGTCTCCAGATTTAAACCGTGCGACTTCTGTATCTGGGGAGCGTTAAAAGCAACAGTATACGAGGTTTAAATTAATACTTCCGAACGGCTGTGGAACAGAACCAAAATGCCGTAAACGCTCTATAAGAAAACGATGTCCTAAGAAGGGTTGCATTTCAATTTTTTACGTCGAATTGTCCTTTGTATTGATGAAGATGGCCGCTATATTGAACATTTATTATAGAAAAACGTTTTGCCTTTGTTTCCACTGCCAACTAAATTTTGATTACAATTTTAAAAATTTGTGTTAGGAATATTTATTAGCTTTACTTAAGAAAACATTTTTGCCCTTTGGAACTATGCGGAATACGAAATTTTTACAAGAGTAACAAAATGAAGGTAATTAAGTATTTTTCTCACTAACAAAAATTGAGAACCGTATTACCACCACTAAGAAAGTCTTTTGTGTTTCTATGATTACCGTAAGTAAAATAATCTTCTAAAATGCACTTGTGTCAAATTTTATTTAATTTGTTTCACTCACAGCGTACAAAAATGTATTTTTTATGTAAACTTTTAACGTTTCTCTCGGTACGGTAAGTACATTTTGTTATATAAATAAATTGGGTACAATCGACTTATTTTGACCTCTACTACCCGTGGTAACTCTGTGTCCCAGCAATTTCGGGACACCCTGTATATCATTAAATTGTTATACATAAATTTAAAGTATTATTACATTATTCGAAAGATATTATATTAATTTGCTAGAATATCTTTTAATTTTAACCAGTTTACAAATAGAAAAATTAAGATAGTAAACATTATTACTACTATACCAATTTATAATTTTCTAGTTATTTATTTTAAATAGTATCGTAGGTAAGTACGTAAAAAATTTGAAATCAAGTAACTTGATTTGAATTTTTCTCCGTATTCACTTTTATCTTTTATGTCTTCACAACCAATATTATTCTTCATTTTTAATTTAATTACTAATTTTCTGAAAGTAATCCATTTTGTAACTGATTTTTGACAGTTTTATTTGGTCTATATCTACAGTAATATTATGTAATTTATGGATAATTTTTTTTCTACAGTTTGTAAATAATCTGCAACATATATGGAAATAATAATTACAGTGGGTTATAGAATGTGTAAACGTTCTATGATCTTAATATTAATTAATAATTATTTTAGGAGGTAAAGCTCGGGCAGGTCTATTTTTTATTTTAATTTTCTATTTTTTAAACATATTTATCTTTACCTCCACTCCTTACAAAATATGACGTCATCGGTAATTTTTTTAAATTGAAAACGTAGGTATATTTTAATATCAAATGAATGAATTTAAAGAAATTACAATTTGCATATTTTGTCTGATATTTTAAATCTGCCTCTAAGCTAGAGCCGAGGGATATGACGTAGGTTTTGAAATTTATCATTTTCTCAGTTATTTCTGCTGCACACTGGATTTTTATTTACCTACATTGCCTACAACCTTAATGTATCACAAGTAGGAAGTGTAGGTATTTGTGATTATGCTAGTGCTAATTAAATTGGTTATGAAATTTGAATTTTGCATCATATTCTAGATGGGGTTGGGGATATGACGCTTAGACGGTTGGGGATATTACTTATGGCAATTTATGTAAAATAAATAAAAAAACTACTGTAAGTCTTTTAGGAAATTTTACATGAAATATGAAGTGGTCACGACGTACTATTGGAGGTGGCAATACCCTCCATTTAAATTAATGATTTATCTTTTGCTTGAGGGAAAATAAACTATAACTTTCTCCTCTTTAATAAATTAAAAGTGACGTCTTGACCTTTGCATTTCATAACAATACCAACAGTATAGAGGCTTCACCTTTCCGGCAAACTGCGAGAACGTAATTTTCTACATTAAAGCTTCCAACCGTTTCAAAAAATTCGCTTTCGTCGATTTCACCTCCGGATGACGCAGACAGTTCATCTTCGAAAACAATTCGCTTCTTGAAAGGCTTGTGACCAGCTTTATTAACGACTTATTTTGCTTCTGTAATTTTCCATACTTCTTGGCTTTTTTATTGGCGATATTCTCAGCGGTAATAAGAACTTGAGCGTGTTGCTTCCTTTTGACTTTTGAGGGATAAGTTATTGGTATTGGGAAAACGATATTAAGTACTTTAGATGGAGTTATTGTATTAGAAGTACCTGACGTGCTAGGTTTTTCAGGACCTTTGGATGTCCTTGTCGATTCGTGATTTTCAACTGTTTGATAGGCATGCTCAGGAATTGTTGATGGGGAAATGGGAAAACCCCAAAGGCTCGAAAGCCTGCTGATCTGGTCGATGTGGTTGATGCTTGAGACCAGGCTTTTTCTGCTCTAATTTTCTACCAGGATTAGAGTACGTTTTTAGCGGTTTAAAAAAAGAACAGTAGAGGGGTTGTAAGTGATGGGTTGTGTGGCTAGGGAGGCAAAGAAAATGTACGTCGTTTTTTATCGCTTTTTCTAGGATTTAAGGCGAATTAATGTGCGATCCATGTTCATCAAGCAAGAGTGAACACGGACCCGCTGATTTTCTGGGAATAAAGTGATTTTTCAGCCAATTAAAGAATAGTTCTTAATTAATGTACGCTAATTTTCCTCCCATTACCATCTCTGTGCCATTAGGCAGGTTATCTAACTACGATTCTTATTTGTTTAGATCCTTGAATATAATGCAGGGATGTAGAAAAGTCCCTTCAGCATTGCAACAAGCTACTACTGTTATGGTTTCCCCTTGCTCTGCTGATTGTTGAGCTTGAACAGATTTGCTTTCGTTTGCAGCTATAACGTGTAGTGGAGGGTTGTTTAGTTGAAGACTTGATTCGTCTACATTGTATATATTAGCAGGTTCATTGAATAAGCTGTGTTCTGCGAGGGTACTTTCTAAAAGGGCAAAATAAGCTGCGACCGCCTGTTTGCTTATTCCGTCTGCTCGGGCCTTGGATACTCCTTAGGCTTATCAAAAGAGAAGAGTTCCGATTAAGAAAAGCTTCAAAACATCCCTGATTGCCTTACGATTTTTTTCACAGAAATGTGTAGATGAGAGTAAGACCATTCTCTCTGCCAAATTATACGCTTTCTTGTGCAAAGCAACTTTTGTTGGTGCATATCCAGCCTTTTGCAGTCTCTTTACGTCTCTTCATCCCAGACAAGGACTTGTGCTTGTCCCAGCTTTCTCTTGACGAGATTATTTGATTTCAAACGATGGCGCAAAGTTTTTTCAGGTATTCGATTTGCTTTTGCTGTTCCTCTAATGGATAATCAATCAGCAACCGCTTGGGCAGCAGCAAGAAGAAGGTATCTCTCAACCTCTTAGTTTGTAGCTCTGCATTTCTAAAAATGTTTTAAAAATAGATAGATATTTAAGTACTTAGGTACGTTTCTAATAGATAAGAAAAGGTGAGACGGGGATATGACGCGCGTCATAACACTGTGTCACATTGTGTGTCATATCACTAGCTATCCATCATTTTATTTATAAAATAAGTAAATAATAACAAAGACCAACATGACTAAATTTATCCTATACTAATAATCTTAGAAGGCGTACAATGCCATAAAATTCATAGAAGGAAATATAATACAGAGCTTTCAAAACAATGCAGTAAAACTTTAACGTGTGCTTACCTGATTCAGACGAAGAGAATGCGTGCTCTCTTGACAACGATTGTCTCAACACTAAACTCCTTGCTCTCTCTGTGGTTACTAATGGTTAATTAGATCACAGAAATCATACAGAACTACATATCGGCGCTACCTTAGATATCAAAGGTTTCTTGGTAAAATTTTAATGGGCACAAAACTTTTTTCTAATTTAATCAATTATCTGTAACCGTTTAAGAAATAGTTATACTGTTCCTATGAAATAGTAGGTACTCCGTAGAGTACCTCCAGGCTCGATATATAATATACTATTGTTTTAAATATTAAAACAGATAATTTATAAAATAGGCCTAAAGAGTACTAATTTCCTACTTAAAACAAATGTAAACGATTATAATTATTTGGTTCAAGACGATAAACCGATAATATTCGGAATGGATATTGTCTATGATATAAAATATATCGCATTGCAACATTTTTAAAATAGAAGGTTGGCAATTACCCATTCATTTATAATACGATTTTGATGATACTCCTGCGACATATTCTCTAAAAATAATGATGCAAATTGTGTATCAACTGTTTTATCAGCTCATAAAGTTCAATCAAATAAGTTCTCAAGCCAAATAAACAAACTTCAACTCTGCTTAATTAACTCAAAGTTATCACAGTGAAATGAGAAACTTCTCTGATGTCTTAATAATAGTATAACCAAGTGGACATTAGCCCGGCGATAAACTACGGCTATTAATAAAGCTGTAACCAGATAACAAAGGAGCATTTAATTGTTAATTTTGTTTACGGTACAACAATATTACGTTGCTAGATAAACCTAATGTTTTCATTTACACAACTAGCTGTAATTTAATTAAAAATAGAGAACATCCTTCCTCCTTTATTGTCATTAATTATTCATTGTTTTATTTTTGTAAAAAGTTACGAAGGAGGCGCATAACCAATGTCAAACTGATCAAATATATAAAAGAACAGTTATATTAATTATTTAAACTCTGTTAAAATAATAATTTTAACAACCAAACTCTAATCAAAATATGATATGCTTGAATCTCAGCGATGCAGTGCATATTTATAAATAAATACGTCTACACAACTCAAACATATATCATGATGAAGCTGTTTTGAAGACTATCAATTTTTTAACGACATATAGTAATCCTCCAGCAGAGGCTCTGTATCAACAACCTCGCCAAGATGCCAGTGTTAGCCGATAATCGTCGAACACAAATCTAATAAATGAGAGCGTCGGGCAATCGAAGAGGATATGCTCGATGATCTCATCTTCTTGTTCGTACCTTCTGGAGATTGCGGATTCTGACAGTCCCATACAATGGATATGCTTCCGTACTTAGCAATGACCAGTAAGAATGCCTGTGATCAGGCCAGAGATAACGAGGAGATGTAACTACTAACAAATATCGTGCGGCCCTGAATAAGACATATTCTAAGAGACACAGACGGGTATAATATCCACTGTTGTCATATTAAAATATTCGCTCTAGAAAACGATTTACCTCCCACTCTTTTGTCACAAGCTGAATTTTTCACAGATGAAAGGTCATGATAAGTTAACCCTTATTCCGGGGGTAATACAAAATTAGACTGTGCAGAAGGGCACTATCATCAAAAATACAGATATTGATCCCACCAAATAAAGAAAAAATACAAATTTTTTAGGCCAATGCACAATAAAATCTTTGTACGGAGTAATTGTTTATATTTATTTAAAAAAATCATTTGCATTAGCCCTTATGGCCAAAAAACAATATAAACGTAAATATCTCGGTTTCAGCCATTCAAAAATTTTGTTAAGAAGTCGTCTTTTTTAAATATACCACTCATTTAACAAAAAACGAAGGCGTAAATGAAAAAAAAATTCTTTATAAAATGTTTGCTTATGTGTTGACAGAGTAAACACTATATTTTTTACTTTTGAATTAACAAAGATATAACAATAAATGATGAGAGATGTCATAGGTTTACGCTGTAATTAATTCTCACCGCCAATTTCATCGACTCTCAGTGTATCTTTCGCTTCACCTTCAAACGTAGCTTAGCTCTGTTTCTCTCGACATGCCGGCTGATGTATCACATTATTGATATGGTGGGATTTTTTCATTTTTTATTATAAAACTTCGCGTTATGTTCCAATGGGCAATGTTTCATCATATTGTTATCTGTTTTTACTAAAGAATTAATAAGTGTATGTGTTATATATTAAATTACCTAATAAATTGGAAAGAAATATAGACATTTTTGCATCTTTATTATATCTAAATTCATCCTGTTGCAGGTGAATATATTTGGGTAAGTTATAAGTTTTCGTTTAAAATTTTAATTATGGATTTGTTGTTGCAAGTAGCAAAGACAAAAATGATATCAAAATAGGGAAGCCCAAAAGTTGCATATCGTTTAAAGAATATGCTAATATATTTGTAAATTTTATTTTTAGAAATAAATTTAATGCTCAAATGATAGATGTGGTATTTGATCATTTTAAAGGACATTCTATCAAAAATACAACACGTCAAAAGATAGGATCCCAGAAATCAATTGATATAGAAATTGACCGACCCAATATTCCACTTCCGCAACAATAGAACTTGTTTATTCATTGGATATTTAACAAAAGACGTTTTACAAATTTTCTGTCAGAGCAACTTCTTCAAAACTCCATTCAGCAAAAGCATATTCAATTTGTAACTAGCGGTTGGATTCGCGAATATCAATAAATATGGGAAGAATTTTTAACCATCAAAAGACGATTTCTTAAATTCAAATCACGAAGACGCTGATACTCGTATCTTATTTTCAGCCAAAAATTCGGGGCACTCACGCTGCATTATTTATTGCAACGATACAAATGTTCTAGTCTTATTAATTTGTTTTAAGAAGTTTTTACTAAAGATATATGGTTCAGAACAGGGCGAGGAGACTCAAGACGATTTCTAGCAGTACATTATTTAAATTTGGATGAAAACCTTCTAAAAAATGTGCCTGCTTTTCATTCTCTGATCGGTTGTGATACAACCAGCCAATTGTCCGGCATTGGGAAAAGAACCTGTTGTAAAACACAGCGGTGCGGCGTTGAAAGCCGTGCATCGTATAACGTCGTTTCAGTTCGGCAGACTTCGGCACGGTGTGTGTGCGTGCGACTAGACGAATGCTTGTAGACTAGCTGCTAACTGCTCATAACTGATTCTATCTCTATTAGACACAATTTGGAAAAAATTGAATTTGAAAATGAATAATGATCCACAAGAATCCACAACAAAATATGGGACCACCATTGACGCGGTATTTTCCAGATATTTAGAGGATATAAAATTTTCTGAATAACCTACATGTCTACATGTATTGTAAGATAATAAAAATATTTTAAACAATATTAACTTCTCATTTATTCAATAAAAGAAAAAAAATTGTTTTCTTATCGGTCACCACGCTCAAAAAGTGTAACTTGAATTAATATCAAAGAAAAAACTTAAATTAATATGAAAAAAAAAAAAATACTGCATAAATAAAATAAATAAATAATTATAATTGCTTAAGTTGATTAAAAATGCAATGCAATAGCTTTACCGCGGCAGTCCCCGAGTGCCACACATATGTTTTTTCTATACGGCACAGTCTAATTTTGTATTACCTCCGGAATAAGGATTAGCTTATCATGTACTTTCATTCCTGAAAATTTCATCTTGTGACACTGAAGTGGGAGGCAAAGTCAAAATAAGTTTTAATCTACACCTTACTGTATGCCTATTTTATTATACTCGTTTTGTTTACAAAATTATATACATATATTCAAAAAGCTAAAATAATTCAACCGATTTTATTGCAACTGAACCTAAAAAATTTTGAATATAAGTTATATTAAATTTAACTAAATTAGATGTAATAATTTTCAATAAATTCTAAAACCCAATGATGTTAGATTGGAAGTGGCAACAGGGCTTACATCGGCATGGAAATTTACGTTGCGTAGTATAAGCGCGCAGCGTCTTACACAGTTATTCATTGATTGTAATAAGTTGTCTTTGCGTAAAATTCTTCTCTCTATCCCTTCTCTTACTTCTTACCTTCCGTCGCCTCGCCCCGCGTCTAGAAATAGAATGTATCGATTGTCGAATTAATGTTGGCATCGTGAATATTATATTTTATCAATGACTGCTTATATCTCTGTTATCTCTGGATCAGGCGCATATTCTGTTTAATCACAGTCAAGTATTTGTTTGCTGTAGTGTTGTCAGGAAAACTCAGAAGCTCCCTGTCAACTATGCAGCTTCTTGCTTCATCTCATCTTTATTTGAATTTCATAAGGATATGTTCTTTAATTAGGTTCGTCACTACTAACGTTTTCAGTCCAACAGAAGGGCCAGGTCCAAAAAGTATTTGGTTACCTGCCTCCTTCCCTAGTGATTCAGCAAGACGGTTACCTTTCGATGTGGCGTGTCCTTTGATTCATCTTAAGGTGACCTCATTGCTGATGGATACTTTGGCCAAAGCTTCGTGAGATTCTAGTTCTAAGCTTGAGTAATTTCATGGTATGTCCAGGGTGACTAGTGCATGCCTGCTATCTGTATATATGAGCATGTTCCTTCCAGTGACATTGTTTCTGATAACTTCTTTTGCTGCTATGAGAATCCCCGTGAGCTTAGATTAAACTAAACTAGCACTATTGCTTACAGCTCATTTTATATTAAGGTTTAAGGATTCGGAGTATATACTATATCTTAAGCATTGTTTTGTTTTAGAATCATCGGTGTAGATATGAATCATTAATAACTAATCTTTCCTATTCTCTACTATTTTCTAATATTTTTTGTGTCTAATCTCTTTACACTTTTTTCTGAACCGTGCAAAATAAGTAGCGGAAAGATTAATGAATTTTCTGTTATATGAAAATAAATAAAATGTAATTAAAATAAATAAACAAGATAGTACATGTAGAGGTGAAGTACCTAGGTCTCACCGTTGACATGGAACTGACACCTTGAAAACAAATTAAAAAAACGTACACTGTCGGAACATCAGGGGGGGTACTTTATAGGGGGTGGCACAAAATTGATCGAAAACATTTGATCTAATACATTTGATCGAAAGCATTTGATCGAATGCAGTTGATCGAAAAAACATTTTATCGAATAACAATTGATCGAAAAGAAAAATAGTCGAAAAGAAAAATGATCGAAAAGAATAATGTTCGAAAATAAAATTGATCGAAAATAGATTTAATAGAAGAAGTAATTGATCGAAAAACCAAATATTCATAAAATTATAGAAAAATAAGAAAAATTAAGACAAAAATTTTAACTAATTTACCTAACGTGTGCGGTCTAGAATCATCGCTAGTTGTTTCGCAAAAATAAAAAATGAAAAAATAAAACAATCTTAAGTAATGTACCTAACTTACCTAACTTTTGTGAGAGCAATCAGTTAAATTTAAATAGCACAGGTTAGGTAAATTATTTTTTTTTTATTTTATTTTTTTAATTTTTTTGCGAGGCAACGATTCCAGACTGAAGCAATTTAACTGATTGCTCTGACACAGGTTAGGTAAATTAGTTAGGTTTTTAAAAAAACTTACCTAACTTACCTAATCTGTGTCAGAGCAAGTTAAATTGCTCCAGACCGCACAGGTTGGGTAAATTAGTTAATTTTTTTTTATTTTTCCCTTTTTTGTATATTCTTTTTGCGAAGCAACCTTTGAAGGCTCCAGGCCACACAGGTTAGCTAAGTTAGTTAAAGTTTTTGTTTTCAGTTTTCTTATTTTTCTCAAGGCTTAACCGCGTCGGATCCAAGCCGCACAGGTAAGGTAAGTTAATTAAATTTTTTATAATAAAAAAACTAAACAAACTTACCTAACATATGCGAAAGCAAGTTTTTTTATTTTTCCCTATTTTTGTATATTTTTTTGCGAAGCAGCCCTCGATGGCTCCAGACCGCACAGGCTAGGTAAATTAGTTAAAAATTTGATTGAATTTTTCTTATTTTTCTATAATTTTTTTGCGAGGCAAACCGCGACGGCACCAGGTCGTACAGGTTAGGTAAATAAAATAAATTTTTTATATAAAAAAACTTAAAATAATTTACCTAAAATGTCCCATCGGGAGACAACTAGACCTTATTGAAATACATATTTTGTGCGAATTAATCACATTTCTATAATTTAACCTCTAACTTCTATTCTCAACCTTTTAATATCTACAATACTATTTTCTTCTCTAATGGACCTTATAAAGCCTTTGACAAAGTTTTTCCAAATCTCGTTACCATTAAAGTCAGAACCATAAGGTCGTTTTAAATAATTTATCGATGTCAACCATACAAAACGGAAACGGAAAGTCAAATCGGAATCATGATAATATACATATTAAGTAATTTAATTTAACATCAACCATAATCATCCAAAATTTAATACATACATACATGCCTTTCATTTGAGCTATAACAATATAGGCATATTTGATGGCACCCTCCTCTTCACAAAGGGATATGACCAAAATATAAACCCAAATACCCTTTTAATTGTTCTATTTGTATTAATTGGCATTAATTGTTCTATTTAATATACTATTTTAGTTAATTAAACTACTAGAACAACTAACGATTATTCTTTTTATACAAGAAACATGTACCTTACATACGCCAGAAAAATATGCAGATATCAACAAATAACTTAAGAGCCATCCATAAAATGGAATAGAAACCTAAAGTGGAAAGTCATTTCTGAAGTACGACGAAAAATCAAGAAGATGCTGAAAAACACGTTCCATTCAATCAATCATGATCGAAACTGGAGATAGAGTAGAAAACATACAGGTTGGATTTCAAAAAGCACTCGATAGATATTTATGACCCTGGAGAGTTAGAACTGAAAATGTGTCTCTGTGTATACGTTGTTTTGCCATTAGAAGGGTTTATTTAAAGGGCGAGGGTGTCATCAGAGATCCACCCCTGTTTTGTTTGTTGTGTTTGTGTTATTTCAATCTAATAGTGATGATGATAACAGATTTATTATAGTATAATATTATTATATTTTGATGAAACGATTAAAGATAATTATAGTTTTGATTATTACAAACTAAAAAGTAAAAAAGTCATGTTAAAAGTCATATCCATTTTGAATGTATATTAAAACATTTATCGGAGAGTAAAAACTGTAAAAAAAATAAATAACAAACTAAATAACAAAATAAATAACAAATAAATAACAAAATGAATAACAAAATGAATAACAAAATGAATAACAAAAGGAATAACAAAAGGAATAACAAAATGGAAAACAAAATGAAAAACAAAATGAATAACAAAGTGAATAACAAAATGAATAACAAAATGAATAACAAAATGAATAACAAAATGAATAACAAAATGAATAACAAAATGAATAACAAAATGAATAACAAAATGAATAACAAAATGAATAACAAAATGAATAACAAAATGAATAACAAAATGAATAACAAAATGAATAACAAAATGAATAACAAAATGAATAACAAAATGAATTACAAAATGAATAACAAAATGAATAACAAAATGAATAACAAAATGAATAACAAAATGAATAACAAAATGAATAACAAAATGAATAACAAAATGAATAACAAAATGAATAACAAAATGAATTACAAAATGAATAACAAAATGAATAACAAAATGAATAACAGAATGAATAACAAAATGAATAACAAAATGAATAACAAAATGAATAACAAAATGAATAACAAAATGAATAACAAAATGAATAACAAAACGAATAGCAAAATAAATAATAAAAATACTAAATGAGTACTACCAGCCAGAACGAAAGCAGGTGCAGCTTGTTAATGCAATTTATAAATGATTGAGATGATGGAGGATCAGGAAATAAATTGTTGAAAAAAGAGTTCTCTGTCTATCTACGTTAAACAGGTTCAGTGTCCGTTTACTGGACGCAAGAGTTTCTAGTAACAGCCCGCGTCCAGTTAACTTGATACCCCTTAAATATTAAATGTACGGGTTCCTATTAACGGTGGTCTATTGCGATATATCTTAGGTTTTGAGACGGGCTTTGTGCAAACATTTTCCTTAAAAATGTTTTACTTGTCTCCATTTGTTGGCGTTTTTTACTTAAATGGACCCTAGTGTTTGCTATGAATATGGAAAAAATATACCGGCGTCCAGTTCACTGGACAGTGGTTAAGAGATATCAATGTGACAAATATCTTCTAAATATATCTAAACTAAGGCTATAGTAAAATATTTTATTATAAAAATTAATGTTCTGGGTAGAGACTGTTCTGGCTCAGTGGGCACTGAACCTGTTAAAGCTGTGTGTATATAAGACTGGTAGGTAATGGATCACTGGTTAGTATGGCTAGTGGTAGGATATTGAAAGAAATAGAGCGAGGCCAGATTATCGAATAAACTTTATTGTAGGACCCAGAGAAGCAGTGATCAACAGTGTTGCTGCTATGCATCGCATGTTCGTGGGCTTTAAATGGACTGTACTCTGTTTATTATTGGATAGGGTATAATCTATAGTATATTCTATGATCTGAACTCAATGCTTTCCCCCCCATTTAAGACCTCTACTGATTAGCCCTTTCTTTTAATTTTCTTAATGTTTTCTTTATTTCTTTATTCATAAACCTCTAAATGTCATTCTTCATTCATAAACATCCCTCCCAAGTCTATGTTCCTCCTATCTTTCAGCACCTTGTTAAATAAAGAATTATTTACAAAAGTAGGCTATGACCGACAGACACTTAAAAAAGAAGAAGAATTGAACGATCCGACAAACTTACATTTTTTTTCAAGATCTATTTTAAAAGTATTTTTTTGTGTTTCACTCCTTATGTGCAGTGTTTATATTACAAAAAAAAATCGGACTAGTAGTTTTTGAAAAGATTCCTTGTAGGATCTTATTTTTCTAATATAAGAATCGATTTATTTTATAATCGATAGTACCCATATAATAGTTCTAAAACTAATCATAATAAAGCAAAAGCAAAGTAGGTATCATATATAGAATCAATCTAGAACCTATCAACACAAGTATCAATAATATCATGTTTTCATTGTTTCTTTATTATATGTTCTTTTATTAATTGATAGATTGCTTATTAAAGATTAAAGACAACCTCCAATTGTTATAAAACGTTTTAATTCTCTCTGTAACCGACATTTTTATGGTAAAAAGTTCTAAAGGGTTTTGCTTGCGTTTCAATTTCACGAGATTATTTAAAATACCCTCCCGATCTGAAAGGCACAATTTAATATACAGAATATATAAAGAAATCCTTTCCTTGTAACAAAAAAAGATGCAAGAAAATTTTAGCTTCATTCTCGTATACCTGTAATTACCGTTTTGTTTTTCTTTTGAAAACAAAGAACAGCTTAAAACGTCCTCTAACAACCAGGACAGTGTCTCTAGGGACGATGCATTAGTGAAATGAAGATTTTCCAGCGGTATTAAAAAAATTTCTATGCCCCTGTTCCTGCTGTCTACAGCAGGAAAACAAGTAGGTAAAACAAAAGACAGCGACCGGCAGTGAAACTCGACGCGTTCTTTGATATTTTAAACAATGGGTAGATAATGCAAGAACGATAAGACATTCTCTCTTTGAATTTTTCCTAGTTTTTGCATAATACTAAGTGCCCGTGTGCTTTTGATTCGATCTAAGAAACTGGAACACACCTCCACATTTCTATATATAATATTATAATATTTTAAACAGTTTATTTATTTTAGTTTATATTCACCTAAAACATTTTTATCTCAAACACTTATACCCGTAAACTAATTTATATTAACAATTTTTATCTTAACAAATCGATCTGTAGCTATATACTGACTCTCTAACGGCAAAAAAGTATGTTTGCACCCAAATGGTACGCTCCAGGCATGTCGCGAGAATTCTAGAGACTTCTTCACCATTTCTTACATTGGATCACATTAAGTACATATGCCAAAAATTGCAATTTAGAAATTATTTATCAGGGTTTAGTGCATTCCAGAATTATTATTAATTTAAACTGTTGGGTTCCATAGTCGCATCTTTGAGGTGTTTCAAAGGTTAACCTATTCTATAGAATTATCTTGAAAATTGGAAAAGAGGAGGCCGTAAGTGGCAGAAATAAGGCAAAAAGATATTAGAGCATGATCAGACTGGTCATAAACGGCTCCCAAGACATTTCCCCTATTTAAGAGATATTTTCTTCCAGAACTTTTACGAAACTGGAAATAAATTGTTGTGGGCAAATGGATCCTTTTTTACAAAATTCCAATTGCATGGAAGTAACAAGGGATGGTCTTCGCTGTAATCTGGACTCTGGGCGAATAGCTGCAGGCCGGTATTTGGACTTCGGTATCTTAGAAGATTACTTCCACCATGTATCGAATACTGCTCTAATTCAGCAGGTTGCATTCTATCTTTGGCATGGCTATTTTTTATATATTGTACTTCAATACATACTCCCACAAAATAAGTAATGCCTTCCATACATCATGATAAGTGGATCGATCGTGGAATGTGTTCTTTGTGTTCTTAAAGTTTCAAAGTTATACCAGGGGCTAGTAACTGACCTTAAAGTTCCGGTAATCAACCAAACTCCTTTAGGAAAAGAGATGTTGGTTCTCGTACGTGGTTGATGCTTACGGAGGTGGACGAGCGAGTAGTCTTTTGGAAGCTCTTGTTATTGGTCGGTTGTAATACAATATCTTGCTTTCCCGGTATCTCCATAAAGACCCATAAATAATTCTTTAAATACAAAATCAGGTTTTTCTTGAAGTTGGTTTGTTTATTCTTCCCGGTTATGGTCATCCTCAAATGGTACTAGCCGATTTTGATAAATTACCTTCGGTTTTTTCGTTTGGGATCTTCAGACCTTCACAAAACCTTTGTAGCTTCGGAGAATAATCTTTTTGTCTCTTTTGGGTTTTGAAACATTCTAGAATATCTTAGGTATCGTACTGTTTCTTCATCCCGTAGTTGGCGATTTTAAGATGCGAGCAAACCAACTCGTGTATAACGTCCATTTTTATTTGTTACTGGATTAGATAATCTTCATCGGGTATATCTTGTCCAGGTCGCCACTTAATCTCGAGGTATCAGGGTAATACTATGTCACGCCCGAGCAGGACTTTTGCTGATGTTTGGCCTGTTGATTCATTGACGGCGAAGACATATTTCGAAGAGCGAAAGATACTGATCCCAATTTCGCTAATGGTTGCAAGCTACTTTTAAATGGTAGTTGCTATAATATTCTAATATTCATTTGCTCTAACATTCATTCCGAATGTGGGTGCAACGCTTTAGTTGTGACTTTTCCATGCCTAGTATGTAATAGCTTCCTCGAAAAAGCTGGCCTTCAAAATTTCTGCATTGGTTACTGTGAATCTTCAAGGGCTCCAAATTAACTGATACGCCCCTTGAAGCATCTTGATTTGAAATGGCGTAGACTTTTCTGTCAAGGTTCATTATTCAAGTAGAAGTAGTACATTTCTTACACTAGTCTTTTACATTACCGGAATTGTTCATCCAAAAACCTTTTTTAAAGTCTCTGATTGGTTTTTGTACACCGATATGTCTTTCTTGTGGATTGTCTTGTTACTGACGAATTACTTCTCCTACTATAGACCTTGGAATGAAAAACTGTTTTCTATTTTCAGAACCATCATCATTTTGCAGTAATCGCTTTAATAAGCTTTGTTCCAGGATAAAATAATCCCACTGAACCAAATATAACTTAACTACTAGAAAGAGTGTTGATACTTCTTTGACATGTAAGGTCGACGATTTTCTTGTTTCTATTATCGCATCTTCTTTAAAACTGGATCTTTCTCTTGTTCTTCCCTAATTTTGGTAGGAGCCCACTAATCGTTGATTACAGTTATACTTCGTAGTCCATTTTCTTTAGATTATGCTTTGATGCAGTGTGAGCACTTTGCTGGGCACGGTTTTCTAGAAAGATAATCGGCATTTTTATGGGTTATTTAGATGTTCGACCTAAAAATCGTACTCTTTGTCGTTCAATCCATTAATATTTGACCCGACAGGTGCTTGAACTTCAGCAGCCACTTAAGGGCTGCATAATCGGTCAAAATTAAACATTTTTTTTTTGTATAGTTATTGACCGAAGTGTTAAACGCACTTCACAACTGCTAGTAGTTCTCTTTTCATGACGTAGTTATTTGCTTCAGGTTTGAAGAGCACTTTACTAAAATAACCCAGTATTCTATCTTGTCCTTCCCAAATCTGCGTTAGCACTCCTCCAATTCTCACATTGCTGGCATGGGTATCCACAATAAATTCTTCCTCTGGTAGTAGATAGCTTAATATTAGCGATGTGGTTAATTGCCTGTTTAAAGTTTCAAAAGCAGAACTTTCTTGCTTTTTTTGTTAATGGCTTAGCAGTATCTGCAAATTTTCTTATGAATCTTTGATAGCACATACAGAGTTCACTGTTGTAACCACTATTTGATGGAATGGCTAAAATTTCTTGGAGTTGGCATCAGTTGGGCAACTTAATTTTTTTAAAAACATCTTTTAAATTCTTTAGTGTTCATCAAATATCTTCCCCAATACTAGGATGTCATTTAGATGCATCAGGCACCTTTTTCAGGATAACCCTCTTGACATATCTTCCGTAAGTCTATCACTGTGCGGGGAGAGTCCAAATGATATTGAAATTCAACAATCCAGATCCAGTGGTAAAAGCTGTCTTGTCTACTGGGTTCATTTCTATTTGCTAATATCCAGACTTCAAGTCTAAAGTAGAAAATTGTTTACTTCCGTCCAGTGTGTCCAGAATGGAACGGTAAGGGTAAGATTACATAAATACGTAGTAAATTAGATCTGTTCTAAATGTGCCAAAAATTTTATTTTTGTCTCCACCCTAATAATGAATTATTATGATAATTTTTTCGTTTGTTAAAATAGTCAAATTTGGTTATTTAAGCCAATAAAAGTTCGCGATTCTAACCAATCGGTGCGTTTTATATTAATTAGTTTATATTTTACAATTCCTAGTAAATGAATAATAATCTCTTTGATTGAGTTAACTTTCATTAAACAATTTGAAGAAACAATGTTTTTCGTCTTTTTTTTTTCAGTTTACACGAAACAACAGACATAAGAGACACGACTTCTAACCAATTTGAAGCTTATCAACTACAACAAAGTTCCCATCTAACGAACAAAACAAAAAAAAGGAGGGAAGAAGATAGAAATAAAAGCGAATGAAGTGTATCGCAACTAGACGTGCCCTTTATTCAATTAAACATCAATCAGTATTAGACCGATTAGCGTAGAAGTAACGCGAGCTCCATCTAACGACTAAAGACATTTAACAGGGTTAGAAGGTACAGGTGGTGCTTTTTTTGTGTCATTATTTTGGGCGTAATACCAGACTAATACGATTGTCGAGAGTGCGTTAGAGCAACTTCTATTCGTGGAAGTAAGTAGTATTAGATTAAATTGGAAAAAATAGGATTTCATTCAAGAAGGCATAAACGTTTTTTACCTTAATTTAGAAATGTGAAGACATTATTTAACAATTACTGTCAAAGAGAGATAGAAAGCGTTTTCTGTACTTTTTTTTTTAATTTGTTCTAAAATATATTTTAAATAATAACAACTACTGCGGCTTTAAATCATTATCATGAATAAATTAATTTTATAAAACATGCTGATAAGCTTATGAAAGTAATGATTTTATCACTTATATTATCCCGTATTGTAATATAGTATATATATTCAATAAAAATTATTGTACTGACAATTCTTAAACTATTGACAATATCTAACAGCTTAAGAGGAAAATTTACATTACAAACTGAAAGACCTGCGGGGCAGCGGTAGTTTAGTAGGTATAAAAATTACAACTTAAGGGTGGAGCCTAAATACTATAAAATTACTTTTGAGACTAAACGAAATCAGCATTCATTTTAATTTTAACAATTGCATGTAGATACGAGAGATACATATTATTCTAAACTCTAAAGCGCGAAGTTTAGACAAAGGAACCGAAAAATATTCAACAACAGCCCAAAATTTTATGTATTTTACAATTTAGTATGATCTATATAATAGATTAAAACTTATTTTGAATTACGACAAATTTGTTTTAAAAATGTTCTTTTAAAAATATACCTTTCATTTGACGAAAAACGTAGGACTAAACGGAAAAAAATATTTATCATAAAAGTTTTGCCTATGTATTGACAAGGTTAGAGTGCTTTCCCCATATTTTTTGCTTTTAAATTAACAAAAATATAGCGATAAACAATTAGTGATGTCATGGTTTTACAGGAAAGTCTCTCGACTCTCTATGCGTCTCTCTCAGTGATGAAATATATGCAATCTGTTTGACTCTCTTACATTACTTTATACAGGGATTATTGATTTATCCGCATGGTTTTACAGGGTGTATTAGTTCATGATTTTTTAAGAAAATTAAAAAATAAGAAAATGTAAACTATTCATTAAAGGTATAAACACAGTATATATAAGTATAGATTATGAACAGTAATGCTATTGCTTTGAAGAATACAATAAATTCCTAATTAAAAAATAGTTAGAAGTATATAAAGCATAAATTAATATTATTAAAATATATAAGTACAAAGACTCACCACACGAATCAATATTTTCTAAAACATTAGCGGCTGTGGTCAAACTATTACTGCAGTTTTTCTGTGCCATACAGGTGCAGGAACCGATGCAGCCAATATTTTTTTTCTGCATTTGCAAATTTTGCTTCCACAGTCTAGAACAGAATATTATTGTTAAAATATTGCACATCTATGAAAACTGTCGGTGTATAATACCTTTTTTGCATTTGGAAGCTGCATCTGCGACTTTATAGAGCTTAGCTAAATATGTAGCTGGTAAAAACATATTAAACAATGTAATCTTAGGGCATTTTGGGTCGATGGTAATTTAGCAATGATTTTAAAGAGGCCAATAATCCCCTCAAAATGTTAATGGTAGTAACATTGGAAGCTTTTGAATAGAGTTTTATGAAAAAATTTTCAAGATTAGAGAATGTGCTTTCAGAGTATCTTCGGATCAGTGCCAAATCCATCCAAAAGGTGATGGTGTTCTAGGTAGGTTTTTCAACAGGTTCACGGAAAAAAAATTGTAGAACAAATTTCTACAATTGTAGATTTTTTCTCTACAATAAATAGTACAAATAGGGACAGGGACAATTTGTAGTAAAAATTTCCAAATATTTGTAGAGAATGTATTGTAGAGTTATTATCTACAATATTTAGTAAAAATATTCAAATGCATCATAAGAATTGTTCTACAAATTGTTATAATTTTTGCTATTCATTTTATGAATTTATATTAAAAATTTATTGCGTTTTATGAAAATAAATACGAAAATTTTACACAATAAATAGTAAAAATTCATACAAATTGTAGTAATTTTTAATAAAACTTGTAGTAGTATTCCATAATTATTATAATTATAACCTAGAAAAAAATGTTCCTTAATAAAATATTCAATTTATTGTTTTAATATAAAAGATACAAAGTCTTAATTACATTATGTAATAAATAACAGTAATTATAGCACCCTCAGTCTCAGTTGGCTTTTTTGTACCTGAAAAATATGGAATAAAAATTAATAACAATTGAACTGTTCATACCCTTAAAACGGGGATATTTATCACCTTTACACTGATTTGGATATTAAATGACTAAGTCATGACTAACAAAAATGAGAAAGTGTGTATGTCACAATTAAGACAAAAAAACCTCATTGAATTTGGCACAACATTCGATCGTTAGGCACAACATTCGATCGTTGGCCACAACTATTTTTTTTTTAAATAATCTACTAAGGTTATTTAAATTAGTTATCTAAAGGTAAATTATTCAGAAACAATAATAAATGTACTTACCACCAATAGAATTTATTATTAAAATTTTCTCAAACGCATCGGTGCTTATAATATAATAATGTGTTATAGGTACTCGTATATGTACCATGCTTTGTTATGTGAACATGGCGAACGGCTATTGCTGTCTAGCCGTTTATGATCGACGTCAGAAAACGTTGGCCAATAGCAGAATTCTGTTTTGTTCACATGACTTAGAATTTCTACAATATTATAGAATATTTTTGAACAAAATTGAATATTTTTTATAAGAAGGGATGTAAATTATTACTATTTTTTGTAGAGAAAATTACTATTTTTTGTAGAGATAATTAATAATATTTGTACAAATTTTTTCAGAAGTTAGTAGTAGTAATTACGATAATTGTAATAAATTTCTACTTCTACAAACAATAGTAAAATATACTAAACATTGTGGAATTCTTTCCTATTGTTGTAGCATTTTATTCGACAATTCAATTGCTACAATAATGAATAGTTTTTACCTACAAATTGTAGTAAAATTTTCTACAAATTGTTAAGTATTTTTCTACAAGTCTACTACTACAACATTGTAGTAAAATTTTCTAGTCACATTTTTTCCGTGTTCTTTTTCCAATGCCTGACAATCGGCTGGTTGTATTACAATCGGTCACAGAATGAAAATCAGGCAAATTTTTTACAAGATGTTTTCATGCAAACTTAAATCGTGTACTGCTACAAATAAGTTAACAGCTTTTGGTGATCTATTAAGTATATACGGAGCAGTATGTATACTTTCTCCCCAAATTTTTTTGTTTAAAGCTAATTCAATAATCATAAATCTGCCCTTGTCTATAATCCAATTGTATGCTATTCGAGGAAAAAACATTTTAAATTCTTTCGATATATACTCACCACCATTATCACACCTAACTTAATTGATATTCCTCTCAAAATGAGCTCTAGCCATTGCTTGAAATTCTTTTAAATACTTTAAAACCTCCGATTTCGAACATAATAAATATACTACACAAATATGAGTAAAATCGTTCAAAAAGGTTACAAAATATTTCTTATTAATAAAAGTTGTTGGCGTTACATACATATATATATACATCAGTGTGAATTATTTCTAATCCTTTGGTAGCTTTAGTGCGTCTAAGACTGAACGGCAGTCTATGTTGATTAGCAACACTACAAACTTCACATTTATTTAACTCATTATCAGTCATTAAGTTAATTCCATTGGATAGTTCAGATAATCTTTTAAGATATTGATAATTTATGTGCCCCAACCGCCTGTGCCACAAATTAGAGTTTTGAACAAATTAATGATTCTAAATCATTTTTATTTTCAAACTCAAACAATATTTTATACATCATACCTTTATAAAAACCCTATGCATAAATTTGATTACCTTGCATAATTAATATTTTATTATGATCAAAAACAACTTTAAACCCATTTTGTTTAATTTTTTCTACGGATAACAAATTTTTCCTCAAATTCGGAACATAAATTACATCCTGAATTGTACACGCACACTTCCTTCCATTAACATTACATATTACTCTAATATTTCCTATATGTGTGCCTTCTAATTCTTCTCCAGCTTTAGCAACTTCATTCCTTAAAACATTAAGATCATTCACCAAATGGCCTGAAGCTCCGGAATTCACAAACCAAGTCAAAACTTGACTAGTTTCTTTGAAATAATTTATCATAAATACCTATGTTTTATTTTTTTTATTTGGCGTCATTGGCATTGACTGCTAATGTCATTAGCCTCGTGTTCTGTGTAGGCTTTGTTACTGTTTTCCAGCGCCACTTTAGGAACAGCACTGTTAATTGGAACCCAACAGTGAATGGTCGAGTGGGGAATCCTACCAAGGCATCAGAATTAATTTAAAATAATTAAATTAAATAAAAAAATCCCCAATGGTGAGATTCGAACCTGGGGCCCTTCTACAGGCAGAGACTCTTATCAGTTAGCCACCCACCCCTAGCTATGTTATGATATTCATCTTCGTTATTCTTTTGATAATCTACATTATTTGCTCGTTTTTAATTATACCATGTATTTTTTGCCTTGCACGGTTATGTGGGCAATTATCTTCAATGTGCCCTAGTTCATTGCAATTAAAATATCTCACTTGTCTTCTAAATGGAAGTTTAGATTGAAATGCAACACTATTATTCACATCATTAGATGTGCTGCTACCGTTATCACTTTTTCTTTTCATTTCTTTAATTAGTAATCTATTTTTAGCAAATTCAATTGTTATCTTATTTGGTGATAAAGTTTCTATCGCAGTAATAACTATATCATAAATTTCAAGTAAAGTTAAAAGTTAAATAAATGTAATCATATTCTTCAAGTTTGCCTCCTGCAAAATTGATTTGTCTTACAATATCATCAAAATATACTAGATGGTTTTCCTTAGAATCATTAACACAATATATTATAATTAATAGCTTCTTAATTAACAATAATCTGTTTGAAATGCCCGTTCTTTCAAAGGTTGAAATCAGTTTATTCAATTTCTCCTTGAGTGCAACCCTCTCTTACATATTCCATATGAGAATCAGCAACGCACTGAATAATATTAGATTTTGCTTTAGTCAAGCTTTTCAAATTCTTTCTTTTTAGTTTCATCGTCAGGTGGATCCTTTGTAAGGCACTCTGCAACCCCATACACTTCTAAGACTGACTGGACTAACTTCCAAACACTAAAATTTACACCATGAAACTGGGTTATACCAAACTTCTCGTCATTCTTTCCAGACATATTTGCTTAACAAATCTCAAGTTGTACTGCGCCCATAACCTATTATAATATAGTATATTTAATAAAAATTATTGTACTGACAATTCTTAATTTATTGACATCTCACAACTTAATCTCAAAACAACTACATACTATATCATCTCTTAGATTATTATATGTGACATACATACTTATATATCAACATCCCAGACCTGTTAATTTTTTAAATTTATCTTAAAATTAACATAATACTAATAGTTTGACTTTAAAACTATTTCCAGTTTACATCTGCTTCAATAGTAAACTTATTTAGGAGTTTCACCAATTTTGACAATTATAGGAAGATGTGCAATGTGTTGTCATACTAAATGCTTTAAATATAATACAATACCCAAATTTTCTTGTTTTTCTTCAGTTTCAGATTCTTTTTCTAAATATAATTTCGTAGTAAGATTTTGTATCGATTATTTTGTCAAAATTCCAGATCAAGCCAGTCCTAATCTTTAGAAAACAAAAAATTTTATTTTCGTCATTGAAACTGACATTTTAAAAAAGTAATACGTAATAAGCTAATTATTTCCTTGTCTGAATAAATATTTTATTGCAAAATAACAAAGCTAAACTTATTTTTTACAATCTACTTTTGATGTTTCCTCTATTATTTCAAAATCTTCCTTTTTGAAACCCTTCTTCATCAGTCCTTATTTCAAATATTTACTTTCAACTTGCGTTTCTTTCTGATCAGTAAAATTTGCCAATTTCCATTAACTTCTACAAACTTAATGACTAGCAAAAATTAAGTATCCAGTTAATCCTAGCTTTATCGCCCTTTTACCATCAACATCACCCTCAACTAGAGTATAAATTATTCCGCCAAAGTAAACCTGACCACATTTACACTACAAACCTTCCCGAAAACACCCAAACCTCGAAATCCCATCAATCAACCACCCACCCAACTCTCATCCCTCGTCGAAGCACCGCCGCCCCGTCGATTGGAGGCGGCGAGCGGTCGCAGCAAAATCAATTGTTTAGTTGCGTTAATACCCGTAGGCTATCTAGGACTTTGGAGACGCTTTAAATATAGACAGAAAGTTCTTTTTTTATTCAGAGATGGCTTTAGCATTTATACCGCACGTTGAGTTGTTTGCGATGATCAAATTACTTTATATTTAAAATCAATGTGGGCATGTTCAAACATTTTGAAATTTTTTTTATGAATAATACAGTTCAAAATAAAGGTACATTTAATTTTTTTTATCTATTCATTTGTCTGAAATATTAATTTTTTTAAATTTATGACGTCACCGGAAATAAACCAATAGGAACTAGCCACACAACGTTGCCGGAATACGGGAAGTAATATACGTTCTTGAAGAGGTTGAGTGGTGTGTACACACTGGGTAATAAGAAATGAATCGAAAGTATTTAAAGTGTGTAGGTAGAGTTTTATTAATAAAACTCAGTAATATTAGTCTAAGGGCTTTTAGCCTGTTAGGCCATCATCAGAGACACTACATAGAGAGAAAAAACGGAGCTATAACAATATAATCAAATCGTGGAATTCCTGAACATTGAATAAAAAATAAAACATCTTAAAAACTTACTCGTCAATAAATGTAGAAAAAGCATGAAAATTAATATATAACTAGATTAAAAAGGGCTGCCACAATACGGTCCCTGTTCTCCACCATAACTTGAGGCTTGAGACGTAAGAAATAACAGAACCACTCCTAAAAGGTGGTTGTAATTTAAGAAAAAACGTGGAGGCTCATCCCAACACGTAGAAATAAACAATCTCACCCATTTAAAGGCAGAGAAAGAGAAAAAACTGTACTTCAGCATGAAGCCAGCTGACCCTTCCAAGTCGCTGCCGAGAGGCGAAGGCAAGTTGGGGCACAAGAAGTCGTAAAACGTTAACGAAATTTTGGAAAAGTAACCATCTTGACAGTGCCAAAAAGAACTGAGTGACAATTGACAGTTGACAATGAAGTTGTCAAGACAATTGCCAACTTGAGAAATAGAAATGATCAAAAGTTAATAATGAACTAATGAACTCTTAAAATAATTGAAATTAAACCGAAGGTATATTTAGGATTGCCCAACAGTGTTTTTAAAATCCTAAATGATATTTATGAGAAGGAAAATATAGCTTACATAAACATTTTACATTTCTGTGTGAATTAGTGGTATTGTTAACTTAAAAAAAACTCATTTTGTAAGATTAAATACCTAATAATTTAATAAACTGTTTAATTGTTTTTTTTTTTTATTAATTTCAGAGATTGTAATAATCGTATACAGGGAGTCCCAAAAGTTATGGATAAAATTGAAACAGGAGATAGGGGAGGACATTTGAACAAAAAAAATTATATGAACCCCTGTCCGATTCTTTACTGTTTTTGAGTTATGTTTTACTTAAGTAGTAACCATTGTACTTTATGCAGGATGCGACATCTCCTGTGATAACTATTTCAATTGTAAGTCCATCAAAAATAAACAACACAGTCGCAGAAAATCGGAGTGCCTGCAAATTTTTTTTGTTGCAAATCACCTCCTCTATCTCCTGTTTCAATTTTATCCATGACTTTTCGGACACCCTGTATAATCAAAAATTAAAAATCTGTGAAAACCGTAGTAGTCGACGCCGATGACACCAAATTAAAAAAAAAGTACTTGAATAAGATAAACAAAGTAAAAAACACTTTATTTACAAATAATAAAAAATATGTACACAAGCAATAACAATAATGAAGATGCAAAAATAAAAAATTTCATTATCAAATTCAACTTGTTATTGACCTCATTATTTACTTCAAATGCAAAATACTTTATGTTCATGTGTAATTACTCCTTTTACTATGCAAATATCTCCTTTTCTCAAGTTATTCACGGAAAATCGCCTTATCTCCATATACTTTCTTGGCAGATCTAAAACTAATAAAATATTTAATAAAGTGATGATTTTTTAGTATTTTTAAGAGTACATTTTTATGGATTTCTATTTTTTAATTTTTATTACTTTTCTATGTTCCAAATTATTTTATATTTGTGTTTTTATTATTTCAATTTAGCAATATTATCGTAGATTTATTCATGTAAATATTAAACATGTATATAATAGTTGTAACATAAAGAGTTTATATATTTTTAAAAAGTAGTCATTCATACACAAAAATGTACTTAAATTACAATTATTTACAATGACATTACAAGTAGGTAATCCTCGACCAAATAAAAATAGTATTACAGTAAATAAATGTGCACTACCCTTTTAAATAGTTTTAGATGTTATTTATTTTTAATTTTTGAGATAGGCAAATTGTATAAACTCGTTTTATACAATAACAAATTTGCTATTTCTCAGGTAATTCATAATTATACTTTTACTTCTAATTATAGAAATAATACCAACAGCACAGCTTTAAACGTCGCTCTCTTGCTCAAATTAGAGATTGGCCCTTGTTGATTCAAAGTACAGATATATCGTCCTAATTTCTAGTGTTGTATTTGTGGATATCAGTGTACGTTAATATATTATAAGTAAAATATATTTTTTATACATTATAAATGAGGTAAAGGATAAAGGTAAAATGTTTATTTTTGAAAAACTGTTACTGTTCGATAACCCTACTGACCTGAGATAAATATGTTTTTACTATAAGGTGAATTGCTTCATATAAACTGTAACTACTATTAAAACAATTTATAAATAAAGTGTTACATACCTTTCTGTCTTAACATGCATAACTTTGGCACTTATAAACTGAGTATTGTTAAAATATGCAGTAACCATATCTTGGTTTACAATGAATAAAACAATTGAATCAGCTTTTATAAATCCAGCTGACAAACTTAATAATAAAATTAAACCAATTAACAAAGACAAAAGAAATAAATCGAGAATTGAGAAAAAAGTATACAGAATAACAACAAAGAATGTTAGGTTAGGTAGTCTAAGTGGTGCCAATTTTAAGTTTCACTAAAATGTGCGTTCACTTCGACATTCTGTGTGTCGGTTTGTTCGTTGGCTTGGTTCTGTATAACAAAAAAAACTTCGACGCAACCTGATTGGTGTATTCGCGATGACGTACACATTTCAAAGTTTAAAATTAAATTGGTTTTAATTTAAAAACTTTTGGCTTTTTTAACAAACTGATTATTTAGAATAACTTAAATAGCGACTAACTATTATAATGTAATTTATAAAATAGTATATTTCACATGTGAAGATGAAATGAAATCCGTTATGCAGATTGTTAGAGGAACAGATATGGCTAGGAGATTTGAAATCAAACGGAAAGTGATCTAATAAATCATAAAGTTGTGAAAAAACCGCAAGTCACAAATCCATTACTCTAAAGTGAACTGAATGAAATAAAAAGTTACCAAAAAAGACGCGTCATAACTTGTTCCGTAATTTTTAAACCGTCAGTTGTGTATCGAAAACAAATAATAAACTTCAGGTGTATTTGAAATTGAATTTTCAAATAAAGTTGTTGAGTCTACTTTTTAATTTTTCAATTATTTAAAAATATAAAAACGTTTAAATAATCGTGATCAATCTAAAATCTAAATAGTAAATATTATATTTTCACAAAAGTGGTTTTTACATTCACGTGGATATTTTAGCTATTCTATGCACAGACTATAGAACGAAAAAGTAGGCCATTGCGTTCATCTGAACGAATATTCATTCTACCAAGAACAATGTATGAAATGATACGGATATGAAATCCACCAATCACAGTTCATATTTGGTAACCGGCCTACTATTGTTTTTTTTTTTTTAATTTTGAATGAGTAACAATTCTGTCACAACAATTATCAGTATATTTTTTAGGGATTGAAATTAAATATGGGTAAATAGAATCAACAAATAATAGTAGGACTACTAATTAAATTAAATCTTTTTTGTAAGTTTATTTTATTTTATAACTTAGTAAAAGTCTTAAATTATTTTATTAAAGTAGTTATTTGTAAATTTTCTCTAATGAGTCGTAGGAATAATATACTGTCCAATTCGAGTGGTTTGTCCATATTGCACTCAGACTATTGAACACTCAGCTCACGGCGTCGTTCTCAAACTTCGTCTGCGTATGTTATTTGATATTGAAGGATATAAGAAGTTGTATAATATTTAAAAAAATATGTTTTTGATGTATTCAAAATAATGCATGCGTTAATAATTTCAATAAAATTACCGTAAATTTATAAAAAAATAAAAAGAGTGCATCCATAAACTTAAATAACCTAATAGCCAACTGCAACAACATCGTAAAATATTGTCGTGCGAGTTAATTTCGACCAGTCTGATTATGAGGTAATCCCTTAAGTCTCTCTCCGCCTTATTTGGGCCTTTTACGGCCTCCATTTTTCTTGAAATACTAAGAATATTCAACGAAACAAATCACCTTCGAAACCTCCCTTGATAAGCCTATGAAGACTGATATTCGAAAGTATAGAATGACGAGAATTACGAAACTGACGAGAATTTTGGTGGATACACCATTCTATAGAATGGTGGATCCGTAGATGTACAGTCTAAGCGATGCCGCCAGTTATTTCAAAAGATATCTAATACACTCTAGAGTGGCCCCCGTTTGTATATAAACTACTCACGGAATTAGTCAATACACCTAATTTGATCGTCATTTGCAGGAAACGCCTTAGCCGATTTTTAAAAATAAAAAATCTGAATGTTCGTTATTTTTGTATTAATGGCTCGCTATGGTCTTTAGTAAAACATATATTTTTAGTGTTATACAGGTTGTTAAAGATTAAAATGTAATTCATTTGGAAAAGTATACTGCTAGTATTTGAAATCAATGTACAATACAGTGTACGCCGTTTTGGAAAGGATTAACGAAATGTTACTTTCGGAAAAATGTGTAATACTCGTCGTGAAAAATATTTTATTAGTTATGTTACTTTTAGCGTGTATTATATCGAATATTCTTGGTAACGAAAAAATAAAGGCCGTAAAAGGCCTAAATAAGGCATAGAGGACTTAAGGTATATGAGCAGGACCGGACTGGTCGAAAATGGCTCGTATGACAGTATCATTGATAAACCTTTTTTTCCTTTGGGCCACATTCGTATATGTGCTATGTTACACGGGCCGCAATATTTTTGGATGATGAGCTTTTTTTTAGGACATCTATCTAAAATTAGTTAGTGGGGACCTATAATAAATAAAACACAAAACATAAATATATCCCGTTGTGTTACTGCAAAAACAAGATAACTCACATTTTTAGAGTTTCGAAAACACTATTCAAACGTTTAAAAACTAAATAAAAAAATCAGTAAAAGCTTCAAACCCTTTATTAACTTCAATGAAGAAGGTATTGAAAACATTGTTCACAAAGTATAAACTGATAATCTATCAATAATTGGTAAAAAAAGAGAGAGAAAACGTCACTTAGCTTATTGTAGCTCTACATACAAATCATAATTCAATGTATGTGTCACTATCTTCAGTCGAAGTTTCAGTAACATTATTGGATACAGGTAGATTATGATAATAATGGTGAAATTCATCAGGTATATCTGATTTTGCACAATTTTAGTAAATCTTTCTTCTTGCACTTTTTTGTAAGTATTTTCAAAACTTTGTTTCATCCTTTGATGTATCCCTCTGAATAAATACTGTGCGAATTTGGCATATAAAGCCGAATTCCCCTCCCTCGCCAATTGATCAATTAAATCTATTTTTCTGGTTGAATGTATTTAGGATAGCTGAATCTTTCTATACGTTGTCTATTAGAAAGTATGGTTAAAATTCATATTCGCCTGTTACCACTAATACTTTTTTTACGAATTTTCACATAAAGATTCGCTCGTTACGGCTTGACGAATCACTCTTTACAGCTTGACCAATCACCCGTTACATCTTGACTAATCACTCGTTCACCACGGAGATTGGAACATCACGTGGTTGTTTATTTTTTTTTATGAAACTTTCACACCCTGTATTTCCGTAACGAAGCATTTTTGAGACATTGTGTATATGACCAAAATACCTTTATTTTAGCTTCAGAATACGCTCTTGAAGTTATGTACCGTACTTATCGAACACCAATATTTATTAGAAGCATTTCATTTAATGTACCAATAATCCCAATGTGACATTCTACATACCCGCCACGCTAAATATCTAATAAATTTCTCCCTTGCAAAAAAATCCTTATTAAATCGCTGCTCTACCTCGCACATGAAATAATCTCCCGAAAAAAAAAATCCTGCAAACATATTCGTCACACTCGCGCGGTCTTCTATAACAAATAAAAATTTCAATTAGATTTTTTCCATTGTTCCAGACTCAAATATCCAGAATCCAAAGGCGAGTATCCAGGACGAAATATTAAGGAGAAATTGGAAGAAACCGTTCGGGAAATAGAGGAAATAGACCCATAACATCAGGTATGCAGACATATTGAGTGTTTTCGTCGGTTGGAAAATGATATAGTCTAGGAACAACAATAAAAGCTTTCTTGGGGCTAATATTTTAGATAAAAATTGAAAAAGAACTAGCTTTATTGAATAGTAATGAGTTTAAAATGGACGAAAGTACATTTAGCTCTGCTTAGGTATGTTTTATTTAACTGGGATAGAGGCTATTTCGCTATACAGGGAATTAACGCCGTTGTGAACTCCAAGCGTTAGCTTCAAATATTTTATATTGCTTTTTAGATGATAAATTTCAAACCGTTTGAAGTACGGTGTGTTATTTTAAATAGTTTTGAAATATATTGGTGTAATTTATTTTTTCTTTCGGTTAAACTAAAAATATATATTTTAATGAACGAATAATAATTAAATTATTAAACCAATTGCCTCAGAAATTTGTAGTATGTGATCTTGTCTACATGTCATTATAGCAGCCTATAAGGGCCACATTTTTAAATTTTTTTTTAAATTCTGAATTTATTTGTTCGAAAAGGGAATTCCTTAATCAAACACGGAATTCCATATTTAAAAACGAAATTTCGTATTAAAACACGGAATTCCATATTCGTGCTCGGAATTCCGTGTTTGAACACGCAATTCCTTGTTCGAACATGAAATTCTATTTACCAGTTTCAAACTTTCTGATTTATACTACTCTCCGAATTAGTGAAAAAAATGCGCATCTTATGCCAATAAAACGTTTAATATATAGATAATTTTTTAAATTATATGAATATACTGTGGAGAAAATAAATCTCAAGCCATATAGTATTTAGTGGAGTAGCCTTTCTCGCCCAGCTGATCCTGGTTATTTGAAAAATTAAAATAAAACATATCTTTAGTATTTGAAGAACCGAACTCTAAGTGCTGAAGCTACTGACCTTGTTCGGTTAGATTTTCCACTTTAATATCCTGTTTATTTTTCCCATGTCATTGAGATTTCTATCCCAAAATAAGTAATAATAATTCTAGTTATTTATTTTTTTTATAAATAGGGTTTGTTTATGTTTATTTAGTTACTTGTCCTTGTGCCGTTGTCATTCAATCCACCAGATTGACAAGATTTGGTTCTGGGTGAACAAAAGTACAGTTCGAACTTATTAGACAAGGTTAGACAATAGGCACATACTAGTAATTGTTTATAAGTAGGAAGAGATAGATACTTTTGTTCAAAATTTTTAAAGAGAACTTTTGACTATCAACCTTTTTTTTGGGTTGATTTTGTCTCTTTTGACTAGCTAGAGTGCAGAAAGTTCTGTACCTATTTTTTCTAGAAAAGGATTCTGCAAGTTTATTTAGAACCAACAATTTTATTTGGAAATTATTTACTGGTATCATGGTATCTAATTTGTTAGATATTGGACAAATCTCATAATTAGGGAGTCAGATTACCTAAATAATATTGGATTTCACTATCCGGCAATCTTCCATCCTAGGTAATTACCACTTTGTCTTAATGAGCTGTTTTTATAGCAAGTATATGACATTATACAAATTTGACACATTTGTTTCTATTTATTAATAGTGTTGATATCAATTGTCTCAACCGAAAGTAATTAATATAGGTAAAAACAACAACAAATTAAAAATACATCTGACTTATAAAAAAATATAAATATATGTCTAGTAAATATCTACTTAAAAACTATACTTAAATATCATCATTTGTAACTGTTATGTAATATTTTTTTGTTATAGCCATAAACGACATTAATTTTCTATATAAAATGTTCTATGAACAATATTTTCCTTTATTTATTTATTTATATATTTATTTATTTATGCATTGTTCAACAGGTTAAACCCAATTACAGAATAGCAGTAAATTTGAAAAAAAACATGTTTAACAAAAAGCATATAGACAATCACACCAAAATAAATTCTAAATTATTTTAAAGAGTGTGTTTTTATATTTTTAACACTGCAGTTAAATATATCCAACTGTTCACTAATATTATTATAATTATTACACATGTTATATACAGGTGAAAACTTCAGAACGTTTGTCCGAGGAGATGCAATGTAAAATGATTCGGTGTTTCGAATGGTTGCACGGGCGATTCTAAAATTAAGCATATGTAAAAGAGCTTCACAATTTATTTTAAAATTAACAACTTTGTAGAGGGTAATTATTAAGAAGTTCTTCCGTCTTACGTCAAAACTTGTCAATCTTTGTCTGGTCAGTAAAACATTTTGAGTAATACCAATCGGTGGATAAATTTGGTCTGCTCGAAAATTTAAATATTTAGGGAAACGCCTTTGTATGGACTTTATCCGACATATATGTATTCGATAATATGGATCCCAAATAAATGAGACGTATTCGAGTTTAGATCGAACAAATGAGAAATACAGTAATTTAATAGTATCTGTTTTTTTAAACTCACGGCCCACTCGTACTATGAATCAATACATACGGTTTGCTGCTGTTGAAATGTTATCTATGTGGTATTTGAAAGACAATTTTGGGTCAAATGTAACCTCTAAATCCATAAAATTGCAAACGTCTATTAAGGACATAATCGAATATAATTGGATGCGCTTTTAATGTGTATCACATTACGTTACATTTGACGGGATTCAGTGTAAGACCATTTTTGTTGCATCATTCAACAACTTTGTTTAAATTTTCCGACAATCGTTCACAGTCAGAAATATTTTCATTAGCTGAATATATTTTTCAGTGATCAACATACAGCAAATAATCAACATTTATAAGTTCTGTTCAAACACGCACAAAAACCGTAATATTACCGTACAAATCATGTGCTGTATACAATTTTTGGGTTGAGCGCACGATTTGTACGGTAATATTACGGTTTTCGCGCGTGTTGGAACAAACCTCTAGTGTCACCAATGTCGTTGATAAAAATATTAAATGACAGCGGACCCAAATATGAACCTTGCGGTATATGGTAGTGCAATATTTGTTAGACTTTAATCCATTTAATTGAACATATTGTGTTCTTTGAGAGAGATACGATTGAAAAAGTGTAATAGAACTATTAGAAAGACCAAATACGCAGAGTTTCTGTATCATAATATTTTGATCAAGTTTATCAAATACTTTTGTCCTATCTGTTATAGTTGACGTCAGTTTGGACCCAATAATTACTAATAAAACATTCATAAGTTCAATCAGAAGGGCATAACCTAACTTCACTTTACTCTATGAATAAGTCAATCAAAATATAAAAATTAGTAATAATATAATAACCATTTTTCACATTCTCTGATCATTTCCAGAATATTAGGAACCTCGGAATGTTTATTTGGTATTTGTTAAACAATGGATAAGGAGAAACATATACATTTTTTTTCATTCTCTATGGAAATTACCACTTTTCTTTATTTTGAACAATTTATCTTTCAAAGTCAACATAATGTGAATGGGTTAAAAAGTTAGGTTATGCTCTAAAACAAACTTATTAAAACTATGTAATTTTAAAAGAGCCCTATCATTTACTAGATTAAATAAATTATAAGAGTTATGTTGTAAAAATTGTAGAAAATGTACCTAAAAGGTTCTAGGATCAATTTAATTTAAAGTATAATCCTAAAACAATTTTTAAAACTCAGTTTTAAAACCTACTTAAGATAACTGCTCAAAATTTTGCCTCTTTAACACCAAACACACCTTAGGAGTATCTTCAAACTAAATAGTTCTAAAATTACTTATTAATTAACCTTTATATGACAGCGATAAAGCATAGTTTAGTTTAGGATAAACTAGTTTATAGGAATCTATAACACCAAGTAATAAGATCAATTTATCCTGCAGTCCTATTAGCAAAAAAAATAACTGTAATAAAATAATTATTAATTTTTATGCTTTTACAAAACCATAATAAAACATAAATAAAACTTTATTCTCCTAAAAATGTTATTTGGGAGATATCATCTTAAATACTAACAAAAAGTTCTTGTTCAGAGTTGTTCATCTTATTATTTGTTGTACCTTCATAGCCAAATTTCCTGGTTTTACATTTTTTAATGAAAATATTTTGTGGTCGTAGGATAAATATTATATATATTGATTGTGCAAAAGTGATTTTTTAAATTCATAATGTAATATACTATATTTAATTGTATTCATTGTTAAATTATTGAGAATTTTTTATTAATGTTTAATATTTTATTTGTACCATTTATAAAGCCGTTTTCTCGAAGCTGAGGCCGAAATTAAATTCAGTTGATTGAAAATAAATTAATTTTCTCGTATTTAAACTTTAGTCGCAAAAATATTTCAAGAAGTAATTAAAATTTTTTCAATTTCTCCTGGTCTATATAAAATATTTCTGCCCTTAGAAGAAGGCTTGGCGCAGGGTGTGGTACATTAAACGAGAAGGGGTCGAATTCTGAGTCAAGGGTAGCTCTGATGGCATGGCAATGCGACGCCGATGCGAATCTAGACGCCGACGACATCAACGGACAAAAATTACATAAAAAATTGGGGGATTTCAATGAGTTTCTACGACGGAAATTAGGTTAATACTATTTTATTAAAATTGTGATCATAACAGTAAAATGATCATTTTTTATGAATAGACCTTGAAATTTATGTGTTGAATTATTTCATGTACAACCCTCAGAGTTTATGGGTCAATTGTGTTTATTCACAATTATCACTATTTTAGCATATTAATTGTATTTATATATTTTTTAAAAATGTGTAGAAAAATATATTTAAATTTAAGTAGGTAATGTAAAAAAATATATCTGTAAAAACAAATTATCTGTAAATAAACATTATTATCTAATCTTAGATAATTTACGCAGAATAGTAGGTAACATATAAGTATATTGCCTACATTATCTAAAATTTTAGAAAGAACTCTGGAAATACAAATTAAAGATTACCTGAGCACTCACGCACTACTTCCTGTAGTTCAGTCTGGCTTTCGAAAGGGTTTCAGTTGTACTACTGCTTTGCTCCACATTATTGATGACATCTTCCGAGCCACTGATAGGAGTAAATGCACAGTTTTAGTTATGCTAGATTTCAGTAGAGCTTTTGACACCATTCACTATGATTTGTTGATTTGTATGTTAAAATATTTGGGATTTTCAAACAATGCGTGTTCTCTAATAGAAAATTATCTTAAATGTAGGGAACAACAAGTTCGTATAAATAATATTAATTCAGAATATTTAACATTAAGATCAGGTGTTCCGCAAGGCTCCATACTTGGTCCATTGTTGTTTTCGATATATTCTTCTCACCTCTTAAACAAAATCCAAAATTGCAATGTTCACTTATATGCTGACGATACTCAGTTATACCACAGTTTTGATCCCCATGAGGTGGAGGCTGCTTGTGATGTTATTAATAATAATTTAAAATCATTTATTGATTGTGCAACTGAGCACTGTCTTCTTATTAACCCAGTAAAATCAAAAGTAATGTTATTCGGTAGTAAATATCATAAACAAAATGTAATGAATTCAATAAATATTGAAATCAATAATGAAAAACTAGAACTGGTAAGTGAAGCAAAAAACTTGGGAGTAATAATAATCGATTCTGATTTAAGGTTTGAGAGACATATAAATAAGTTAATACAACGTGCTTATTGTAATATTAAAATGATTTATGGAAACCGTCATTTGTTTCCTATTTTTGTAAAGAAACAACTCTGTGAAACATTAGTTTTATCTCTATTCAATTATGCGGATGCCGTTTACGGTCCGAACTTAATTGTGAGCTATCAGAATAAAATACAAAAAGTTCAGAATTCTTGTTTACGTATGATTTTTGGCATAAGAAGGCGTTGTAGAATATCTCACAAAATAAGTCAAGCTGGATGGTTGAATATGGAGGACAGGAGAAAACTACATTTTATCTCTTTGTGTCATAAAATAATAGTGAGTAAAAATCCACCCTATCTACATCGTAAAATAACTTATCGTTCTGACGTTCATAACTTAAATATAAGAAACAAAGGATTGTTGACTGTTCCTGCTTTCATCACGGAGTTTTTCATATAGTTACCAAATTTGCTATTTATATAACCAAGTCTTACCAGAATTAAAAAATTGTAGTATTTCAAAATTTAAATTAAAAATGAAACAAAATCTCTTAGACGCTCAGTGATAAAGTTAACAATTTTATAATTAGTTTTTTTTATTTTTATATCAACATATAGCTTGATGCTGCCCATGTTACACTTTGCAGTCCTATCATTGCAGTCCTATCAATTTTTTTTATTGAAAATTTATTGCAAATTATACTTATCTAATTATAAAACAAAACCAATATACCTATTACACATTTTTAGGGTTGAGTGGAAGAATATTTTTGATTGTGTCCAATAACATAATCAAAAATAAACTTCGCCCTTTATTTTCAATCTGCTATATTTTGTCATTAATTATGTTAATTGTATTTATTGGAAATAATAAAGACGTTTTTATTATTATTATTATTATTATATCAAAAGAAATATATGACCTACGTATTCTAATTGAGGTCATAGGCGCCGACTATGGGGGGCCCGGGGGTTAAGGCCCCCCCGGAAAAACGTTAAAATAAAACCTTTAAAATTTCTGTAGTTGCTTAGTGGCAGCCATAATCAGAACATTAACTAACTGCGGTTACTTAAACACAGATTCATTTTTGCATAATCAATAAAATAATATTTTTTTTTTACTAATTAATAAATTAATTTAATTGAAATGTGTTCCGTATTTAGATGCGCTTTGTTATTTACATCAAATAAAAATAAACAGAAGGCTTAGCAGAACGTAACGAAATATTTGCTGCATCGCATATCGTATCTATTTCCCTTCAATTTTTAAATTATATAGGTACGTTCCAAACAGTATTTCTTATGAAAGATATTTTAAAGGTTTTCAAAAAACTTTTAAATTTTTAAATGCCGTATTTCAAAACTATAAACTGCAATTTTCCGAATCTAGTTCTTCTGTTGTTTCAATTAGTTCTTTTTAAAAAAAATTAAGAGATAATTTCAATGCGGTCTGGGAAGAATCTCTTTCATTTGCAGGAAATTTTGATATAGAGAGTCCCTGTTTACCACGTGATATTTCAGGCCTTTCAAATATATTTTCAAGTGAAGCAATGACGCATTTAAATCTTCTTGAAAAATTCGTTATTGGAGAAGATGACGACTCAGAATACGTTTCCGAATTTTACAAATCTGATGTTGAATCTGAGCGACTGAAATTGCATAGAAATACGTTTTTAGATAACTTAAAAAGCAGAAATATCAAAGTTTCTTGCATATCTGATATAACAAACATTTTGAAACAAGAAGAGAACGATTTTATGTTAAAACTCTCTTCCGAATGTGTTCAGTTTATTAAAATTATACTTACCATTCCTGTTACCTCATGCACCCCAGAGCGCTCCTTTTCTGCCCTGAGAAGACTTGAAACATATTTAGATCAAGAATGACACAAAACAGCTTAAATGGTGCATCTCTCATTAACGTGCATAATGACAGAGCAAATCCAATCGATTTAAAACCTTTAATCACGAAGTATAGATACAAGGAGTCTGAACGGTATAGGCTTTTTTCTAGGATTCATGTACCAAATATTAAATCCAGATCTTAGTTCTTTTTTCTGCCAGTGGCTGTGCAAATATTCAGGACATACCGAAAGGCAAATGAGAATTTAGGAAAAATGGCTTTATTTAAAGCACCGAAAGTGAGTAACCTCTAAATAATATTAAAAATTTGTTTCTAACAAATGCTTGATTAATAAATTTGTTTAAGTTAGTTCACTCGCGACAGTCGTACACAAAAATATCGCCCTATAGTGAATACCAACCGTTCAAGATTCTTAAATCTAAAGAAAGGTTATTTTTGTAACAGACTGTACACACAACACATGTGATCCTATATACAAATATGGTATTATATCGCGTAAAATCCATCCGGCAACGTCGCATATATATATTGAAAAACGTCAACTGTATTCCTAAAGTAAAATAAATGTAAATATCAAAATGTTTCATTGTCGGGATCAATTAATTGCCAGATAAAGGAAAATTTGTTAAGCAGAACGTCTTCAACAAACGCAAAAAATCAATTTTGGCTATGAATAATGCAAAAAAATTGAGAAAGGAAACCCCAAGCTTGAAAAATAACCTGTGCAGTGGTCGTATCGTGAAATTACTAGAGTTGGGAGAACATTTAAAATGTTGCTGGTGTGAACGAGTTCTTTCTCTTGAAAATATTACAAATGAAACACGAAAGGGCCTTTATTCAATTTTAAATGTTAAATGTAATAAATGTAATATTGAAACTATAGTACCTACGGACAAAGTTCATGCAACAAAAAGTGAAGTTAAGCATTCAGATGTTAACACTAAAGCAGTTCTAGGTAAATTTAAAAAAATACATAAGTATTTATGTTTATAATTTTTTTATTATAATTCATATAATTTTATTTATTTAAAGGTGCTGTCCATTATTCAGGGTTTGGTCAAACTGCTTTAAATAAATTTCTTGCTGTCATGAACGTTCCTACGACATCATCAATACTACAGAAAATCATTACTTTTATTTGTATTTGTATTATAAAATTAAATTCATCTTTTGCATATTTATTTAATTTTGAAGACATGTTTAAATACAATTAAATTTAAATTGTTAAATCATATCAACCTAAAGTATAAACAACGTCCCTTCCCAGAATGCCTCGATAAAGTGATAAACTTGACCTGTACGCGGCAATAAAAAGGTTGGGAAGCACTGCTCTAACAGACATTTGAATAAGCGGGCGTTGAGTGTATCGATTACAACGTTGCCAAGTTGTAATCACAATACACCACTATGCGTCGACTGCATTAAGAACATTTTTATTTTAAAAATCTATATTTCTTTATCAAAACGGTAAAAAAATTCAGCGTTTTTTTAGAAAATTTTATAACTTCTTGATTTACATTACATTAGTTTTTAAAAAATATGGTAAGAACTGTTTTCGAGATATCTTGAAATAAATGCAATGATTCTGTACATGACAGAGCTTCAAGAGTGTTAATTATGCACATTTTGATTGTTAATATCTCGTTTTACAGACGATCAAAAAATTTTATTTTTTTTAGGTACACTTTCATTAACCTCATATTTCAATTTTATTGAATTCTTAAGAAAGGCCGTTTTACGAGTGAACTACCTTAATTTACAAATAATAATTAATTTAACGAGTATTTCTTCAAAAGTGGCGCGCCCTACCGACAAAAAGTATGTCCCTGAAATTGATACCATTGGAAATAAAATAAAATTGTAATATTTATATATTTAACAAGATATGTATCTCATAGTTTATTAGAAGCCCGGCGGTGTTGCCTAAATTATATCTTTTAGAAGTTTTAGATTTTTTGTCTATTGTGACAGACTATCAATTTGCGGAAGGATATAACAATTTAATTGAAATATTTTCTACGATTTTCGAGATCCCACAGTGGTCATCAGCGAATTTCTGACAATATTTATGTTCATTCTATACAGGGTAATTTCAAAGTTTTCAAATAGGTAAATAACTTTTTTAAATAAATAACTTTCCAAATAAATTGCTATCTTTTCAAATAAATAACTTTCTCACAATAATAATAAATACCTAACTTTTCAAATAAATAATTTATTCAAATAAATAACTTAACTAGAAATAATTATAAAATTTGGAAACAAACCTCAAAAATCCCCTTACGAATAATTAAGACCATCCCCGAACCGCAAAGGTAAAAACAAATACTTGGAGATTTGAAAATAAGCCTGTAGTTGCTATGAGTTAAACCTAGACACCTTTGTTTTGTACACAAATGCCCCAGCTCTAGACGAAGCCTGTACAACATGCGAGCCGCATGCGGCTTGCCATTGTCGTTTTGGCGGCCCGTTGACCGTTGACTAGTTTGGCCCGCCTACCTCAAACTAAACATTTTTAAGTAACAAACTTACATTCAGGCTGACGATCTTTTTTCATAAAAGCTCGGCGGAATTATAACGTGAGGACCTTTTTGCTCAGGTCTCTCTTGGCCTTGTACACTTACGGTTTCACAAACTGGCACTTTGAAAATCTGAGTTATGCAGGCCTGCTCTAGACCATCACGACATTGGCTGTCGAGATTCCTAGACGGCAGTTTTATGTGCCGATTCGGGCCAAGCGCCGTCTCAGGCTAAACTTAACTTTTTGAAATAAATAACTTTTAAAATTAATAAATTGTTTAAATAAATAAATATTTTAAATAAATAAATATTTTAAATAAATAGGTATTTCAAATAAATAAATATTTCAAATGAATAAATATTTCAAATAAATAAATATTTCAAATAAATAACGTTTTCAAATAAATAACTTTTCAAATAAATTACTTTTTCAAATAAATTACTTTTTCAAATAAATTACTTCTATATAACTCAATTTTTTTAAAGTACATAACTATTCAAGTAAATTTTATTTTCAAATATATAACCTTTTTAAAAAAAAATCAAAAATAAATATATGAAGAAAAAAAAACGAAAAATCAATGATTTAGCTGGGTGGCCATGCTGATGACCTCGAAATAAATAAAGTTGCGTATTAAAAAATATAAATCTGGGCCTATCATTAGTCGAAAAGTGCGAGAGTTTTTATATATTACTTTTCAGAATAAGCAAAGAATACCTACCCAAGAAGCGAAACTAAATGGGCGATTCGTGGACAAAAAACTGACAAGTTTTCTCAGTGTTTTAGAGGTGGTTTAACGTCAAATATAGCTGTCAATATAAGTAAAGCAACGTTTGGTATATTATTGTTAGCATTTTGTAAAAATTGCAGTATAGTTCAGTAGTTGTATTCAACTAAGTAGTAATTAGAAATTTGATAGTTTTAAAATTTGTATTACATAAAAAAATACATTGTGGTATTCGTAAATTTTATTGAACGTTCTTGTTTAATTTCTTAGTCTTTTATTTAAATATGTTTTTTTTGTTTTGAAAACCATTCGAATTAAAACAGTAAATTAACTATAGTACCAAACAATAATTAAAATACATGACAAACTCACTTCGAGGAATCAAGTCGCTGCTATCAGGATGCAATCGAAATTCATTTACAGCTACCTACAATACTTCTTGATATGTAATATGTAGAGGGTGGGTAACCCCACGGCACTTAAGCTTCACTAGGCCCATTGTGTATCCTCCTAAAATTATAGGCACCTCCTAGCCCGTGAGCCAGCCTACAGATTTAATGTAGTTGACAATGTCGCCAAGAGGTGCTTCTCTTATATCGGCCGGTGTTAGCCAATATCGTCAAAAATAAATCTTCTAATAAATGAGAGCTACGGGCAATCGTAAAGGATATGTTCAATGGTTTCATCTTTTTGTTCGCACCCCATGCAGGGTGTGGATTCTGACAGCCCTATGATATGGATATGCTTCCGTACTTAGCAATGACCAGTCAGAATGCCTGTGATCAGATGCAGATTCTGTCTAGTCATATTCAAGTATTTGTTTGTTCCAGTATTGTCAGGATAACTTAAAAGATCCCTGGTAACTCAGCAGTATTTTGTTTCATCTCATCTTTCCTTCAATTTCACAAGGGAATATTCTTTAATTAGGTCTGTCACTACTGATGTTGTCAGTCCAATAGAAAGGCCCGGTCCAAAAATATTTAATTGGCCGCCTTCTTGACTAGTGAATCAGCAATAAGAGGCTACCTTTCGATGTGGCATCACCTTTGATTCATCTCAAGGCGACCACATTGTTGGATGGATACTCTTATTAAAGCTTCGTGACATTCTAGTAGGTACTAACCCTGAGTAAATTCGTAGTCTGTTCAGAGCAAATAGTGCTTATCTGCTGTCTGTATAAATGAGCATGTTCCTACCAGTAATATTGTTTCTGGTGATTTATTTTGCTGCTATGAGAACCTCCGTGAGCTCCATGAACTACAGTGGCACTATTTCTCAGAGCTCATTTTATGTTGAGGTTTAAGGAATTGGAGTTTATTTCTTATCCTCAGGATTGTCTTGTTTTAGAACCATCGGTGTAGATATGAATCGTACCTGCCAATTCTGGCATTTCTATTTGTTCATGTTTGCTTGAAGCAAGTGACGCCTTGCCTCACCAGATCGTACATCAGGTTCTATTCCAACCGTGCAGAAGTGTGTCATTCTCATCAGAGCAACCTCCTTATTGATGTAAATACCAAGGGGAGTGAGACTAAGAACGACTTCCACGGCTCTGGTTGGTGTGGTTTTCATGACTCCTGTTATTTTGAGATAGGCTGTTATTTGAATTTGTTCTATTTTGTGGATAGCTATCAATTTTTGGATTTTCGGTACCCAGACAACTGCACCGTATGTTAGAATAAGTCTTAGGATGGCCATGTAAGTCCATGTGACGACTCTGGGGGAGAAACCAAAGGTGCGCCCCACGGTTCGGTGGCATTGTTCATAAGTAATGTATGCTCTTTTGACTTTATTCTCTAACTCTGAGTTCCATGTTAACTTGTTGTCAAAGGTGCTACCTTGCAACAGAGGTGAAATACTTCACCTCTGTTGCAAAGGTTTGTTTTGTGTTTAGGAGCTATGTAGGTTTTAATTCCATTTTCATCCTTTTCCTAGTGAAAAGGATTATTTCTGTAGTAAATGGTCCTTGCACCACTATTCCGTAATTTTTCTCAAAATTCCCTATTTGCAGAATGACCAGCTCATCTGCTTCCGCTATTGTGTAGTGACTGTCATTATTGTACCTACAGTACTTATTTCGTTATTGAATTTTCTGTCTGTCATTGTTACTTTAGTATGTGTTTTAATAATTATAAACCAAACGACAAAAACTGATTAATTTTTATACGTTTCCCAGTGTATTAAGTTCCCTTGCTTTGGTACATACGAAAACTCATTGAGTTTCGCTTCTTGGGTAGGTATTCTTTGGAATAAGTGTATCTGTTAAAATGGGCCAGTTGCATGGCTACCAGACCTAAATCCTTGTTATTTTTTTAATTGTTAATTTTAATGAATACACATTTAAAAAAGAACTATCAACTTTGGAATCACCCTGTATACTATATTTGTGCTATTCCTCGAACAATCGATTGCATGTACCTGCCAACCAGAGCCATACAAGTTATTCTCAATCTCACTCCTCTTAATATTTTAATAAAAGAGGTTGCTCTGATGACAATAACACGACTTCGCACGATTGGAATAGAACCTGATGTAGGATCTAGCGAGACGTCGCTTTTGGAAGGAGGCCTTCGATACGATTCATTTGTTAAAGCGAAGATGGACCTTATAAAGTTATAAGGGTAAAATTTAAATGTACACCGACCATTCTTATAGAAAACAAGGCTCAGGATATGCGATACAGTACCTAACCTTGAACATAAACATAAAATGGAAAGTAAGCAATAATTTCAGTGCAGTTCAAATAGAGCTCACAGGATTCTCATAGCATCAAAAAAAGTTAAACGAAACAGTATCAAACATAGAGATAGCAGTCAAGCACTACTCACCCTGGACAGACCATGAATAATTTACTCTGTGTTAGAACTAGAATGTCACGTAGCTTTGGCCAAAGTATCTATCAAGAATGTGGTCAATTTAAGATGAATCAAAGCTTATCACATCGAAACGTAACCGGCTTGCTGATCTAACAGCCAAGAAGACAGACAACCAAATACTTTTTGGACCTGGCCCTTTAATTGGACTCATTACATCGGTAGTGGCAAACATGTTTAAATAACATTTCCTTGTGAAATTCAAGGAAAAAATTTAAATAAATTATAACTTTCCAAAAAGAAATTGCAAAACTGCTGCGAACTTAAAGTTATATATTTATATTGTATAATGCTCCCGTCAAAACTAAAAACATTATCACGTTCGTTCTGGATGGTAATCAAAAGCGCCTTCGCCTTAGAGGTCAAGTAAGATCCCAAACGGTAAACCGAAGGTAGTGCATCAAAACAGGCTGGCGCCATTTAAGGGTGACCATGACAAAGAAGTAAACCAACCTTAAGAAACACATAACCTTGTATTTGAAGAATTTATGGGTGCATATGGAGGTACTAGAAAAGCAAGACATGATGTTACGACCGAACAAGATCTGCTCTAACTTCCAAAAGACTACTCGCTAGTCTATAGTACTTTCGCCAGCATCAACGACGCGCGAGGACTGGCATATGTGTTCCATAAGAAGTTTGGTCGACTTCTAGAACTTCAGTGTCAGTTACCAGCCCCTGGAAAAGCTCTGAAACTTCAAGACGAATCGCACTACTTTGAACTAGAACCACACTGCATTTTTTAATACTACTATCACTATTAAACGAAAATAACCACAACTTCTTACTATAATCGATAATATAGAAGTCTAATCAAACAGGGTAGGTAATATTGGAAACTGATCAAGATACCAACTGCAACTGCTTATCTTATCTTCATACCAAATCCTAGGTAGGTAACCATCTTATAATCCCACCCCCCTTGTTATCATTTTGGGTTTTCCATGATATTAGTAATCTCCAAGAAGATGATAAAATAACGATTAACCCTTAGATTATAGATTTCTATAATCTAAGGTTTTCCCCCATTTTAATTTTTAATACAATAATAGTATTTTAGTAACTATCTACGCATTTAGGAAATAATATTTAAATTATACAGTTTGGTGGTGGGTAAAACCACCTCCCAAAATTCCCTATCCAGTTTGTACTTTAATTTTTATTTAATTTTTAATTAAAAAAATACGAAATTTAATTATTTAAATCATCCCCTCTAAATGTGAAAATGCAGAAATAATATAAACGAATAACAAACAACGGTTGTTGATAGAATCCATTCGAAATCGTTCTAATTTTAAAATGCAAATGAAAAATGGATGGTAAACAACAGGAAAATTGAATTTTGAACAAGCCGATTGATAAATATTTGCAGAATTATTTTCATTAGATATTAAAAAATCATGAGTGCTAACAAAACGATAAGTTAGTAATTGATTATTTTATTAGTTTAAAATTAAGAGAGCTCAAAGCTAAATTTTAATTTTAGAGCAAACCAATTTGTAGGAAACGTCCTCGATAATTTTTATTAATAAGTTTATTCAGACTATTTCTTCTTTATATCTGTAACGTGTAGAATGTAGGTTGCCCCATGGCAATAAGACACCACTAGGCCAATTGTTAATCCTTCTACATTGATAGGCCCCTCTTAGCTCTTTATACAGTCTACAGAGTTGATGTAGCTGACAAGACCACGTTGTCAGCTACATCAAGAGATGCTTCTCTTATATCTCGACCGGTGTTAGCCAATACTCCCCGAACACGAATTTTCTAATAAATGGGAGCGTCGGGCAATCGTAGAGGACATGCTCGATTGTCTCATCTTCTTGTTTGCACCGACTGCACAGTGTTGATTATGTCAGACCCATGCTACGGAGATGCATCCGTATTTGGTAATGACCAATCAGAATGCCATTGATCAAGGGCTGATTCTGTCTAGTCATAGTTGCTGTAGTGTTGCAGGGAAAATTTAAAAGCTCCCTGGTAAATCTGTAGCTTCTTGTTTTATCCCATCGTTCCTTGAATTAATTAGGTTTGTCACTACCGATGTTGTCAGTTCAATGGAAGGGCCATGTCCTAAAATTGTATGGCTGGCTGCCTTATTGGCTAGTCAACAAGACGGTGACTTTATGACATAACCTCTGATCCCTTAGGTTACCACAATGTTGATGGATATCCAGACGACTGCACTGTATGTTATCATAGGTATAATGATGACCGTGTAAGGAGGAGAGACTCTAGGTGCGCCTAACGGTTTGGCGGAATCATTCATAGACAATCATGTATGCTTCTCTGACTCTGTTTTCTAGGTGTGAGTTCCATGTTAACTTGCTGTTAAAGGTGAGGCCAAGGTACTTTACCTCTGTTGCAAACTTTAGATTTGTGTTTAGAATCTGTGTAAATTTTAGTTTCATTTTCATTCATTTTCTTGTAAAATGGACAATTTCTATCTTTTTAGAATTAGTAGATAGATCGTTCTATAATTTTAAGAGCAATTTGCATTAATTTGCAGAGTATGATCTCAAAATTCCTTGTTTGCAGAATGACTAAGTCATCTTTATACGCTATTGTGTAGAAACTATAATTATTGAGGCGGCTGATGTGGTTGTTGAGGATCATGTTTTACAGCAGAGGTGATAGTACCCCTCCTTGTGAACATTTCCTCGCAACCAACCTTCATATATTCACATCTTTAGCACTTATGTTTACTGCTCCCGTTGATAGTATGTTATGTATCCACCCACTAACCAACTGCAAAACATTTCTGTTGTTTAGTAGGTGTATTATTTAGTCAAAACCACTTTTTATGGCTATTATAACACCAAAGCCGGACTCTTTTTGTCCAGCGATCTTCCTATCCGTTCACCAACTAGGTGGATTACATCATCCCAAAAAGATAGCGGCCAGTTAGCCTGACATAGTTTTACACAACGACATTTGACATTCTATGGAAAAGGCACATAAGTGTGATTACAACAACTCCACACTACACCCAAATCAATAGAATATAACTTATTTTTTATTTTCTGATTTAAAATATTTTATAAATAAAATTAAAGACAGTAAATTCTTCCCACCTCATTGTCTTATAATGGCACATTTTTTTCAAAATTAAATTTTTTATACAAAATAATATTAGGCCAACTAGGTACCCAACGATATTTATTTTAGAAAAAAAAACTGTTTAGGTATGAGCTTCATTTAAAAAAAGCTGATTTTTAGTAGGTAATCTATCCTACAAAGGATCTATCTATAAATCCAAAATAATCAAATATTTTTATAAAAATCCATCTCGAGAAAGCTGATGATCTACAATTTTAATAAAAAACTAATTAGTTAAATATTCATTAGAATGGATACTTTTATGTTTCAGTTTTCACAATATTTGGATCATTGATAAAAGTACTCACTAATACACATATCAGAAAAGACTAGGGATATTTTTACAAAATAGTAAATAAAACGAAATTAAAATATGTATCGTTCAAATTGTACTTGGAATGTATGTACTAATTCAATCGATCACGGTAAATATATCTGTTGGTTGAAAAAATGAAAAAAAAAGGTAACAAAAAGTTGAAAAAGACGAGAGATGAAAAAGACATTTATCTTTAGACGATATAAATCGAAAGGTAGGCAAACTGAGGTTGCTAAGCGGATGGGTGTTTCCCAAAGTTTCATAGGTGAATTCTGGAGGGAAACTGCTAGTCCTGCAGAGCAACGTAGGATGTGGACGCTCTACAGCTGCAGCTTAAGATAGATTTTTAAGTTTAACTGCTAGAAAGTAACCTAAAAGTACAGCACCTGAATTGGTTACGGCTTTACAAACGGCGGATAAGGAAATTGTTAGCCGAGATATTGTGAGAAATCGTCTTCATGAAGCCAATCTCTTTAGTTGACGACCATTTAGATGTCCACTTTATTCGAAGGGCAATCGCGCAAGAAGAATATACTGGTATCAAGAACATCAAAATTGGACTGTACATGATTGGACTACAGTTTTATTCACAGACGAATCCAAGTTTGGATTTCATCGATTTCTCGTCGAACAAGAGTGTGGAGACGATTTGGAAATGTGGATCGTTAAAGACATGTTCAGGAAGTATACAATTATAGAGATGGTACAATAATGGTATGAGGAGGAAAAATTATAGGCGACAGAACTGAACTCTTTTTTCCAAATCGATTCCTATCAGCTCAGCTGTATCTGGATACTATTCTTCAACCCATCGTGCATCCACTTGCAGGCGCCGTTGGTCAAAACTTTCACATAATGCATGATAATGCTTGTCCACATGCCGCACGTTTTGTAACAAATTGGTTGAGTAACAAGGGAATTAAATTTTTACCATGACCAGCACAATCTCCGGACCTAAATCTAATTGAGCATGTATGGAATATGCTTCAACGTAGAATTGTCCCTATTACGGACAACATTCACAACACGTTTCAATTCCGGGAACTTCTAAGAGCAGAATGGATGCGTTTACCTCAAGGGAACATTGACAATCTCATTTTGTCTATGAACAATGGCAATAGATGTAGAACTGTGTTAAATCAACGTGGAGGTCATACTTTATAATAAACAATTTTTTTTTCACAAACTCGGGAGCGGGAGTGTTTGTAAAGCTCTATAAATAGTAAGTTACACAATATATTTTTTTATATAAATCTGCTGGGTTTTTTGTACAAACTATTTAATTTTATGTAATATTAAACACTTACTATTACATTTATTATTATTTTTCTAAATCAAGTAAAGGAAGAGGAAATTGATTTTGTAAAAATATCCCTGTTTTTTTCTGATGTAAATTAAAGATAAACATTTTCCAGACCCACGTTATTGCCAACGAAAATATTAAAAAAAAATATTCACGTTTTGCACTTTTCCTCAAATTTATGTATGAGTCAAAAATTATAGAAAATTAAATCATAGACGACTCTAATTTAAAGAATTTTCTTTTCTAATCATAAATAATAGAAATATGTTAGTAGAAAAACGACTCTCCCCTATAAAGCAGGGAAAGGAGGGGTAAAGTGAAATGGCTTATCTTTTAAGCTCAATAAATTAACCATTTATCGAAGCAGAATTTTATAAAAAAACTATCTGGTTGCTTCAGAATTTAGAACAGTTATATGTAAATATAAAAATGATAATATATAAAAGTTTCTTGTTATGCATAAGTATTCCAAAGAATTTCTTATTTTCACTTTGCTCCCTATGGTGGGTTAAAGTGAAATGGAAAGAAGGGTACAGTGAAATGATGAGTGGGGTAATATGACAAGGTAGAAATAATTTACAATTGATTATAAAGAACCAAATGTATTGAAACAAATACAAAAATATTTCACAATGAGTCACAAAATATATTTAAAAACTAAAAAGTATCAACAAAATATATTTAGGTAAATTTAATTATCCCACGACGAAAAGAATGAAAATTTGTCAGAACGCTTAAAATCTGACTTTCTAATATAATACTCTCATCAGGTAAATCTGGAAAGATAAATGAGTCATGGTGATTACGATAGTTTCGCATATAGATTATATCATAGGCAACTTCACCATTAATTTTTTTCCAAGCACTGCCCTTTAATTTTTCCAACAAATTTCTTTATAGTTCCCTTTGTGATTTCTGTTAGGGTTACCAATACAAAATCTTCTGGATCGATATCCTTGTGTATCAAAGTAAATTCATTTTATTTGTCTTTGTCTAACGCTGTTATGTCTTTGGCATCTAGGGACATGGATTCTTTACAGTCAGAATCCTGACAGTAGTTTGTGGGCTCTTCTGTAGAACTCTCAGAATCTGTAGATATTTTCCTAGACTTTCTTGATTTTTTGGGTCTATTTTTAGCATTATGTTCTTCACACAAATTTCGTTTAACACTTTTTACTGCTTTTAAAGTTGGTTTATCCAAGGTCTCTTTTAGCTCTAGTAGGCATGGGGATGATTTGATAATTGCAGTTTCACCACGTCTACGATTTTCGACTTTTTTCAAATTTTTAGGCTCTACTATAGGCAACGAAAAAAATATCCCTTGGAGACATGATTTCCTTTAAAGGTGGTGTTTTTTGTAAAGCTTTGCTTGCGGTATAAAATGAGCGACAAGAAATTGTTAAATTAGTAGCAGTCGTCGTGGTTTTGCTTGTCTTTAACACTTGTTGGATTTTCTAAATAAGGGTCCACATTTTGTTAAGGCCTTTGAATCCTTGATGTGGACGGAGTCTCGTGTTCACAGTTAATCGCCTCTGGTTGACGAGGTAATGCTGTTGTTGAAACATCATCTAGGATTGGGTCAAAGGTATTTTGTTGTTCTGTTAATCGTGAAGGTGTAAAATCAATGTCCACAAATTTGGTATTATCGTAAGTAACAATACCAGTTGACTTGAAACCACTTTTAGCATTGGAGAGGGTTGCTGCTCTGGCATAGGCTTTACCAAATATTTGGCCAAAATCTTGTAACTTAACCAGTTTATTAGATTTGTTTATCTGCCAGGTCCTAACCTCTTGAGTGTAATAATGATTTAATGGATACATAAAACTGACATCAAGCGGGTGAAGATTGCATGATGTATGAGGTGAAATTACTAAGATATGGACATGTTGTGCTCTGGCTTTCTCTATTAAAACTAAATTTTTGACATCTGCTTACGAAAAACAATAACACAAAAGGCTGCATGTTTAAATAATATGTAGGTTGTATTTATTTATTTATAAGGAATGTATACTTATTTATAAAAGAAAAATATTTGATAATAAATATTTTGCATGATAACCATCCAGATATTAAATATCTCATTCAATCTTTAATTTTTATTGTGCAATTACGATTAATATGCAATGTACCGAACTTAAAAATAATTTATATTTAATATATAAAACCATTATTGTCTAATTTTGCATTTTCTAAAAATTTAATAAGTATTATGCAACATTTTTAAAGAGCAATACGACAAACTCTTTTCCATGCATTTTTTCATAGAACGAAAAAATGTGCCTTCAGTTTTACTCTAGTATCTTGTTTTTATTTTGTATAAGTTAGTGGTAGATTTTTCTTTACTTATTTTCAATTTTGCCGTTTCAATTCATTTCGTTTGCGTTTGCTTTTACTTTATGTAATTCTAGGCATTTCTGCTGTAAAGGAACGAACTCGAACTGCGCCTGCATAAGCTCTAAGTAAACGTCTAATTAAGAGGGTTGTTACTTCCTTTGCTCGAATTGCAATTGTAATATACAGGCAACTAAATTGAAATTAATTAGGTATGTAATTTTTATAAGCAAGTTTAAGTGATAGTGGTAAACTAGAAATAAACTGTGTTCATCTATAGTATATTACATGACGAGTGTGAAAAATCACTTTTACGCAAGTGATATACAATATTTTTTCTACGACCACAAAATAGTTTTATCAAAAAAAATGTAAACCAGGAAATTTGGCTATAAAGGTTCAATCAAAATGTAGCTGGTTTTAGATTTTTTTTATATGCCTTATTGAATAATTTTTAAAGTATTTAACTTATTTTGTCAAAATTAAAAACGTGATTTAATTTACAAACGCTTTCATAGGACAATAACAGTATAATAAAATTAGTTATAAAAAATATTATAATACAATAATGTTTTCTATTAGCTTATGTTTTTAATGCAACAAATATTAAAATGAACAACCGTGTTAAAGACGACCTACATGCTTAACTACTCACAATAAGGTTAATCAAAATAGTATAAAATAAATAGCGAACAGATTAATTGTATATATATTAAAAAAATAACAGTACCTATCTATTTGAAATAAATAAATAAATAACAATTGTCGATTTTTTCAATTTTCATATTTTCCAAAATAAAAAAAAACGCTTCCATCTGGAATTGACTTCCTGTAATGTGGTCAAAATATGCAAAGTTGATAAAGTTAAACGCTTTATGAACTAACAGGGTTATGTTACATGAATTATCTAATCAAATAATTATAATAACAAAAAAAAACAAACTAAAAATGATGTAGCTACTTAATAGCTATTTATGTAACGCGTTACATACAATATTTTTTCTCATTGTCACTTGATTATTTATAAAATTGTGTTTGGTTAAAAAATGATTTGCCGTCATTCTTTTGTAGGTAGGTACTTCTTATCAAATACTGCAGAAAAATGTTGTATTTGATTGCCCTACGAATTTATTTTTTTTTTCAATCGTATTATTAAAAAAATCCCATATGGATCCGACTTTATCGCACACACTGTATATTCTCCCAGCTTGGAGTGATTGGAAACAGTTTGAAAGTGACATTTGTAACTTGCGAAACGTTTTTTGTATTTCTCTTATGCTTCTAATAGCATCATCTATTTTGATAAGGGAATAAGGGCACGAATCTCCTTTATAATTTAATTCGATTTCTTTTCTGTTTCCAGCATAACATTTTGTCTTGTCACGACTTTAATTTCATGAATTACTACTGTATTACTACTGTTATTATATCAGTGATAAAATCACTGTCACATAAAATATCGTCTATCCCTACTCCATGCGTTGTTAATTGCATAACTACCAACTACCTGCTACCTGTAAAATCATATTTCATTTCAACCACTTGTTGTGTTAGGCTAGCTAAACGTTAAATTACATATCATAAGACATTATTTCGGTTTTTTTTTACATGTTTCATGTTATTATCCTTTAATTTTTTATGAAAATAAATTCCTCGTTATTGTAGGTATTCATACTTCATACTAATCTCATACTTTTAATTTTCAAATATTATTAGAACAAACAGTTTTCATTTTCTTTTGAAACTAGTTTTCAAGAATGTGTATTATTTTGCATAAGTACATGGGTATTGATATTTTTAGTTTTTTCTCTATAAAGTCATGCCAGTGTCGTGTAAAATAGTGTTTTGATGATTTTTTGCTTTAGAAAGTATCAGTCAGAATGTATCAAAAGTGTTTAAATTAGCAACTGAACCAGAATTATAAATAGTAAGTTTCCTGACAAAATCTATATTTATATATTGCCAACCTTTTTTTCTTTGATATAACCTTTCAAAAGCAATGTAAATTTTAATTTAAAAACCAAAAAATGCCATTATTTTTATTATTCAGTAAAAATTTTCGTCCTTTAAATTATTTTTATTTATTTTCATTCCGTAGGAGGTGACATAATCACTTTTTCAGTTACATAATGTTATACTTTATACAACTGGCTGCAACTGTAGATCGTTTTGGCACTTGCTGCGATTACAAATGATGTTACTTTATATGTCAAAGTTAGAAAAAAATATTTTATCTACTCCTATTAAATTATATATTAATTATTCAACTGCTTTCGACCAATTAATGGTATTCATTAACAAAAAGCGTGAGATATAACAATGAGTTATTATAACTCACGTTGGGCTCTTACGATAATTAGGTATGTAATATTATTTTAGGTTGCTTTAATAAAGGACTGCATCCATAATGTGCAGCACATTTGCACTCTATGCAATTTACAGATTTAGAAGATCATGGATGCCAGAAAATTCGTTGTTATGGGAAATTTTTAGACTATAGTTAAGAAATATTTAAATCTTCGTAATATCGATATATGTATCACAAACGATATTATTCTTTGAATTTCAAAATGGAAAATAATACTTATAGTAAGAGAGCCCACTGCAAATTTCGACCGTAATAACGTACAATGTTTTTACATGCTTTTGTGGTATATTTCATTTTGTTGTTAGATGCCGGTAAAAATTTGCAGTGGGCTCTCTTGGGCTATTACAAAGTTGGAGTAATGGTTAAAGAAATTGCATTATTTTTAAAATTACCAGATAGTATTTTATATACCGGACATTGTTGTCGCCGCTCTTCGGCAACTTTATCTGCAGATGCTGAAAGGGATACAGCGCACTGAAGAGCCATCGTGGTGGGCTCAACTTTTGTTGCTGATTCCGAAAAGAATAAGACAAATACCTGCAAATAAAATATTCAATTTTATAACTCGTCAACCAGTACATCTAAAACATAAATGCAACAAACACAAAAAAAAACTATAAACTTACATATTTCAGTCCCACATATTCAGTTAACTGGTTGTTCAAACTTTACAGATAATCTCATTTATAAACTATAAATAAGTACTTACAACTAAAATTTTTATACCATTATTATATATATTAAGATTTGTGAACAAGTTCTTTCTCTATACTTTCATCTTAGTATTTATTGTTTTAATCGTAGATAAAATATAGTATTCAACTTGCGGTAATGGTCATAACTTACGCAGATGTAATTCGCCACACATTACCGCTCGTTGAATAATATACTATTAATAATTGGTTAAAAATAAATATCTAGAAGCTAAGTATAAAAATCAATATTCACGATCTATTTTACTATAAAAATGGACATTACATAGATAAAAATAGAAATTTCGAATTTGACATATTTGACAGTTAATACGAAAAGTAGATATTCACACACATCTGTAAAGTGTATTCCTATACACGTGTTTTATACACTGTGTTTCATAAAGTTGGATCCATATAGGAATATTTTTTATTATGATTTGAAAAACTTTGTAGGGCAATCGCCTCTGCAAATTTAAAAACTTAAAATAATTCATATGAAAGTTATATTTCTGGTAAATTGGCATTAAAAAAAATAAACGAGTCAAAAAAAATACTGAATTTGAGAGATACCTACCAATGCAGTACCTAGCCAACTTTAATATCGGCTATTTTAAGCTTTTTAAAAATCAGAGTTGAATGTCCTACGACGTTTTTTTCAATGGTAATGTTAAAAAAGTCCCATTTGGATCCAACTTCCCGTAAGACTAAATAGTATATGTATCACTTTCCTAAGTGGTCGTAGTAAAAATGTTATCAAGTTTATGTGAATTGTTTTGCAAAATGTTAAAAATATTTACGACGGAAGGTTAATTTACATAAATTAAAATAGTGACAAAACCAACAAATAGTTCTGTTCTTCAAAATTTTAATTACACGCATTAAAGATATTGTTGACTTCTTTCGCGATTTGTTATAATTTTACATAATTGGCGCACTCATGCACCAAAGTTAGTTTGAATACCTAAATTAGCTAAATAAACATTTTCCATTTTATAGCGTAAAACCCAAAATCTTTAAAATTTGGTAAATGTCAAACTCCCGAAAGGAAAGTAATCTATTTTATGTCGCCACGGTTTTGCGCAAGCCCAGCACATTCTATTGGTTGCAGTAATACGTTGTTGCCATATTTATTTATTTTCTTAGACTATTAAAGGAAATTATTGATATGGCAACCTCATTTGGTTTTCTGATTTCCAATCAATAAAATAAAAATCTCAATTCGGGATGGGTTCAATCATCTAAAAGGTTATATATTTATGTATCAGGTCAGCAAAGTGAATCTTTATTGAACTATTTTGAGATTATGAGCTGCAAATCGCTATGGTAATGTATGGCTTTATTGACGGTTGGCGATAAAATTAATTATAAAAAATAAATGTTCTTGTCTTCTTGATCTGCTGTTTGTCTCTATTTGTGTCTGCCGTATTTATATTTGTCCTGCCTCTACCTGTCTCTCTGCTTGTATCTACCGTGCCTGTCTTATAAAGCCTGTCTGCTCGTTTTTTTTGTTCAAATAAAATTTGTCTTTCGTTTTTATATTTTTTTAATGTTCTATCCTTTTAACAACTTACCATCAACATCCAACAAACTCATACAATAATTACAATATCACACGGAAAAAAATTGTAGAACAAATTTCTAAAATTATTGTAAATTTGTTCCTGCAATAAATAGTACATATTGACACAGGGACAATTTGTAGTAAAAATTTCAAAATATTTGTGAAGAATGATTTGTTATTATCTACAATATATACTAAACATATCCATATGCATCTTAGGAATTGTTTTACAAATTGTTATAATTTTTACTATTCAAGAGATGTCTTCTTCTTTTGGCTTTAGGTTTTGAAACATATTTTTTATACTAGTCATGTCTGTTCATTATCTTCAAGACTACTTTCAAGTTCTTGCTATATTACATTACAAGTTAATGCTGCCTCTCTGGGACAAATGCTTATATTTCTTTCATGGGAGTTTCTTTCTGCAACAGTTTGTTCCTTTCTGTTAGGTCAGTATGTTTGCAGTAACCTAACTTCCTGTTTTTAAGTTTTATATTTTCAGTTGGGTTTGGTCATTAGTTTTATTATTTGTTTTTCTTTTGTGGTATTAATCTTCAGTGCAATTTTTTTTTAATTAATGTTCAGGTTCAGCGATAATTCTTTAACACGGTATCCGATACTTCGTACTTCAGGGGTTGTCCGATATATAATTGGTCGAAATATAATAATTGGATCTATGAGAAAATCCTCAAACTCTTAATTTTTTATGTAAGTTTAGCGATAATTCTTTACCACATTGTCCGATTTCTATGATTCTTTTTTTTTTAGTAAGGGGGCACATCAGGGGTAGTCCCATCTGCACTATTTTAAAGTCTTTTTTAAATAATTTTTTACTTCATTGGTTTTGTTCTTTTTATTAAATTTGCTGCTATTTTATCAAAAGTGCCTCTCTGGATCTATGTAATCCCAAGCTGTTACAAACATTTTGCATGAATTTATATTTAAAATGTATTGCGTTTTATGAAAATTAATTCGAAAATTTCACAAAATAAATAGTACAAATTCAAACAAATTGTAGTAACACTTAATAGTATTAGTATTCAACAATTATTATATTTGAAACCTAGAAAAAAATTTCCTTTAAAAAATTTTCAAAATTTCAACCATTGTTTTAATTAAAAAGATACAAACTCTTATTTACATTATGTAATAAATAATAGTTGGCTTTTTTGCACCTGAAAAATATGAAGTAAAAGTTAATACATATTGAACTGCTCGTATCCATAAAATGGGGGTACCTATCACGTTTACAGTGTTTGAGTACAAAAAAATACGGTAGTAGGTATGTCACAATTAAAACTAAAAAACACCATAGAACTTAGCACAACATTAGATCGTTTGCGATAACTATTTTTAAAAAAATAATCTACTTAGGTTATTTAAATTAGTTATGTAGAGGTAAATTATTCAGAAACAATAATATTTACTTACCAATAACAATAGTTATTTATTATACAAGGGTGTTAGATTTTAGTTTGAGCTTGTGTTGTCTCCCGACGCATAGCGGAGGGAGCCAAAAATTGAGAGCTAAGAGGGAAAGCCCACTCATGCGACACGTCGCGCGCGGCAGTACTTTAGATGTTTTTAAATGACTCAAAGCCCATTAACGCGGTTCTGTCGCGTGGTCGCACGCGGCTGAAAATTAGAAATGACAAGCCCGCGATTTTCTTGCCGCACGCGGCCAGCGTTATCATGGATTCATATGGAGCATCACTCATACAAACGTCAAGTCGCCTGCGAAACGCCAGTTGAGAGTTAGAGTTTCCTGTTAACTTTTCGACAGTTCCAGTGAAAAAATGTCCGACAGTTGTATTGATATAGATGAATTTGTATCCGATATTCAAGACCGACCTCAAATATCGAACAGTTAATTGAAATAAAATAGCGAAAAAAATATTTGTTCGGGAATCTGCGCTAGCAGTTCGTCAAATGACTACTCTCATTCTGAAATATTTGAAAAACTTATCTTCATGTTGACGTAAATCTTTATGTAATAAATTAAATGCGCTTTTTACATAAGGGTCTATAAATAACACCGTTACTACTTCTTCCACCTCTATTTTGATACTGAACGTTTGTGTCGCTGCTTGTCGTCTGTTAAAAATCGCACCTAAAAAATCGCATGCGGCAGGTCGCGCGCGACATGTCGCGTGAGTGGGCTTTCCCTCTTAAATCTAATATTTTTCCCGTGTATAATACACTATTTTTTTTCTGTGACAAGAAAGACGACTATTTAATATTGAAAAAAATATTCTAAAATGTCTACTTTTACTTATGTGTATATATATCCGGGAAAAAAGTACTCACTTTTTCCCGGAGAAATACTTTTATCCTGGGAAACGGCGAAAAAATTAATTTGATAAAAAGTGACATTTTGTTACCTGACAAGAGAAATAAAATGTCAAACTTTTTTCCCGTCACAGAAAAACGTTTTCATTAAAATTTTCTTAAACCATCACTGCGTATAATACAAAAATATGTTTTACGTCTGACGATTTATGGTCGACATCAAAAAACGTTGGCCAATAGCAGATTTCTGTTTTAGTCACATAACTACAATATTATAGAATATTTTTCAACAAAATATAATTTTTATCATAAGAAGGGATGTAAAGTATTACTATTTTTCGTAGAGACAATTACAATTTTTAATAGAAGTTAGTAGCAGTAATTACGATAATTGTAATAAATTTCGTCTTCTACAAACAATAGTAAAATATACTAAACATTGTTGGCATGTTTTTTTGGTATAGTTTTTAACTATAAATTGTATTAAAATTTTCTAGTCACATTTTTTCCATGCAATGCTCTCCCAAACCTTTTGGCTTTTCTCTTTTTCTTTTCAAATATTTTTTTAAAAACAAACCTCCCAACTTCTATTACATTACTAAAATTTTCTATACCCCACCCCGGTCCACTACTTTTTATCACTTACGTGATTGACATACTTCACTGTCTTCAATCTAATGCCTGCTTCCTCTTCGCAGACGATACTACTCTTTTGAATTCTCACAGAGATATCGACGCTCTTAAAAATTTCAGTAAAATGGCAGTCGTAAAGCTGGGGAATGGTTTACTACAATTAAATTAAATCTTAATAAGGAAAGTACCAAATTAATATTTAGTACTAACCTGAAACATGGTAACGCAAACTGTGCCACTCTTCTGGGAATAACACTCGACAGCGGTATTAAGTGGGACACCCACATTGAAAAGTTAGCAAAAAATTTAAGTTCTCAAATATTCCTACTTAGAAATTTAAAAAGAAGTATAAACGTTGACACTGTTTTGATGGCTTACCACTCTCTATTTCACAGTTATCTTACTTATGGTATAATACTATGGGGAAACGCTTCGAATGCCATACGAATATTTCTGCTTCAAAAGAGAGTCATACGAATCCTAACTGGCAGCCATTTTAGAGACTCTTGTCGACCTTTATTTCAGACTCTAAATATCTTATCATTGCCCTGTATATACATTATGCACACCCCAGACAGCACACTTTAGTATAAATTACGTATTTTTTTAGGTACTACCATACGTATGAATACGGTTGATGTACTACCAAATATATTCGTGAAAATGTCCGCCTTATAAACGTCGATTACTAAGAATTTATCCACCTATAATTAAACGTTTTTACTATACGTCTATATTAGATTTATAGTTGTAGTATATTTATACGAATTCACTTTGGTATAAAATACGTTTTTTTATGTACTACAATATACGTATGGATACTGTTGATATGCTACCCAATATATACGCGAAAATGTCCGCCCTATAAAAGTATATTTTTTTATTTTTTATACATCTAATATTACTACTTTATCTACCTTTAATTATCCTGTTTTACTATACGTCTATATTAGATATATTTGTATGATTTTTATTAATGTGTAAAATGCGTCTACCTGATATTGTTTTAAATGTATTTCAAACACAAATAAAGTAATCAAAACAAAATTTCTAAAAGATGCCATGGAAAAATGTTAATATTTCTTAAATGATAGTTTGGATTTTTTTTGATCACTTGTTATATGTACAAAACAATATTTAATTAAAAAAAATAAACAATAAAATACTAAAAAATAAATAAATACAAAAAAATAAACACTAAAATACTGAATAATAAACTAAACGAAACTTTTCTTTAACTAACAAAAAATATATATAAAAATAAAAATCTTAGCTTAACACTTTGGATGCGTTGTGTCCTAGACGGGCCTTAGCTAACTTAAGCTAATCTTGCTTGGCACACCTAATCGTTCGGTCGGTTAAGTCGCTTGATTCACCCCCATTCCTATAACCAAAATGTAACTCAATTTCAGGTAATATTTTCTAAAAGCTCCGAAGTTAAATTTGTATTATTTTCTTGGAAATTATTATAAATAATAGAATCAGATGATATATTAATGTCCGAAGCCTTATTAATGTTATCTTCATTGGAAATAAAAAAAATTGATTTGACTTTAAAGCATCTTGAACATTTTGCGCTATTTTTCTACGTAGATGACGCAGAGACAGGGTTATTTTAGACATTTTATTAAATAAAAAACAACTGACCAAAAAAAAGGAAAATAAGTTTGCTTGGAATAACTAGGTATTTTAAAAAATACGTATAAAAATAAAAGAAACAAAAGTAAGGTTATGTTTTGAAGTTTCTATAAGCACTTAACATACTGTACGTACCTATAAAACAGTAGTTGTTGTAAAATGCAACAATTATTAAAGGAATAGCTAAATTAAAACATTAATAGAAACTTACCTATGCTTTTAATCAATATCGTAAAAGCCAGGACGCCAAAGCAATATGCAACAAAACGTGTACACAAATGAAAATGGACGAACCGATGAACCTGCTCCCACAAACCATTCCCTACACTGAACAATAATACTACACATGCGTTTGTGTAGAGTAGAAATGTAAAAAGACCGTACCACTAGTACGTCATCCTCCATCCGCCATCTAAAAATAGTTCCATGTGAATGGGGAATTTGTTATAAATATTACAGGTAATATAATTAAAAAAATATGGATGTAATATAAATAAATATATCTATAAGCTTTTAATTTAAATAAATCTAAATATGTACATATTATTTACTTCTGTCTATTAGTTCATCGTAAACTGGTATTATGCGTTTAAGGTGACTTATATTTAAACGTAGAATAATATAGGTATATTAACTATTATCGACAAACAAAATCGTTTTATTTATCTGTTAAATAACGTATAAGTATAAAAATGGTAGATGGTAAACGTTTAAAAAATCAACCAAGACAAAATTTAAATGGGAATTATAAACGAAGAAAACATATTGTAATATAATGTAAATGTATACGAATTTAATTTAAATAAACCTAAACGTATATGTAGGTCCACTGTATATAAATAGTTCATCGCAAACTAAAAATAGTCGTATATTGTTAACTATATTTAACCGTAGAAAAATTTACAATTATATACCATAGGATGTATATAAAAAACGTATAATATATCGTTTAAAACACGGTATGTATAATAATCGTAAACTGTAAACGTATACGGAATCAACCAATACCAAAATTAAACGAATATTACGTATAAAATACGTTAGTTATACTAATGTGTGCTGCTTGGACTGTCTTGGAAATCCACAAACTAAAAGATACTATACTCTTAAATTCTGATTATCACAACTATACCACCAGGGGTGGCGATTTAATTAGAACGACACGTTTTCGATTGGAATTAACGAAAACGAACTCATTAGATAACTATAATAAAATTCCAGTAAACTTAAAAAATTAAATTTTTTTAGCTTTTAAACGTAATGATTATTTACATTTGCACTGTTTTTACGATATCAGTGAATATTTGAATAGTCAATGGCGTTACTAGACTGATCTGCGTTTTATTAATTAAATTCAGATCAATGTATTATTCTGTTTGTCTAAAATTTTTCTGTTATATACATTTATATTGTATGTTACCTTTATTATTTATTTATTTAAAATTTCTAAATTGTATTAGATTTGCTACACATGTTTTTCATAAAGTAGTTAATAAAGTATTCTTCTTCTTTTTCCGATATTGCTATCGCCACTTTATGAGGTCATCCCCCAGAAATTTCCATATAAAATAAACAAATATTTGGAGTACGTTTAATAAACAGCTTTTTGATTACTATCTGCTCCAAATAATTATGTTTATTGTGTAATTTTCATAAATGATTTAAAAAATAATCTTTTCAAATACTACTTGTCATTTTAAATTTAAATTTGAAGGAATCGTGGTATTTACCTTTGAATATTCACCGCAAATAATGCATTATTATATGTTTATGGCATTTTAAATAAAAAATCTTTTAAAAAATGAGTAGGTACATTTTAAAATTAAAGATGAACATAGTATTTTAATTGTTTATTTCGTTTATTACACAAAACTTAAATTATCTGACTAATTAACACTTCCAATAAAAAATATAATAATTTTCAAATTTTTAGAGCAAATTGCAATTCTAGCAATTTGCAATTTAAATACCGGTTTTTTTTAGGAACTTTTAATTCCAGCAATTTCATTTCGAGCAAATTAGTTTCCAGTCATTCGGCTCCAGCTATTGATTTTGAGCTTTTTACCTGTTTCAATTCTTTTTTACATACTACATTGCAGGTAAACATTCAACCATGATACCTCTAATATAAATAAACCGGGGTTTAACAATAAATATACTAATAAATTATACAAAGATCTTAACTTCAATGCTGCATTGTTTAAATGTCGGGTGTAAGGCTAACACCGGGATCATTATTCTCCATTTTGGGATATTTACATTAGGGTGATGAATACATAATGCTGTAGGTGTTTATGCCCTTAACCGCTCTTTGAGGAAACTCTGCAAGACGGAATGGAAAGAGAAATACATGTTTCGGGTGAGATAAAACGGGGATATGGGGTTGATAAATTGAGGTGTAGAAGGAGCTTGTTGCGGAAGAGAGTTCATTTAAATAGGCAAAGGATGAGGAAACCCAACTGTACATTTAGCCACTTTAGAAAAGTATTTTGTTCTACAGCGTCTGCTACAAATTTTACGGATCAGTGGTTATTTAGTGAACTTCATGTTTAACTTCTCAGTCGCTTCTATAGGTTTTATTTTTATTATTGAGTTTAACAGCCAATTTCACTATTTATAATAATGTGATACTGTCACCATCGCTCCAGCAAATTCAAAAAAGGAAATTAATTGAAATACTTAAATATCACCAATTTAAAATCAAAAATAATTGAAAATGAAAGTGAATTTAAACGTAAAACCAACTCAAATACCGTATCATAGAAACGCCGAAAACAACAACTTCTTTGGCTAATACCACAACATATCCAACGAAAAACAGCAGATATAGAAAATTAGTTTAATAGGCTTGATATCCACTGGTATATCTGGATGTTGGTTAAGTGAAATTAAGAAGTCAGAAAGTAACGCCATCTATACTTAGTAAGCAAAATCATAGTTCACTGTGGTACCCAGTTCATAGAATATGGCGGAATAATAAAAAAAATTTAAGTCAATAATATTTTTCGTTTTTAACTTGCCCGACTAGAGGGGGGGTAGCTAGGACTAATTCCCGGGGCCCGGGCTCAAATGGGGGCCCGACAATAGGGTTTTCTAATCCCGCATGGTGATGTGATTGTTAGAAGAAGAATAATTGAAGTTAGGGATCAAATATTTTTGTGGAGGTGAGGACATTTTTTTTTTAGAAGAAGTAATTGAGGTAGAGGGAGAAACTTTATGTTTTTCGAGACGAGGACTTTTTTTTTTTTTGGAAGTTTCTGTAGAGAATTGTCTCGGCGGCCCTGCTTGTAAAAATAAAAAAAATAAAAATTAAAAGATATTTTGACTGGATGATTTTAAAATAAAAGAACTGTATACATTATATTTTGAACATATTTGAACAGTGTTTTCAGTTGTCATGTCGAAATTACCATATATAATAATTTATGGAATGAATTACTAAAATCTCCAAATCAAATCCTTATTATTACAATCATACAGTATATGGTTTCAAGAACAAAAAGTTCGCTATTATTCTTCTAAAATGCAGGTAGGTCCATGGCGTTCACAAATAAAGCGCGGCGAGCAAGGATAACAAGGATAAAGGCATTACAAAGGATTGCGGGATTGCATAAAATTATGCTTTGTGCAGGATCATAGCTTTGAGCAACTGCGTTTCATGTTTATTTTATTTTTTAAGTGGTTTAGTAGAAAGGATCGTTGAGCATCAGTTGGCTTTTTGCCCCAATTTGAAAAGCATTCTCTTGTAGTAATTTCAGATTTCAGGTAGCCAGAAAGCATCTTAAATGCACAATTATTATCTACAAAAGGGACCAAACTACCGTACGTTAAGTATATATTAAAAATGTTATTATTTGTGTTTATTCTTTGTTTACCTTCTAATTTGGGTCGAAAAAAGTTTATTTTTCGTTTCTTATATACTTGTTTTTTTATTTACTACACTGTAAATTTTAATTATTTCCCCCTGTATTAAAATCTACTGTTCAGATCTACGGTTTTTTTTTCACCCATACTGTTCCAAAATCTGGCAAAAATGCCTAGATTGAAAGAAATTTTCAACCTATTCACCTCCAAGCGATGAAGCGATGCTCGAGGACAGTGACCTCGAGTGCGACAGGCAGCAAACCTTTGCCCCGAGTCAGATTCAGATGTGTCGTCTTGACGACACTTCTCGTGTCGCGCCGTGCGAAATGTGTTTCATATAATTGTATGTACCTATTTTAGATGTGAAGCGACACTTCTCGGTCGCGTCGGCGGTTGTATGTCGCGTCGGCGGTCGTCTGTCGCGCCTACCGAAATAGTACCTTAAACGTGACTGGAGGCCCCTTCTAGATAGATACTTATAAGGTCTGTTCCAACACACGCGAAAACCATAATATTACGGTATAAATCATGCGCTGCATAGGTACAATTTTTGCGTAAAACGCATAATTTGTACTGTAATATTACGGTTTTCATGCGTGTTGGAACAAATCTATAATATAATTTGTTACTACTTACCACCATCGAAGAAAATAGGCCTAGAAGATCTGTTACTGAAATATTTTGAAATCACCTTCTATTCGCCTCTTCTTATCTACTTAATCGGCACCCTTCATGTTTTCTAATTCAAATTGTCAAATTCCCACCGAACAAAAAAATATTACTAAAAACTTTCATTTTAATTTGATAGCAATAATAAGTATCTTCTTATTACAATAATTGCAGTAGTAAAAATTATTATGGGCCTTTAGGATAAAAATTTTAATGTAAATACCAATACGAAAAAATTACCTCTAAATAAAATTTTAAATAAATCATTAATACTAATTAGGTAGGTATTACTTTGCCAACTCCTGCAAATATATCAGCTACCTATGTATCTAGGTAGGTACCTATATGAAATTTTGGATCTTTACTTGAATTAGGTATGTTTCAAAATATTCCCGAGGTTGAAAAAATTATGAACTTTAAAAATCCGTATTTCGGAAACTATTATTTAGTCTACAGATGTTTTTGGTTTTATATTGTAGCAAATTTAGTCTATTTTTGAAAACATTAGGACATATTTTTAATCAAAAACTACCTAGGTAGTCTGTGTTAAAATCGCCAAAAGCTGAAGAAAGGTTCCATTCGGCCCTCGATTGGATTATTTATTCCACCTACATCATAAACAACCTAAACAAAGCATAGTAAAATATCAGAACTGCAAGATTTGGCGTAAAATCCCCCACTTTTAAGCAGCAAGGTAACGGGACTACTAATGTATTTCGTAAAACTTTTATCAACGCCCGGCTAGCTCAGTCGGTAGAGCACGAGACTCTTAATCTCGGGGTCGTGGGTTCGAGCCCCACGTTGGGCGAATTTTTTACTTTTTTTTTTTTATTTTTAAATTGTTAATAAGTGTTTCTATATTTCTTCAAAACCTATATACAGGGAATTCACGAATAAGTACCTACATTAATTTTATTTTTAGCAATAAAATAGCAATATTGTAGGGTCAATTCACTGGTTATTCGGCCAGCACTGGATCTCGGCCTTTTTATCGTTTAAGACCAAATAATAAGAAAATAAAGTGTCATGGGCTTATTGTCAGTACTAAACAAGTTCCCGGCATCTTTTATCTATTCAAAGTGGTAGGGGTTGGGTTGGTATTGTAAGGGACAAGCGCGGGAAAAAGGCTTTGTTCTTGTCCTGACAATCAGCAGGAAACACATTCGTTTTAAATGTAAAAGTGCCTAATAGTGTGAATCAACGAAATAGTAAATATTTGATTATTTTTCTATTCCAAGTGCATGCAATATGTTTCAAATAGTAGAGGAGGGGTTAAACTATGTAAATTTGTGTCACAATTGAGCAAAAACTGGTTTTATAATTAAAATTTCTAGTGGCCGCGAACCAGTATTAAAAAAATATGTTTTTTTAGATCTGGGCCAAAGGGGCCGAGAATTAAATTAAAAAGTAAAGTTTTGATCTTAAATAAAATTATGAAAAACGAGTTTAAATGTGCTTTTGTTTTTATTTTTCTATTTATTTGCATGATTACTTTTTAAGTATTGGTTTGCGGCCGGTAAATTAAATATGAAATGTAGTTTATTTGATTAATAAATATTTTGATAAATGTAGTGGCCGAGAACTAGCGCTTGTCGGCCACCTCGAAAAATGTGGGGCCGAAAACTAATATGTACAGTGATTTTGGTTCTCAGCCCTTTAAAAACCAAGTGGCCAAGAACTAGCGTCTCTCGGCCACTAAGAAAATACTGGAGGCCGAAAACTAATATTTACAGGGGTTTTGATTCTCGGCCCTGGAAAAACCTACTGACCGAGAACTAGCGTTTCTCGGCCACTACGAAAAATATGGGGCCGAAAACTAATATTTACAGCGGTTTTAGTTCTCGGCCTTTAACATAAGTTAGGTTTCTTTGGCGTATTGAAGAGTGAATTATCATAAAATGAGGAAGACTAGAAAAATGCCTTTACAGGACAGGCTGCTTGCAGTAAGAATACCGGATGTGTTGGGAAAAACAGGCCCAACACTACTATTTAGCGGTTAATGGGGAAACAAAATTAAAAAAAAATGGCTCATTGATCTGGCTGAATGTGAGTTTTCGATAAAAAACAGATGCTTTTGGATACAGTTTCTAAGATAAATGCAGATTCTAATCTCAATTTATTTAAAGGCGGAATACCAAAACATGGTAGATGAATTTCATATCAGAGGTAATAAATAAAGCTTAAACAGCAATTATATAACAATCTGTGAGAAAATGGTTTCAGAACCTAAAACAATATTTTAATGAGAATGTTTTGTGTTTTGTAATCCTAATATCCTGGAAGAGTGTTCAATGGAGAGTAATCAGGTTTCGCACTCCTTCAATCTAGTGGCAAAGTGTTTGGTCTAAAAGCTTTTCGAAATCATAAAAAAACATTTTTAATCTTGTTTAATGCCGAAGGAAAATTTGCTCCTCCACTATGTTAGGTCTGTCATTGATAATGTGCCAAGTGCGTTGGATTTTGGGAAAGTCGGAGAAAGTATGGTTGACATGATTTTTTTTTAATTATAATGGCTTTAATAACTGGTTTTTGTGTGGCCGAGAACTAATATAAAATTGGCCGAGAAGGGTGGCTGAGAACCAACAAATACGCACTTTTTTTAGTTTTTAATGTTTCATACTATAAAGTTAAAAACACAACAAAAATTCATTTCTAGAGCCCTTGAAAACACTCCAACGGACATTTTTTTATAAAAGCAAATTACAATTTAAAGACTTCCTCTATATCTATTTGAAGATAAAGTCGATTTTTACGCTAAAAGGCCGAAAACCAGTGCACTGACCCTATATGTATGTGTACATAGAGCTACTATTTGTTGGTGAGATCAAAATAAGTCGATTGAGCCAAAATTATCTATATCACAAAATTTTTCGTTTGCCTGTGAGGAAGCTTCAAAGTTGAAAGAAAATTTTTAATTTTTTTTTCAATATATCGAAAACGATTCGTTCGATATTTATAAAATTTGGTATGTATCTATTTTAATTAAAGAGTCATTGTTCAAAGCACCAACTGAAATCATGGAAGGATACGAACCACCCTAATCCTACCATAAATAACATCGTTTTTTTTTTTTTGATGGCTCTCCCTGCTCCGTTAATTTTTATGAAGAGCTGTATTCATTTGCAGCATTTTTTGTCTCTTGCAAACATGTATCTCATGTATTTGAGTAAACAAAATTTTATGGATTCATGTTTAGTGACTTCAAATTTTCAAGGAAACCACCCAAGTAACAATTTGATATTTTATAAAAGCTGAAAAAATGTTTAAAGAACAAAATTTAAAAAAAAAACAGAATATTAGCTAAGAACATTTTCGGAACATTCTTTCAACAGTAATAAAAGCAAAAGGGGCACAGTATTAGAGAACTATTTGGTTCTTTTGTAAATTCTATAAGAGGTTATGTTGCATATCAAAATCAGTAACATTTTAGTTTTTTAAATATATGTGGTGAAGGTATTGTGATGTTTGTTTATTTTAAACAGTTTATTTATTAATAATTATTTAAACACTTATTTATTTTATAACACTACTATTCTAATTTATATATACAGGGTTGGCCAAACCTCTGTCGTAGTTCTATAACTCCTATTATGCAAATCTTAACGATTTATTCGAAGTATACCTGTTAATGGTGGTCAAAACCAAATATCCCAAAATTATTTTCTTGTGTACAGGGTGGCCCAATAGTAAATTAGGAAAATCACTTATTTTTTTTTTTAAACGGAATGAACTAACTTTTTTTCCAATTTTAGGTACTCTATGGTCACTAGTGCATACCCACAAAATATTGTTTCTAACATCCTACTCCTTTCGCAGAAAAAGAAGAAATACCAAAAAATATTACATTTTCAGACGCCTATTAAAATATGCAGTGCTCTCTCGAATTTGACGTTAGAATTTAAAAAACTACAAATGTATAAAGCCAATAGACCAAAGATTTTTTTAGACCAAGTTTTAATTTTTTATTTTGTACAGGGTGGTCACAAATTAATTTCAATTTCCAAAAATTTCTAGGACATGTTTTCAAATTTTTCAAATAGAACACCCTGTATTACTATTCATCGATGAAACGAGAATTGTATACCCTTCGACTTCCCCATGTACTTTCCTATACCTATCTGTCGTCGTTTAAAAGTAAATTCCAAAAAGACATTGATCTATCAAAAATCCAATTTCTACCAGTGGTTTTATTGAAAGTGAACATTCAATCAAGTAGGCTGGGTCTTAATGAAGTGTCAGATTATTTATTAATGAAGTGTCAAGTTATTTTTACTGATCGCGATAATTCTTCTATTAATAATGAATTTTACGAAAAACGAATTAATTGACATGGTCTATGTTTTGGGAGAATCCGACAGAAATTGTTTATTGGCAAAAAGAATTTATCATCAACGATATCCCGATAGACGCATCCCTGATCAAAAAAGTTTTGAAAAGTTACATGAAAGATTTACCGAAAGAGGAAATGTTGCTTATAAAAACCAATAATTGACAAACGTGCTACTGATAATGATAACCAATTATCTGTAATTTTGTCAGCGATAGAAGATCCTCATGTAAGTCAAAAAAAGATTGCCGAAGTAGTAGGTATAAGTAGAACATCCGTTAGAAGGATTTTAAAACAGCATCAATATCATCCTTATAAAATACAATTGCATCAAGAGCTGAAAGACACCGATTTTGATAATAGAATGGTGTTTTGTAACTGGGCACAAACTAAACTGCAACAAAATCCATTTTTTTTTGATAGAGTGCTGTTTTCTGATGAATCTACATTCCACAAGAACGGATTCGTTAATAGACATAATTTTCACTATTATTCCACGGAAAATCCTAACATCATCAGAACACATAGGCAAGAAAGATGGAGTGTAAATGTTTGGGGAGGTATAATTGGGGATCATGTTATTGGGCCGTATTTTTTTGAAGGCAACTTAAATGGTCTGATGTATTTAGATTTTTTAGCAAATCATCTTCCTACTTTACTTGAAAACATTTCCTTTGCTGTAAGACTAACAATGTGGTACCAACATGATGGGGCAGCAGCGCATTTTTTACGCGAAGTGGCAGATGAATTAGATGAAAAGTTTCCAAATAGATGGATTGGTAGAAATGGTCCAAAAAAATGGCCAGCTCGATCACCTGACTTAACAAAACCCGATTATTTTTTGTGGGGTTATATTAAAAATCTAGTCTATCTTACGCCACCTACAACACCTGAAAATATGAAAGAAAGGATAGTGCAAGCTTTCCATTCCATTACACCTGATATGCTTAGAAACGTTTCTCGATCATTCGCCCAACGAATAAATGTACGCATTAGAGAAAATGGCAGACATTTTGAGCATCTTTTATAAAATGTAAATTTATGTTTTAGGATAAATTTCAAATAAATTTTATTATCGTAATTTTCTTCCTTTTGAATTTATTTTATAACGGCGACAGATAGGTATAGGAAAGTACATAGGGAAGTGGAAGGGTATGAAATTCTCCTTCAGTTGATGAATAGAAATACAGGGTAATACATTTGAAAAATTTAAAAAAATTTCCCTCGAAATTTTTGGAAAGTGAAATTAATTTGTGACAAAATAAAAAATTCAAACTTGGTCCAAAAAAATCTTTGGTCTATTGGCTTTATACAATCGTAGTTTTTTAAATTCTAACATCAAATTCGAAAGAGCACTGCATATTTTAATAGGCGTCTGAAAATGTAATATTTTTTGGTAATGTTTTTTTTCTGCGAAAGGGGTGGGATGTTAGAAACAATATTTTGTGGGTATGTACTAGTGACCATAGAGTACCTAAAATTGTAAAAAAGTTGGGTCATTCCATTTAAAAAAAAATTAAGTGATTTGCCTAATTTACTATTGGGCCACCCTGTACACAAGAAAATAATTTTGGGATATTTGGTATTGGCCACCATTGACAGGTATACATCAAATAAATCGTTGAGATTTGCATAGTAGGAGTTATAGAACTACGACAGAGGTTTGGCCAACCCTGTATATATTTCGAATGTCTTTAAACTGCTCACTATTTATCTTCACTGTCCATATATCTAATAATTTCCGCTTGGTCCTCCACCAATATTTATATACAAATTTAAAAATTTGGTACAGGTGCTAGGAAGTTCACCTATTCTCACCAATACACTAGAAACATTATCCCGTTCTTTCTCGAATAGTCATCGAAAGCTCCTCCGCCATAGTCGTCACATATATTTGGTCTTAAGGGGTTTAATTATGCATGATAATCGGACAAGTTGAGCCTCAAAGGCCAAATAAGACAGAGAGGGACTTGGAGGATTAGAGCATGACTGAATAATGAAATGGCTCACATTACAATATCTATAACGCAGTTTAGACATAATGTATGACCCATAATAAAGTCGTTTCTCGATGCGTAGCAAGAATTACTTTTAATTATATAGCACATACAATAATACTAATATTTTAAACGTCTCGAGTTTGATTCATATTTCTAATATTTTTTCAGTGTGAAACAAAATTAAGATTATGCTAATATTACTGATGATAATTAATCTTTAATTAACATTGGTTTTTTCTTATAAACTAGTAAAACTGACAGTAGATTTAGCTTTAGAACTGTCTTAGGTTTTTGTTAAATATGGCGGCTATTTAAAGGTATTAGGAAGTTATTTTAAGACAAAATCATATTTATAAAATATTGTTTTAATAAAAACAACTGTGATAGAATAATTAAGTTGTATCAGTCATTCCTACAAAAAAGTTGACCATGGTTTGTTGTATAATAGTTTCAAATTGCTGCACTGTATGACTTAAAATATAACATATTATTATAACCTTGCGAAATCGTTTGCAATTTAAGTATTTGAGAATTGAAATGATTAGATTTGTTTCTACAGCTTTATAGAGCAAGCATAATTTATAATATTGCTAGAATATGAATATGAATATGAATATGAATTTCGTTTAGTATTGGGCATGATTATTCAAAACATAATTATTATCTGGCTATTAGTGATAGTTTTTTTTTTTATTTTCTAGACAAAGGAGCAAAATGTTTTGCTAATATTTTTTACTATTCTCTGTTATTCACTTATTTAAATATGACATTTTTAGACTATACACTCACATACAAATGGTATGGGAAGTAGTTGAACAAACATAAAATACAAAATAATTGGTGTAGGTATTACCAAGTATAGTTGCTTTATTTATTTTATAAATATTTTTAAAGGGATATTATTCTTAGGTCAAATAATTGCTATAGAGTTTTCTGATTTGCAAATGTATATTTCGACACTTTACAGTTACAAATATTTATATAACTCTTTTTTAAAGCGTTATTATGAGCTTAAGAAAAGAAACAGTTGTATTTGTATAACCAAAAAGTTCTGAAGATGGTCCAGAATAATAATATAGAATCACTATAAAGCAATGTTTTTCATTATTGGCCCAAAACTAGTCGCCATTTTTTCTAAATTTATTAAATTGCTTACGGTAGACATGTCTTTCCTTCTTTAAAGAAAATTTTTATAAAACTCTTACTACATAAATTTTAAATTATTTTATCCCATTTTATATGATTATCTCGTCAATATTTTCTTTTCTAACACGCATCTAACATTTTTTATTATCATCAACGTATTTAATAATACGAACGTAAATCTGATGACCTAACTCTATCGCTTATTTTTTTATTTTTTTTTTTTTTTGACAAAATTTTTCAACAAATCATTCGCGAACACCGTGTATAAATATTGCTCCTTAGTAAAACTGACTTAGTTGTTGCTTAACCAGAACATCGTTTGTGACTCAAAATTAATTTATACTGATTTGTTTTGACTAACGACGCATATTATCTAAATTATAAATATTTCCTAAGATTAATAATTAACACATTAAATTTTTTGGTTGAGTGACATAATATTTAGAACGTAGCTATACGACCCAATAATCACATAATCGAATACCTCCAAATTATATGGACTGATCTACAAAAAATGTTTGCAAAGTAAGCCCTGGAAAAATTTACATATACCGGCGCGTATAATTATTCTTCTTTTTAAGTGTCAGTTTTAGTTTAATTCAGGGCTATGCTTGGTTATTACGGACATAATAATAATAATAATATTAATAATAATAATAATAATAATAACTTTATTGGCACAAAATTTAAGTATAAAAACAATATGAAACAATACATATATAGGCATTAAAGTTAGGAAATTACGATAAGTAGATGTAGATAGGTACTTGTTTCGCTTATAAGACATAAAATGTAATAATGACAATAAAAGTAATACTGTTGGGTTCTAATTAACAGTGCTGTCCTTAAAGTGGCGCTGGGAAAGAGTAACAAACTACACGGTGCACGAGGCTAATCACCTAAGTAGTTGATGCCAACGAAACCAAATAACAATAACAACAATAACAACACTTTTTGGGGAGTAGGTGGCTCAGTCGTAGAGTCTCTGCCTGTGGATCCAAGAGTCCCAGGTTCGAATCCCACTCTTGGCCAGGATTTTTTTTAATTAATTTATTTATTTAAGGATTCCCCACTCGACCATTCACTTGATGTTAAATAACTTTTAAATAATTGCAGAATATAGCCTCGTATACGAATATCTTCTAGATTCTAAAGATTACAAGAGTAGATGATGGCTGACAGTATCAAAAGCTTTTGACAAATCAATAAATATACAAAGTGATGGCTTACCTTCATTTAAAGCTTCGGTAACTTTTGATGTTAATGAAAGAATCGCATCTTCCGTGGAGATATTATCCATAAATCCAAACTGATAACTTGAAAGTATATTAAATTTATTTAAGTAAGATGTAAGCCTTTTTACTTTCCTATCTGTATACAGATATAAGGAGAGTATAGGAATCATGATTTTTTTTCGACCTCCAGTTTCGACGGATTTTTACGTTTTGAGGTCCCCTGAATCCGTTTTGACTATTTTCGCGATGATATGTGTGTGTGTGTGTGTGTGTGTGTGTGTGTGTGTGTGTGTGTGTGTGTGTGTGTGTGTGTGTGTGTGTGTGTGTGTGTGTGTGTGTGTGTGTGTGTGTGTGTGTGTGTGTGTGTGTGTGTGTGTGTGTGTGTGTGTGTGTGTGTGTGTGTGTGTGTGTGTGTGTGTGTGTGTGTGTGTGTGTGTGTGTGTGTGTGTGTGTGTGTGTGTGTGTGTGTGTGTGTGTGTGTGTGTGTGTGTGTGTGTGTGTGTGTGTGTGTGTGTGTGTGTGTGTGTGTGTGTGTGTGTGTGTGTGTGTGTGTGTGTGTGTGTGTGTGTGTGTGTGTGTGTGTGTGTGTGTGTGTGTGTGTGTGTGTGTGTGTGTGTGTGTGTGTGTGTGTGTGTGTGTGTGTGTGTGTGTGTGTGTGTGTGTGTGTGTGTGTGTGTGTGTGTGTGTGTGTGTGTGTGTGTGTGTGTGTGTGTGTGTGTGTGTGTGTGTGTGTGTGTGTGTGTGTGTGTGTGTGTGTGTGTGTGTGTGTGTGTGTGTGTGTGTGTGTGTGTGTGTGTGTGTGTGTGTGTGTGTGTGTGTGTGTGTGTGTGTGTGTGTGTGTGTGTGTGTGTGTGTGTGTGTGTGTGTGTGTGTGTGTGTGTGTGTGTGTGTGTGTGTGTGTGTGTGTGTGTGTGTGTGTGTGTGTGTGTGTGTGTGTGTGTGTGTGTGTGTGTGTGTGTGTGTGTGTGTGTGTGTGTGTGTGTGTGTGTGTGTGTGTGTGTGTGTGTGTGTGTGTGTGTGTGTGTGTGTGTGTGTGTGTGTGTGTGTGTGTGTGTGTGTGTGTGTGTGTGTGTGTGTGTGTGTGTGTGTGTGTGTGTGTGTGTGTGTGTGTGTGTGTGTGTGTGTGTGTGTGTGTGTGTGTGTGTGTGTGTGTGTGTGTGTGTGTGTGTGTGTGTGTGTGTGTGTGTGTGTGTGTGTGTGTGTGTGTGTGTGTGTGTGTGTGTGTGTGTGTGTGTGTGTGTGTGTGTGTGTGTGTGTGTGTGTGTGTGTGTGTGTGTGTGTGTGTGTGTGTGTGTGTGTGTGTGTGTGTGTGTGTGTGTGTGTGTGTGTGTGTGTGTGTGTGTGTGTGTGTGTGTGTGTGTGTGTGTGTTTGTGTCGCATAACTCATGAGCCGATACACAGAAAAACACCAAATTTTATTTAGGTTTGGGGAAGAAAATTCTTTAAATAAAAGTTACTTCTTATTTTATTATCTAAAATTTTTGTTTTATACAAAATTTTCCTTAAATGGTCCGTATTCGAGAAATTTGACAAAATATAAAAAAATATTTTTTTATAAAAATTGTTTAAACAAAAGTTGTTTGTAATATAATTCTCTATAATTTTTATCTTTTACATAATTTCTCTAAAATGGACCGTATTAGAGATATTTGAGAAAATGTGTAAATTTCGAAATTTGAAGAAAACTCAAAAACGGATAAAGAAAAAAACATTAAATTTTAAACTTAAGTTTTATTTCGGCCTGACGTGAAAAGTCGGAACATCTGGGGGGGGGTAATTTATGGAAGGCCGTTTTTATATTTTATGAAATAAATCTGTTATTTATGTATGAAGAAAAAAATAGTTTATAAAAAATTACTTCTAATATTATTATCTATAATTTTTATTTTATGTTAAAATTTCCTGAAATGGTCCGTATTCGATAAATTTAACAAAATGTGCAAAATTCTGATTTTTATGAAAATTGTTGAAATAAAAGTTGTTTGCGATATCAATCTCTATAATTTTTGTTTTTACATGATTTTTCTAAAATGGACCGTAATGGAAAAATTGTAGGAAAAGTGCTAAATTTAAAATTTTTAGTATTTTCGTTTTCAATGAATATCTATAGAAAAATGTTTCGAGGTAGATATATGTGGAAAATGTATATATTTAGTTTATCCTCTAAACATTTATAGAGGTGCTGCATAGGTTGTTCAAAATAAGCGGAAAAAACCTGTTATAACTAGATAGGAAAGTCATGTGTTGGACACATCAAATTTTTTTAATAATTTTCTCAAACATTTTTGAAAGATGGCTGAGAAGTGATATTGGCCGGTAATTTGTAATTTCGGTTATTTCTCCTTTCTTAAATACTGGTACAACAATTGATTTTACGCAGAGGAGTACACTCCAAGATATACACATTTGTTAAGAATATAAGCAAGAGTAACTATTATAAAATCTGATATTAATTTTAAATGTTCTGTCTGCAATTTGTCGTATCCTACGGATTTATTATTTTTAAGAACAATAAATATGTTTTTAACTTCAATTGTAGTTATAGGTTCAAAAACAATTGAATTTGGACATGATACTCTATTAAATTCCATATTAACGTTATTATTTATTTTAGCAGCAAGTTTTTCACTCATTTAAACAAAAGCTTTGTTTAAGGTATTTGCCATTTGATTTTTTTCAATTAAAATCTAACCAGTGTCAGGATGTTTAATTTTTTTGTTTTTTTGTTTTTGATATTTTTTTGATATTTGCTACACAATATTCCAAAGATTTTTTACATTTGTTTGATTTATATCAATTTCTTTTTTATAGTTTTATTTATTAAAGGAGTTAATTTATTGCGATAATTTTTCGTTTTTTAACTCAACATTGTTTGGCTGTAATAGAGTATGCTTAAACAGAATATTTTTCCTATTGATGGAGTTAAGTAGACCGTTTGTGACCCAGGGTGCTATTTTGGTATTGCTTCTAAGAATTCGTTGTTTTTCTGTGCAGGCATCCAGTACTTCTGAATCAATGTCAATAAATGTTGTTGTTGCTGTGTCAGGAGTGGAAGCAGAGTAAACCTTCTATCATGTAATATATGTTAAGAATGTTAATGTTAAGAAGTTTTGGTTTATTTTTAAATTTTTTGAAGTTATTATTCTTGGTTTTTTTTATAAAATTTTGGAACAGGACTATCTGTAGTAACGTTGTATAGTGATCTGTGACTCCTATCTTTATCTGTCGGTCATTGCCTACTATAAAAAAACATATTTTGTGGATCATTTTCGATTTAATATTGTTTTAAAATTTACGGGCCGTTTTTCTTTCAGGTTCTTAGATTACTTTATGACAACCATAAGTTTATCCGTGGGGCCGCCCTTTGGGTAATTTTTAATTGCTTTACCATTTATTTTAAATGTTATCACGTCATTTAATTTTTGCAGTATTTGCTGGATCAAAAACAGGTAGCTGGGAAACAGGACATTAACCAGAAGTCAAAAAAATATTAAAATATTTTGTTGGCTTAATTTAATTATTTAAAATTAATTCTGTTGCCTTGGTAGAATTCCCCACCCGACCATTCACTGTTGGGTTCTAATTAACAGTACTGTTCCTAAAGTGGCGCTGGGAAACAGTAACAAAGCCTACACAGAACACGAGGCTAATGGCCGTAGTAGTCGACGCCGATGAAAAAATAAATAAATCTAAGCAAACCTCTATTAGTAAAACTTATTTATATAGTAAAAAAGTGTTCCCCACCCCTTCTAACGTCTGTATGGTAAACTATTTAGTTAAAATAAACGGACTGATCGATATTTACCTCTAATTTTATATTGTCTTGGAGGCTTCTTCTTCAATGCTCTAATATTCAAAATAACAAGTACCACTACCATATCCACGTTCAATTTAAGTGTACAACTATTTATAGTTCTATCTAAAATGGAGCCGCCCTTGCACTATGTAATATTACTTCAATCATGCATTTCGTTTGTATTTTGTTATCTTTATTGTTATGAAATTATTATTAGAATACTAAAGATCAGGCACAATTATTTATAGAGTGTTGATATATTATCTTTTTATGATTGTCATCAAATTATTTGATAATAGACCTTAAATTTAAAGGTTTTTTTAATAGTACATTGTTGAACTAGAAAGGAATGGTATAACATTTAACATGCTGCTGTCCATTTTTAATTGATTATTATCTAAATGTATAAAATCGTTTATCCTGACTGATTGACTGACTGATCTATCAACGCAAAACTACTCAGTCTAGAAAGCTGAAATTTGTAACTGGATTCATTTTATAACTTAATTTTGAAATTTCAACAATAAAGATTGAAATAGGGAGGCAAATGGAGGAAGCTTTGTATGAAAAGATGCTGGAGTGCAAGTTACCAGCAGTTATATACAAACAAAATTCATTAACTTTTTCACAAAAGATTATGAATTAAGTACTATGACAGGTATAGAATCTTTTGAAATTTTAAATGTCATTGTAAAACTGTTGCAAATAGCTTACGATGGAAAAGGTATTAATAGTACAACTGATATCAGAAAGGGAGTTGTCATGACGTATGTTAAACTGAAACAAAATATGTTGTATAGTGCTTTGGCGATTTTGTTTCGTTATTCAGTCAGGCATTGTGAAAGAGTGTTTTTACAAACTATGAGATTATTGAGCAAAGTTCTATCAGTTGCTATACCATGGCCTTCAAAAGAAGAAATATCGAAAAATGTTCCTTCGTGTTTAAGGAAATATAAAATTTTAAGAATCATCGTAGGCTGCACAGAAATTTTTATTTAACGTCCGAAAAATCTCTGCTGTCAAGTATCAACTTATTCCAATTATAAAGGGTCACAAACAGTTAAATTCATGACAGGTGTTTCACCAGCTGGAAACATTACTTATGTTAGTAAAATGTATTGTGGAAGAGTCACTGATACACCAATTTTAGATCAAAGTGATTTACTCCAATTATTGGAACGTGGTCATGGTATTATGGTCGATAGAGGGTTTTTGATTGCAAAAACTTGTCAGAAGAATCGATGGACAATGATGAGACCTCCATTTTTAAGAGAAAAACCAGCATTTAGTAAACGTGGAGCTACTGTTCTGCTGAAATTGCCAAAGCAAGAGTCCACGTTGAGCGATCAAATCAAAGATTGAAAGTTTTTGGTTTTCTAGGAACAAAAGCACTAAGTGAAGTGTTACCGATATTAGAGGATATTTTCAAAGTGATTTGTGCGACTGTAAATCTCAGTTCACCAATTATAAATGATAAACATTTCATGCAAGATTTTTAAATATGTATTGGTTTTAATAAATATTCTATATAAGCTGAAATTGTACATTGAAATTTTATAAAACTTTATTTATGAATCAAATACACATTAAACATATAAATTTGTAACTTTTGGAACTTTGCTTATCAATCTAAAAATGAAAATAAATTTTTCTTAATAACATAATGTCAATTTAAATATAAAAATATTTTAAACTCCCTACTTTCCTCAGGCAACACCATTGTTGTTTTCTTTATCGTTATTTTTGATATAACAAACATGGTGTAACATTTTATTATAATATATTCTTTTTAAGAGACTCGTGTAAATAAAAATCATTTTTGGTGACTTTAATCGAAAAATTCTCTTTGCCTACGATGAGTAAATCACAAATAATTCTACTCTCAAGTTTCAAACAGCCATACCATGCCTAGCCATCTGACCATAAAACATATGTTTTTCTTTTAAATATATATTGTCATCTTTCTTAACTAGATATTTTTTAAATAAGCTATCGATTGTTTTTTCAATACCTTCAGTATTCCTAATATATTGGCATTTAATTTCCAATAACGCGATTGGCTCATCATTGTTGAATATTACACCATCAGGTATCGATTTTGTGCTAATATAATTAGACCCATTTCTATCACAGTTAATCCTATATGCTCTACAAAAGCTGGACGAACTTTTTTTCAGTCTTCTTGCCAAACACAGTGAATTCAGTCTTGAAATTTTTTATCCAATCTAGTTTTTTATTCTTCGAATAAGTGAATATTCCATAACAAATAGAACCAGTAATACGAAATTGTCGTTCTCGACTCCAACAATCATAATAGTTTTTGGTATCATCACAAATCTTCTCGTTATCTCCAGAAGAACTCTCCAATGTTTCTTGACAACATTTTCGTAAGTCGCCAACTGGCAGTTTATTTAGTCTCCATTAGCTACTTTTTCAGCATCAGTTGTAAGGGTGATTGATTCGCTTGCAATCGGATCATGTCTTCCAACCCTGTAAATTCAATGTCGCAAATAAATGGAAAGAACTAATAAAAAAGAATAGTATTATGTACTTGTGATGATAACCAATTTTTCACTTACATGTATTTCACAACAACGGAATTTAGTAGGCTGATTTCCATGAGTTTTCTTATTTTTTCCATTGATGAATCGGAGACATAATTGACGTTTTTGTCGAATTTGATTCCACATAGCATTTGTGCTGCATAAGCGGTGCCGGTTCGTAATCTTGTAACGCACGTTGATACTCTTTAGTCCACTAGCACTCTGTATCTGTGCAAGAAAACTGATCCAACCATAATTTCGTCTAAATAAAAAAAAATTATTATGAAGCATTAAAAATACGAAATTGGGGTCTATGTCAAATTTGAGGTTAGATTCCATGAGACATACCTGTAGCAATACAGCAGTACACCAATGGAATGTTTATATTTTTCTCCTAAACCAGCCTTACAAGAACACTGCAGTCGAATTGATAACAATGTTTGTTTCATAAGGTTTCTCTCTTAAATGTGACGTTTTGCAAACAGAATGCTTTCACATGAGTATCAGAGCCACTACTTATTTCGTTAAATTTACCACATTTTATAACGTGTTCCGCTTGTAATACTCTTTCACCCTCTACATAAACATCTTTTGGGGGAGAATTTTTCCCGCGTGTTTACAAATTGATTCCAACGTTAATAACATTTTTTTTTTTAAATTCACTACTTACTTATCACAGTGTTTCTGTACGTTATTACAGTTGCGCCCACCATGTTGTGACGTACCGACGTACCGACGTACCAGACGTCAGATCCCAATATGAAAGCACAGAAGTATACTTCTGTGATGAAAGTATAATTTTTAAATTGGTCTAATAGGCTCTGACTTTATTGTGAATAGTTTCTTGTTTTATTTAATTTTGACAGTATTTTCTTGAAGTCCTAACTTATGTACGCGTGTGTTTATAAATGAAAAAATCTTGTATCTAGAATGTGCTATTCCGACGTTTTTTACTAATCTAATCCCACTCCTCCTTTTTTCTGAAACACCTTGTATTCACATTTTACAAGCATTTTTATTTACTTATTCATGGATTTCTCTATATTTTTTATAAATACATTTAACCTGAACTCAATTCTATGTAAATCGACGAATTTCCATTAAATTACATTTGAATATTTCCGTGAATCTTTACATATTAATGATTTACAAGAATAAGGGTATTTGCAGTAATGTATTCAAACTATTTAAGTCTGAGTTATAAATATTTAGGACTTGGATTTACGACACAATACAGAACAATATGATTGAATGATTTTCAACTAATAAATTAATAGTAACTGACGTATCTATGGCCTACAGTGTAAATATTACAATATTATTCTCTAGGAAGCCGCGTCTTTCATAGTAAAAAAACAGAAAAAGTACAAAGTTTTTATCAAAATTGTGCAAGACAAACAAAAATACGTCAGTAAACAAAACAAAACTAGTTGGCCGTGGGGGATATTTTCACAATACTGGCTTGGCAGTCAATGTGTTAAGAAGTTAAAAATTTTATAAAATTTCTAAAATCAAATAAATCTCCAAGTGTTGATATTATTTCAGAACTTTTAAAAAATATTTGTAATGTAATAGTTACTCCGTTGACTTTCTTGATAAACAAAATATCTGAAATTAGGATTAATATAACCGATAACCGATATATAAAAAAAAAATATCGAAAAGATATCTAGTATTGCTAAAATTCTTGAGAAAGCTATTAAAACTCGCTTGACAAAGGTAATGAAAAAATTTAAAATCCTGTGCGGTACCGAATTTGGATTTCGAGAAATGAGATCGACTCAAGATGCCATATATGAATTAACATCAAAAATATACAAATCCTTAGATAATTCTAAACAGTCGTTATACATATTCTTTGAATTTTCAAAGGCATTTGACACAAAAAAATTTATTACAAAAGTTACATATCAAATCCGTGAAATTTATTTAAAAGTTCTCTTTTATATACAGGAAACAAGTGGTGAGCATAGACAGTATGTTTAGCGATTTTAAGGAAGTAAGATTTAGGGTTCCTCACGGTACGATACTTGGTCCAGTTCTTTTTATAATTCATATTAATAATCTAAGGATACAGCCAACGACTGTTTTGAAGATGACATATTTTATTGAACTGCCTTTTGGAAGGATCTCAAATTAAATCTAGAAAATGACTTCAAGTACGTAATCAACTGGTTTAATAAATAATTCACTAACTTTAAACTATGAAAAAGTTAAATATATTTAGAAATTTATACCTACGTAATTAGACTTCCCAATTTTTTATCATTAAAAGTGTCAAATAGTATAGAAAGTCCATGATTAAATACATCAATTTACTATTCACTTATCTCAATACCATATGCAAATTTATTTTCATTTCAAATTTTCCTGTATAGATCTCAAGATGACATAAAAACAAATCGGACATGTTGTGAAAAATTGCACATCCTCTGTCAACTTCTGAATTGAAATAGGGATTTAAGGTATCCAAACAGTAATTATACTATATTGTTCTCTTTTCAAAAGGAGAGTTTTGCGCTTTTTCAGAAGTGGGATCTAAATTCCTGTCAAACGTGACTGATTAGAGGGATTTAGTTTTGAAAAAGGTCTATGTGAATTTGTGAAGTGGGACCAAATTGATCGCGGACGTTTTGAATTTTTGTTTCTTTTGAATCTTGTGCGACATTATTAGAGTTAAATGAAAAACTAGAGACAAAGAGAAATAGATTTTCTTTAGTAATTACCGTCCAACTTTTAGAATATTTACGGAAACATTTTGTGTAAAAAATTTTTCATTAAAGGATGCTCTAATTAATTATATCAACGTTGAAGATCAAATGAGGAATGAAATTTAAAGAATGCTGGCTTTTGCTTTGTGCAGGGTTGTTCATTAAAACTTAACCACTATTTATTATCGTTACTATAGCATAAAATAAAAAAGTGCTTTAAATAAAAGTTGTGTGAATATGACCGAATTTTGTTAAAATACATTCAAAACCACAGTACCTAACGTGAAGATTTCACAAGGTATAGTAAAAATTATAAATATTATTTAATAAAGTAATTTGAATATTAAACATTTTTAAATTATCTTTTTTCCTGATTTTAGAAACATACCATATTATGTTACCAGTATCGTATACCATTTCCAAATAATTAAAAGTTTATATCTTAAGACTGTTTATGTAAAAGTATTTGGTCCCGTTACCTCTTTACCTCTTTACCTCGCACATGTATATTTGGTTGTTTAATTTTTAAACATGTCCATGTATAACTATTAACTCCTTTTAAACTTTACACATGCTCATGTAATTATATTTGACCCATTTATACCTTCGGCTACCGCATTAGAAAGAGCGAGAAGCCCACTTAATTGAGAATGGAAGGTTTATGCAAGCACGCGTTTTAGTCCATTTAAAATAACGGTAAAAGGTCGAGAAACGCCGCACTTGACGAGACCACTTGTCCCTTACATATTTTGGGGCTCTGATTACGAAAGTGAGGGTTAAAACTAGCAGCAATGGTAGGAACACCCCTAAAATTGCAAAAAACACCCCTAAATAGGGGTGTTTTTCGACTATACTTGTTGTTATGCAAACTAAGCCATCTTATATGTTTTTTGGGGCGCTGATTACGAAAATCGAGGTTAAAACTTGCAGCAATGGTTGAACCACCCTTAAAATTACAAAAAACACCCCTAGATAGGGGTGTTTTTCGACTGTACTTGTTGTTTTGCAAACTAACTCATCTTATATGTTTTTTGGGGCGCTGATTACGAAAATGAGATGAGTTAGTTTGCAAAACAACAAGTATAGTCGAAAAACACCCCTATTTATGGGTGTTTTTTACAATTTTAGGGGTGTTCCAACCGTTGCTGCCAGTTTTAACCCTCATTTTCATAATTAGCGCCCCAGAATACGTAGGGGACAAGTGGTCTCGTCAAGTGCGGCGTTTCTCGACCTTTTACCGTTATTTTAAATGGACTATTTTATGAATGAGTCACCACTTACGATTACGACGCTTGCATTACACTGTTGTCACACTGCAAAATAAATTGTGTACTTTCCTGAAAATCATCATCAACGACAATAGTTGCAAGCAGAAATAGACAATAAACTTATTATAACTAGTATTGAGAATGTAAATATACTTCATTACTAACATTTTGTGCATTTTAGAGCTTTTTGTTTAATAAATTTCGATATGATCACAAACAACCCTTATACTAGACTCTCCAATAATAATTTGGCAATTATGTTGGATGGCAATGTGAATGCTTTCAGTCCGCCTTTTGCAAAATTGGTCTAGTAGTGTCGTTGTCTGTAAAGTTGCCATTCCTGCCGATCTGTACATACTTTTAAAACTTGCATAAATAATTTAAAATTGGTAACCCTGGTGAATTAGATAAAATAATTAGGTACCTATTTGAGATAAAATCTAATAATTTTTTGGAAAAATAGAGACAAGTTGATAATTTTTTAAACATTTATCATCGTACCTTCAACTGACCTCATTTAATATTTTTGTAATTTTGGATGGGGGTCGCTGAAAAAAAAAATTCTAGAAGGAAGAAACAGAAAAATATGCCCCAGTTTAAGATAAAAATATAGAACTTATCTAATAAAGTAGAGTTATGTGTACAGAGAATTTAAACTGCAAATACGTGACTAGTTCAGTTTAATATTGTTACTAACTAAATATTTTGAATTTTGATAAATAATGTTTGGCATATTAATTAATTCTACATGCGCTTTGAAATGTTTTTATTGAAATTCCATTTGTTACAAAAATAAGTTATATAATTCAGCCAATAATGTAACTCATCTGTTTTTGTAATTAACTTTCATCAATTTAGGTATAAATAATTTCGGTGATGTAATTACAAATTTGTTTGTAGTTGGAGTTTTAAAAAATATTTTTGTGTGTACTATAAAACCATTTTATAAACCAAATAATGATTAAACCTAATTTTATATCATATAGGGCGATTCAAATAGGTTTTGTGATTGTTTCAATCAACTGAACCAATTATTGCTACTACTTCCATATTACCACTATAACAAATTAATATTAGTCACATATTAAACGTCACTTTTTTTTCGAAATCTACAATATTTTGAAATTAGATTGAGTCAGATATGATACATGATTTACTTTAAATAAAATAATAACAAAGTGGGTAAGTTAAATGTTTTGAATAATTTTTGCATATAATAACACATTAAATGCAAAATATTGTATATTTCATCAATAGCAAAACATTTTATATCATTTAACAGTACATTTTCCACAATTATTGTTGGTCGTATATCAGGGGTAATTGGGGCAGATCTGTATCTGAAACGTGTGGAGAATGGGTTACCCCACTGCATTAAGGCCTCACTGGGCCCATTGTGTAAAGAATATATTCGATGGTCTCCTCTTCTTGTTCATACCCCCTCCAGAGTGTGGATTCTGACAGCCTAATGATATGGAGATGCTTCCGTACTTAGCAATGATTAGTCAGAATGCTTAGAGGCGCAGATTCTGTGGAGTCAAGTATTTGTTTGCTGTAGAATTATCAGAATAACTTAAAAGCTCCCTGGCAACTCTGCGGTTTCTTGTATCATCCTGTCTTTTCTTGAGTTTCACGAGGGAATGTTCTTTAATTAGGTCTGTCACTACCGATGTTGTTAGTCCAATAGAGGGGCCAGTAGAGGGTCTATATTCATTCGGGCCCATTCCTTATGTAAATTAACATGGGAAATCGCTAAGGTTCATTCTGCCAATTTTTACGGTGACGTCACTCGTCGAGGATCTTATCAGTATACTAACTTGTCGGGCCACCAACGGGGGAATGGGAGAGTGTGGGAGTGGGGGGGGGGGAATTATGCGATTGCCAAAAGGGCCTAAGCGTGTTTCCCGGTTATTACTAGTCCGACTCAAACGGAAAACGTTGAAGAGAAAAATCCTGCACAATGCCAAAAGGACCTATCTCGGTGGGAAAACGGGGGAGACTTAGCGATCTAACCCACCAGCTGTTATCTTATGATGGCAGTGGGAGGGGGGAGACGTATTCTAACCTGTGAGTGGTGCGACTCGGCTTGCCACAGGGGTAAGCGATCCGAGATGGCGGCTATCGTATTCCAAATAAGGGCAGCATTGTGCATATCAGCTGCTATTGGTCCAAAAAGTGTTTGGTTGCTTGTCTTCTTGAGTAACGAATGGCGTGATCTTTGATCCATCTTAAGGTGACCACATTGTGGATGGATACTTTGGTCAAAGCTTTGTGACATTCTAATATTAACCCTGAATAAATTCGTGGTCTGTTCAGGGTGAGTAGTGCTTGTCTACTATCTGTATAGATATAGATGAGCATGTTTCTTTCAGTGATATTCTTTTGATCAGCTGGCCCTTAAATCTTTAAACTTACCAGTTCAAATTTATTTTATTACTTTGTAACAATTTCAAAAAACTATTTTGGCTAGTTTATATTTGGTTTCGGAAATTTTTTTAATATTAAAATCTAGATTTTTCGCATCTAAAGAAAATTGTATACGACGCTCATACCGATGATAGAGTACTGTAGTAGTATAAGCAATCACAAAACTTCAATTAATACCGATTATGGTAATTTATAAAATTAGTCATGTTTTAGAAATCAAGACAATGTCCGATTTTTTACAGAAAATTATCTGTACCTAGTACTCAAAATCGACAACATTGAAGTAAACAGCAACTATTATGGGATAACCTAAGGTAATCAATTAGTACCGTACTAATTCTATAGATGTCATTTGTCATTGTCAGTTGTCACTGCTATTATCAGAGATGGCAATAAATTTGTATCTATAATTATTGTAGTGGCGCTAATAATAATTGGTCTACTTCAGTCATTCTAATGTAAGGTCAGACAAGTTATATATCGCGGTTTTAAAAAGTTTTATTCAAAAACTTAATGACGAAAAACGAATGAAAACATAAATTCGAATTTTTTACTTAAATACAAACCAATTAATATTTTTATCTATATTTATTAATTTTATGCTGTTTTAAAATTTTAATATTAAAAAATCGTCCACATTGAATTAAGTACCAAAAAAATTTGTTGGTCGGCATCACATCGCATAAAAAAAATATTAATTACTTTTTTTATTTCAGATAAACCTATTGGTGTTTTAAACTGATAACTCTCGAAAATTTGGGGTAAGTACTATTTCTATTTCAAAAAATAACAATTATGCTTAATGAACCTGTTTAATTCAATATTAAATTAATAAACTGAAAGATTTGGTAGGTTTAAATTTCATTTGTTAATTCCACATCCAAATCTATTATAACTGATCTAGTAGATCTCAATTTAAAGCCGGAAGTCGTATTAAGCATCGTAATAAGGTTGTGGGACTGAAATAACAAAGCGTACAATGATGTAACCATAGTTGGAGGGAGATAATCTTCTTATGGCATGGTTTGAGTATTTACACATTTAATTTATTTACACTAAGACAACTTATTTTATAACCTACTTCATTTATACTATTACATTTATACTAATTTAATGTATATATCACATTTACGTATTCACTAATTTATATGGACAATATTAATCTGCGAATATCGATATCTTCACTTGAACTCTGCTCCTACATATAAATGGTATTTCTCGAATGTTTGAGCATACATCAGAATTTGCTATTGCAACGATGCCTTCGCCATTTTTTAGACGATGGATAATTTCTAAATGTTTCGTCACGCTTTCAGTACATTCCAGAATAATCTAGAACTTCGACTGTTAGTGTACAGTACATAGGCGTAACAAGGGATAAGGATTTCAGAGGTTTACTTTCTTCATCTAGTTTTCTTGGCAAAGGGAAAATGGAGACCGTAAGAGGCGCAGACAAGTCAGATATGAACGTAGGGGATAAGAGCAGGAGCGGACTGGTTGAAAATAGCTCGAACAACATGATGTTTTCTGTATCTAAAGAGCTACAAGTAATAATAGTATTTACTAACATATGTCACTTCATTTTAATACAAAAACCGGTTTTTCATAAAATCAATCCCGAATGTTTTGTGACCAGGTCGTTATGAATCAACTGTGCAAACTAGCATACTATTATGAAGCATTAACCATTTCCAATTGAACTTGTTGTGGATTACCTTAATGCCTTAACGTTATTGTCCCCTTCACATCTCCAAGATTGAATACCGTTTTAGAATTTGAATATATATGAATATTTAATTGTAAAACGATATCTTAGAAGGAGCTATTTATTTATTATAAATTAATATGATACTCATACATTTTGCGATTTGTTTTTTTTTTTTTTAATTTTAAATAGAATTATCTTCTGCAACCTGAACTTAGCAGCAATATTCGGTGAAATTATTGCAATTCTCTACTCCCTAAATATCCTGATCTCTTCTCACCGTTATATAGCAATATGGTCTGCGAAAGCATGTTCTTTAAACAGTTGGTTAACATATGTAGGACAAGACCAATCAGACTGCATTGCTTCTCTTGAATCGGAGTGCGGCTTTAGAATTTCTACATATTATTTAAAAAGCAGTTTATTCAATTTTTTAGATAAAACTTTCGTTGGCGCCGTGTCAGCCCTTATCAAATGATAGCCAAGAAAAACTAAAGGCAATTCTCTCGTCAGAAATGAAATCACAAGTGGTGAAAGACTGCCTAGAAGACCTGGCAGAGCTAAGTAGGTAAACTAAAGTGACCTTAGCCTGGGACCAGGCCACGAAGGATATCAGAACAAAGAAAATACTAACGAACTAGCCCGAGAAGGCTCAGATAAGGCCATGACATGTCCCGAACCCTTTTGAGAAGTTGATAAGACATTGTACAATGCATCTATCAAATAGTGGATGCAAAAATAATCTCAGGAATAATGTCTGGCTAAATTGAGGTTTCTAACACTAGGTGAAGAAAATCCGTACGTATAGTAACTACAAGCAGGCGCCACTGTCAAAGCTACTAAGTCTATTTCAAAAACCAAGCTATATATATGACAATCTCTAACCATAATAGATCTAAAAAGGTCGCGGTGGACAAGGACCAAATAATACGTATAGTAACTACAAGCAGGCGCCACTGTCAAAGCTACTAAGTCTATTTCAAAAACCAAGCTATATATATGACAATCTCTAACCATAATAGATCTAAAAAGGTCGCGGTGGACAAGGACCAAATAATGTCCAACTCCTTTCAAATCTAATCTATCAAACGCAACGTCTATTGTCGATTGTAAAATGCTTTTGCCTGAAGGTGGTGCTCAGGAAACATTAATAGATTGATTCTTCTAAAAAGTAGTTTTTAAGCAACTTGGAGATTATGGATAGTTGGAAAATTGACATATATGATTTGACATCTTAAAGTGGTTTGCCTGGCTTAATACTTTTCAACGAGCAGGATCATATTTGGGCCTAAAGGCCTCGTTATTCCAAAACGTTTACATAACAGTACGTCTATTTGGAAATTGTTTCAGAATTTCCACTGTAATCAACTTAAATTAAGATACCTATTGTCATTAATAATTAATCAAAATATTCTTTAGATTCTACTCTTCGTAGCAATGGCAGTAATGACATCACATCATTGTACCTATTTTTGTTTTCTGGTTGGCAATACTTGTGTTGAGACACATGGTGGCATGCATCATTATGTTTCGTTAGCTCTTATTGCAGGTAATGTCCAAAACAGATATGTAGTTTGAGGTAAGGAGTATATGGCACAATGTCCCTATTCTTTTTCAATTTTTTTCCATTTTCCTTAAAAGGATGAGGCACCAAGTCTACATCGTTTTATTTACTTCTGAAAAGTGGTGATACTTTATGTCTCTTTTTACTTTTTATTTCTATAGACGTATAGGACCAGTTTACCACTGGATATTTTTTTATTATTTGAAGTGCCTTCATGCCTCTAAAAAGATCATTTGAAGAAGGACATAGTGGCCCTTTACCTCCGATATTATAGACTTCCTACTTAACATTTTTTTTTTATTATTCATACGAATTTTAAATCACCCTGTATACTTATACATCATCGTTATACCAATGAATTAATTGGGCAAGGGAGCGGAGGGAACTGTCGACGTCGATACGCAAACAATATGAGAATCTCGTGTAGTAGACGATAGTGGAAACGCCCCAGAGTGTAACACATAGAGAGAGGAAACTGCTCTCTATTTATAGTGGGTTTTAGGAAGATAATTGTGGACTAATGATATCGTTAGTTGGCATATTTGTCGTATTTAGTTTTCTGGTTACATCGGGAATGTGAGGCAAATTTAATAAGCGGCGTTGCCACAGTTAACCATTTGTTACAGTATTTTATAAAATTTAACAATAACAAAACTTTAAGAAAATATTTTAAACTTTCTTCAGATAATCAATCATGTATCAAAAAACCATTTAACATAATTTGTCGATCTGTCAATAAATTTTGTAATGCGTAGCGAGAGAATCATTCCACATGGCTGCTTATTAATAATTTATAGGCTAGCTTATAGCTTGTTTTTAAGAAATTTCTAAATTTAATAAATTTATTTACACACACTGATTTATTTTTTATAATCTTTAGATCAAGAAGGTTTTTTAACTACTTAAATGCGGTTATTCGAGAATTATATAAAGAACACATACTATAAAATTTGTATTTTGATTTTTACAAATTTTACAAATCAGCACTAAAAGATGATTACAAATTGAACGTTAACAAATACCTAATTTTATTATTGTTTCGGCCTTTACTTGATGAAAATCCATTTTATCTTGAATGAGTAAAACCAAATTTGGTAGATTTTCACAAATCTTTTATTTAAAAAAATTAAAATTAAAAAATTAAAAACACTATACATGACATGTTTCGAAGTACAACTTCTTTTTCAAATGTGACTAATTTACAATTCGGTATCCAATATATATGCGAAATAATTTAACAAAACAAAGTACTTAAGAAATCATCAATAACATAACAAAATAAACTATTTAAAGTAAATAAGGGTACTTAGGATAACAATAAGATAGTAACATTACCGGGATTATCTCACAGAAAACTAGGAAAGAGATTTAATAAGGGTGAGTTATTAATATCTAATTGATCATTGAGTAGGTTATCTGAATTTTAAAATCTATTTATTTCAAGTGTTTTTAAATGGTTTAGTTTAATGCCCTTATTTTCTGTATGTAAAATTTCAAAGTTGTCCGTAAAAGAATGATTTTCAGCTAAAATATGATTTGAGTAAGTAGAATTATTTTTGTTTTTTGTATAGCTATTATAATGTTCGGAATAGCGCTTTTTGAAAGTACGGCCTGTTTGACCAATATACAATTTTGGACAACTACCACAATTTAATTTATATACCCCCGATTTATTATTAGGATTAATTTTACCCTTATTGTTTTTAATATATTTCCAAAGCGTATTATTGGTTTTAAAAGCTACGTTAATGTTTTGGTTTTTTAAATATGATGATACCTTTTCACTAGGAGCTCCTATATATGTAAGACTCTTATATCTGCAATTTTGATCATTAATTATGTGATAAACTTGTTGAATAGCATGTTTAAAAAGTTTTTTCTCTAAAATGTTGTCAACTAACTTTGAATTAAAATTATTGTTTACTGCGATTTGTTTAATGATATTTAATTCTTTTGTGAAGTTCTCTTTGGTAAGGTGGATATTAACTAATCTATGGATCATACTGTTGTATACTGCCAGCTTTTGTTTGTATGGAGGAGATGAACTATTATTTATTGTAATATCAGTTTTCTCTCTCTGAGTCCCATAAGAGGACATCAACCACCAAGGTCCACATAAGAGAAGATAACGTTCCTCCCTGCGCGCATCCCTTGTTAACTGAGACCTCTCTTGTTGTGTTAAGGAGATTACTGGTAATGGTTCTACTATTAAACCTGAACTCAACCCACTTCGTAAAGCAGTGGGCTACTCCACGCCTGTGCATAGATCCCAGTATTGAATTGTATGAAGCCGAATCAAAGGCTCCTTCTATATCTAGGAAGACTCCTAGTGTTATTTCTTTGCTTTCCAAGCTTGTTCATTGTTCAGCATATATATGGCTGCATTGCAAGATTTTCCAGATTGGTAGGCAAACTGGTATCGATGTATCGGTTTATCCAGTAGACCATCGCCCCGTATATATCTATCGATCAATTTCTCCAATTTTTTCAGGAGAAATGATGTTAGGCAATGATTAATTCATTCTTTAAATAACACCCTGTATATAAAACATTGTTTAATTCTGTTGTGAATTTGTTTTAAGTTGCACTCATTTTCAAGGTAATAATTATTAAACATTAGTCTAAAAACAATAAAAGTAATCACTGGGAGACGCAGAAGTCTTTTTTTCACAGGGCAGGATTATCTCTATAGGAGTCCCTCCCTGTAGCAGATTCCCAGTAGCGGCTCCAGATCACAGAGTCCGACCTGAGGCTCTGGATCTCGATAGTAAAAGATTAAAAGATCGATTTTGTATTTTGAATCGCAGTTATAGCCAAGGGTCATAGTAAACTCTTGTTTCACAAGAATCATAATAAAACACTATACAGTTCTATATTCAGAGAAAATCTTATGGTTGCTTTGGAATTCTTTAGAGTATTCATCTTACCTAGACAAGCAATAATACAAACAAAAAATTCAAACTTTGACCTATTTACCGTCTGCTTTCTTTTTAAATCAGTGTTGGCTATGAAAGTATAATATTGCTCGCACTATGTGTAATAAAACTGTCCCTGTCAAAATTATTCTTCGCTAATTGTCCAACAAAAATTGTAACGTTTTATTTTATAGCATGAAAATAGCTAAATTATTATCGTGGCTACAAAATGACCGATTTAAAGATATTTATAGCAAATATATACAGTGTGTACAAAAAGTAACGTAATTTGCTAATATTTATATTTATGATAGGTTTACAAAAAAAAAGTTTTATGTAAATAAAAGTTTCATGGATTAACTCAAATTATCAGTATTAAAAATATATCGCGTGCATTATTACTTTAAAGTAAGTCTAGGATATATTTTTAAGTATTCGAACTAATTAAAATTGTTTTAGCTTTTGTATTTTAAATTTAATAGAGTACAAAAAACTGTAAAATATACAGGGTGAACTATTTAGATCCTTGCGTTATTTTGGGGTTAAGATGGACCCGGATTATTCCTCTTAAACCTCTAATGATAACTTATGTAGAGCCTATAAAAATCACCTATTAGGTATAATATTAATTTCTATCTCTTGGACATTCTGCACATAACAAAATTATTGTGAATATTCATGTATTGTAAAAATAAGAAATTTCATGTTAATAAAAATTTGTTGATATAAGTTCGTTGTATTTTATGTTGACGTTTGAATAAAATAAAAAGATTTATTATCTTCAAATGGGTTGTGGCAGTACCGACTCTACTTCTAGCCTAGCAAAAATAAATCGTGTTATTTTGTCTGTGATTTTTTTTAATAAACGCTCAGATTAAGTGAAATTAAAGTAAGTTTTTTTTTTAATTAGTTTTTAAAAGTGTGTATATACATAAAGCCGAAAGTTTATGAATTTTATTTGTGATAGACTGTGTAATCTTGGGAAATAAATTGGTGTTTGTTGTTACAATCGTGGCTCTCACATAATGGCTCCATTTGATTTCTTCCCGTGGTGGTTTTATACCGACTTTTATTCATTTAATTAAAATAAGTAGTAGAAAGTGTCTGGTGGCCCGTTGTTGACTCGTTTTAAGATAGATCATAACTTGAAAAATTATGCTGTATTCCTGGCTATGTGTCTATTATTAAAACAAGACCAGGATGGACAGCTAATACCCTTTTTTTAATTTCCGAAGGACGATAATTTAAGACAAAATGGTTAAATGTAATTTCTAGGGCTATATTCCTTTAAAAATAGCAGTAGCTTATTGTAAACAATTTTCTAAAAGTGAAATTATACGGGATGACAATTATTTGCAACCCGATGGAAATTCAATAAAAATTCCTGTAAAAGTTATACTTAAACCAAATTTAAAACCAAATTGGCCTAATTATTTATAAAAACCTGCACCTACTCCCAAAAATTACGTACTAAAAGAGAAAAGAACGTTCTCATAAACTAAGTGGGAATTGGTTGGTTTAGAGAATCTAGTGTCAAATTTTAAAACAAAAATAAATCTTGATAATAACTGGTGCGTTAAAATATTTGAAAATCCTTAAATCTTTTTTCTACATCCACATGGGTGCAAGCATAGACTACAAAACGAAAAAGTATGCCATTATGTTCAACTGAACGAATATATTTCAAATCCATTCGACCTAATAAGACCACTGCACAAATGTAAAATCCGCCAATCACAAATTATATTTGGTCACCAGACAACTATTTTTTTTTTTTTTTTTTTTTTTTTTTTTTTTAAATTTAAAATAAGTTATAATTCTCTCAAAATACTTTATACCCAATCCTTCCATGAACGCCTTTATTCGGATCCGAGAATGGAGTAGGAAACATCTAAGCATTCTCACTCTCTCTAGATAACCACATAACCACTTCAGAGCACATTCGATGTACCTGCACCGCCTTGGATAGAAGTTAGTTTCAGATCTTAGGATTCACCCGATTGAACTCTATCGACTTTAAACAAGTCTCACCCAATTCAATCATGGCCTTCATCGAAAGGTGCGGCTTGCTCGGTGAACTATAAGTTAGACATGAGCCATAATAAATCCATTTGAATCACAGTGGAAGGCAATGAGATCGTCCCACTTATTTGCAACATAACCTAAATCCATCGGATTGGAAAACAGTAGTACAGGTATTAATTGTTGATATATACCATAAATTTCAAGGCCATCCCATCCATTATCTATTTATGAATTTTGAATATATAGGTTTAAAAATATGTACAAAGTTTTTCGAGCAAATTATTTTCGAGTGAATGTTTTTTGAGTAAATATTTTTCGTGAAAAAAATTTCGATCACTATCTCGTAATAAGTATTTGATTTAATACAGCAAACATGCAAGCGATTTTAAATTGAATTGAATCGACAATCCACAATATTCCATTCTCTTAAAAAATCAACAAATAATTTGTTGCAGCTTATAGGCGCGCATTGTCAGATATTTGTTCAATACTTTATGCCTAGTTTTGGCCGACAAACCTAAAACAATGATTTTTAGAATTCATTTGTAGGAGAGTTAGTGTCCCAAACATAGTTCCTATCTGTTTGAGCTGCTATTTTTTACCGATTTATTGGGAATTGAACCATGTGAATTCGCATATCTTCAACACCAGCTTCTGTTGTTAGTGTGGTAGAATGAAACACACAACGCTGTGGGCCTTCTAGCGCCCTATTCATTACAATATGTTGATCAAATATTTGTTTATGACGAAAAAAGTAACATGTTTAAGTATGTACAACGCAAACAATAATAAACTGTCAATATATGAAAACATTGCAACCCAATAATTTTGATTTAAAATTTGTTAAATGACATAAATGACGTCATAAATAACAACCGCTATCAAATTTCAGTGGGACTGCTGTCATTTATTTATCAAGCGGACGAACCGGAACTGCTCAAGTGAGTTAAATCGAAATAGTAGTTTTTGCAACATGAATGGCTATGATGGCCATATCGCACGAAGACGAAGTTCTAAACGCGATATGAACAATCCACTTGAGTTTTTCAATATATTTCTTCTACGACCCACTACCGAAAATTTACAAATTTTTTTTTTTTTTAGAATATTAAGTGAAAATAATTAATTTTAGAATAATTCATGAATTTTTCTAATTTATAAAATAAAATAAACATGAAAAATGTATTCATCAGCTCACATTCGAACTCAGGCTATTCGCGTGGAAGACAGACACTCCGTCCTCACCTCCACGGCCACGTTTAGTTTGATTAAAATTTATTTCTTTTTTTTAAATATGGACCAAATAAAAATAAAAATGCTATTATTTATTGATTTTACACAAAAATAACTCATTTTAATGTATAGTTAATCTTAATAACTAAAAAAATATACTAATCAGTTTCTCAGAATTGTCACATATTTAAAATTTTAAAATTAATAGTAGTTAGTAGTCCAAAATATAAAGTGTGATTGGTGGTGGTAGAAAAAAGCTTTAATGTTACGTTTAGGGCCGGTTTAAGACAAGTAAGTTAAGGTTAGGTTGTCAACAGAAATTACCTACTAGCTGCAAAATCACACGGACTTCATAGTAGCATCTTTATGCTTAAATTCTTCAAGGAAGAGCGCTTTACTGCCTGATCGTCCATAAAATATGCCCTTCTCTTAACTCTAAATTATTAGCCGATATATGTATCCAAAAATAAGAAATAAAAATAAATGGGTATAAAAATACCCAATGATAATGCGGCAACAGCGCCAAACACTTCACGTTGCACGCATCTGGACCCGGCTGCCTCTGTCGTGTATGCGATGCGAATCAGGAAGTTTTCATTTTAATTTTAAGTTTTGTTTGAGCGACATTTATGTATCCGCGAGCGGTTTTTTGTTTTTGGGTAGTAGTGCTTCGCTGATATATATTTCTGTTGTGAAACGTTGCCCATACAGAAATGTGTAAATAAGTGAAGCAATTTTGAAAGAACCATCTTTATATTTCTAGTTAATAAAATTTTTAAAATGAATTAGTGTTAAATAAGGTGCTTGGTTGATCTTAAGGATTGCCGTTCGGTTTAAAACTCTGTCAGTGCATTCTATAATTTTTTGGAAATTAAGAAATAGGTAAGTATTTATTATGTATTTATTTATTTTATATGACTGTATGTTCAAAGTTGTATTCTATTTTTTTTATTCTTCTTCGTTGCCCATTAAACGCTTCAAAATTCATACTCTCAATTCACCAGTCCTTTCTACCTATTCTTGGTCGCGTAATATCCATTGGTTTACGAAAAATATTTTGATATCATCTGTAAATCTCTGGTACAGAGCTCTATTTAAAAATCCTTCATAATTACTATGAACAGCATTCTGCGATGTCTTCCATTGAAAGCTTTATATCTCACCATCCAATTATATGTTTCTGCTAATGGCTACTGCTCATCCCACCCTAGTGAACACTTTATTACAAATCAGTGACCTACTTTGAGCCACTTCTCTAATACCATCTATAGCTTGCAAATGACAACACGTACATTATTAATTCCTTTAATTCAATATATTCCAGCAAACCCGTCATCAGAATGCAGACAGTAACATTTCAATGTCTCTAAAACAGAATCCTGCGTAAATTCAAACAAAAATGGTTCTAAACACAATCAGATTTTCACCAATGAATATTAATTTAAGATTAGTTAGTCTGAACATTTTTCAAGAAATGGTTTAGGATCATGTTCTGTTAGTTGGTGCTCATCTTATTAAATTTACATCGCTGTTTCTATGCAGATTAGTATTGCTAGAATCCAGTACTTGGATGGATGATCACAACGTCGGCATCGTTTAGTATTATTATGTAAAATCCCAACAACTGTGGCTTAGTGGTATATCCTCACATATACCACAGAACTTATATCAATAAGTAAATACGTAATATAGTTTGGATATTCCGACTTTCGGAAATGACATAAAATATTTGATCACGAGTTCATAGATTTTTGGTTCGTTAAAGATTCTTACTTCTAGTTGGAACGTTATATGAAAAGGCTCATTAAAATTACTAGTAAAGGTGTAGAATTGTCACTAGTGTCAATCAAGAAACCCTCGATTAAACCAAGCATGTAGAAATTTATCGGCAGTAAATAAAAACAAAAACATTTACATTAACAAAGCCCCTGATAAGAAATTGAAAATTTTTTAATGCAAGGAACTAGGCTCCTGGCAGTACTTATGGCCACTGTCCTCCTTATGGTCATTTGTTGCTTTGAGATTGAGATCAAAAAATAAGCGCTTGTCAACAATATAAACTAAGTGATGGATTGGAGGGTGTACATGAGCATGTGGCAATATGACTGGCTAGGTTTGCAACTAATAAATTAAGGCCACTATAAATCAGTAAAATACATAGTTAACATGTGCAATATATGCAAGTATTACTTGTTGTTTTGGTTAAGAATTTATCTGCACACATCAGGACAAAAATAATGGATTTAGTAAGGATATTTTTGAATATGCAATTTCCAGAGATAAGTAGATATTAATACTCAATGTATTATGTTATCAACACCATATTTTTTTTTAAATTAGAAAGAAATATTAAGGTGACCATTAGCATTGACTGTAATTAAGAATTTGTGAGTTATGGCCACACTGGTGGCCAAAAGTAAAACCTCATTTTTTACTTATGGTCACCGCAGTTGTGTGGGTTGAGGGGTAGATAATAATTGAGTTATTTTGTATTCTTTCTTTAACTTTATGTTAATATGCTGGAGAAGTTTGCACTAAGAAGAGTTCGTGATTGGGAAGGTGTTGAAACAGCATCCGAATTGTAAAAAATTTCGCTGTCAATTACAAATTACATTCCTCTCACCCAAAACACTAATAACGAAGATGACAAATAGGCAGGACGAGTCTGAGGTGGAATTACGTCATGATTCTGAAATTGTTCCTACATCATCCTTGAATTCAAGTTCTTCTCGAGGATCTCCTGTAGCTTACACAGCTAAAGACAGTCAATCACTCTAATCTGTTCAAAGCTCATCTACATCAACCTCCAGGATCAGAAGAACAACAAATTAATATTTAAAAATGCAACTTAAAAATTAGTGGCCATAAATATGGAAGTAGTGGCGGACTGGTGGCCAAAAGTAAAGAATTTCTTCCAATTTTATTAAAAAAATTCAAAAAAGAATTACATGCATATATTCTTAAAAATAACATAATTCAACCTATCAGATACTATTTTTATTTATTTTTTCTGTTAGAATATGATTGATAAACACGCTCAAAAAAGCATTTTTGTCTTAAGGTGGCCATAAGTAGTACCAGGACCCTAATTCTAACCTTCTAACAAATCATATTAAAGATGTGGATAAACTCATCTTTTACACAGTCTTTCATCTGTTCTAGCATGTTTTGTTATATTTTTCTATCTGCATTTTGTACTTTTATCGTCCTCCTCGGTGTTGCTATTGTTTGGTCCTTAAAGAAGTTTACTTGGTTATTCTCTATACAGTTTTGTTGGTTCGTGTCTTATCCAATCCAGTTTCCTTTATTTCTATATATTGTATCTATCTAGTTTTCTATTTCTGTTTTTCTTTTCTCCATCTCTGGACATGTTTGGTCCAAATACGATTTTAATGTTAACCTTTTTTCTAGTTTTATAGATTTTATTTTCAACAAAACAACAAAAAACATTTCCTAGGCAACCACAAAATGTAAATGGAATAAGTTTTGGGGAAATATAAAAACTTTATACTAAATTCAACAGGGTATAGTACAATAGAAAAATTCCTTTAACACAAAGAGGTTGCTATCAGGGAGCAACGACATGCTATCCTCTGTGCTATTTGTCCAATCAAGAATACTTGAGCCATTAATGTGTTGTTAGTATGGTTGGCCAAATAGATAAGATATTTGCTTTTCTAAAATTGTCTTGATTTTCCTGTCCAACTTCTTGAAGGAAAAACTTTGACAAATTCTCATATTTTAAATGTTAATTTAAAGGAATCAGTATTTGAACAAATCGCAGTCGATGAAGTCTTAAAAATCCCGTCAAAACCTGAACAAATTCTTTCAAAATGTAACAGTAACCAGTATATAGACATAAGAGCGATATCCATGCAACACCTAACAGCAAATTCAGATTTAGAACACACTGACAACTTTCAGTGCATCTGAACCCACTTTGGCAACGTTGCTCTATTCCCAGGCTTACGCTCCCTTCAATTTATTACTTATAAACTATAGATGATTTAAAATATTAAAAATTCCGATAAATCGCAGGTCCGGTCTAACAAAGAGTATTTCTGTTTTGTTTTCTCGTTTAAAATATTTTTTAAAGGTATAACCTGGTGTAACATTTTCGAAAAATTTTTTTTATAACTAATTTATTTATTTACGAAATATATTTTTAAATATACATATGTACCTATTTCTACGAAATATACAGGGTGTTTGTTGGTAAGTGTGAATGATTTTCGGGAATGTTTGCCTAAGTTATTTTATAAAAAAAAAACATAGATCGAAAAAGTCAGTGGCGCAGTACTTTTTTATTAAAAAAGTGGCATTCTCGCACAAACGCCACTGGTACAAGTAGAAATATTTGGAACACCCCAAAAAATACACATTTGCCCCTTCAAAGTTTTTTTTGCAAATTTAGAGTAAATATCTTTAAAACTATTAAAAATAATTAATAAAATTTAATAAATTAAAATTTAAACATTCTGTATCTCGGAAACGAAGCATATTTCGACCTACTTTTATAGGAACTTTTTTTAACAAAATAACTTTGATAACAATTTGCAAAAATCGTTCGTACTTATTTACAAATACCCTGAATAAAAATACGTTCTTTAAATAATAACCCATTTGATACTAGTTTGTGCAACAACAGTGGACAATCCACTGGAGTTGTACAGTATGTTTTTTTCTACGACCCACTAACGAAAATCTACAAATTTAAAGTATTATTTTAGGAAAAGACAAAATAATTAATTTTAAAATAATTTATGACTTTACTAATTTGTGAAATAAAATAAACATGAAAAAATATTTCATTTAATTAGTCCCCAGCTCAGATTTGAACTCGGGCCTCTCGCGTGAAAGACAGATGCCGTATCATCATTTTCACCTCCACATTTAAAATTTTAGTTCTAAAAGTAGTAATTAAATTAGTTTCATGTAGGTAGTTTAATTCAAATTTAGGATTTTTTAAATTGTGGTCTAAATTAAAATTATTTATGAATCCTACGCAAAAATAACTCATTTAAATGTATATTTAATCTCAAGTCCTAAAAAATATACTGACAATTAGTTTGACAGAATTGTCACTTATTTAAAATTTTAAAAATAATAGTTGTTGGGTGTCCAATATATAAACTGTGATTGGTGGATTTTATTTTTTTGCAGTGTTCTCACTACCCAGAATGGATATGAAATATATTCGTTGAGTTGAACGCAATAGTATATTTTTTCGTTTTGTAGTCTGTGCGTGAATAGTAGTTTGTGCAACAAAATTGGATATGATGGCCATATCGCACGAAGACGAAGTTTCAGAACGACGCCGTAGACGGAGTGCTTAATCGTCTGAGTGCGATACAGACAATCCACTCGAGTTGTACAGTATATTTTTTCTACGACACCCTAACGAAATTCTACAAATTTAAAAAAGTAATTTATTAAGACAAAATAAATAATTTTAAAATAATGTATGACTTTTAATAATTTATAAAATAAAATAAACATACAAAAAGATTTAATTTAATCTCGGGTCTCTCGCTTGGAGACAAACTCCGTGCCGTCGCCACACTTGCCATTATAGTTCTAATACTTGTAATTAAATTAGTTTTATATGGTTTGATTAAAATTTAAGATTTGTTTATAAATTTGGACGAAATAAAAATAGAAATTCTATTACTTATCGAGAATACATAAGAAATATTCATTTTTACGTATATTTAATCTCAATAATTCAAAAATATACTGACATTTAGTTTGACTACATAAAATTTAAAAAATAATAGTAGCCGGGTGACCAATATATAATCTGATTGGTGGATTTAACTGTTTTGAAGTGTTCTTACTAGGTAGAATGAATATGAAATATATTCGTTCAGTTGAACGCAATGGAATACTTTTTTGTTTTGTAGTATGTGCGTAGATTAGCTAATATTCATGTGGGTATAGAAAAAAGCATATCCATGTGGATGTAGAAAATAGTAGTTTGTGTAACATGAGTGAATATAAATTAAATTGATTTCATATAGTTTAATTAAAATTTATAATTATTTATTTCTAAATATAGATCAAATAAAACTAGAAATGCTATTATTTATCGATTCTACACAAGTATAACTCATTTTACGCAATAGCATATTTTTTCGTTTTGTAGTCTGTACGTAGATACGCTATCCATTTGGGTGTAGAAAAAATTGTTTTCTAGTACTAAAAATATTTAAAAATAACATTGAGTAAAATGATTTATTATTAGTAAAAGAAGGAATAAAAATAATCATTTTTATTGACTATTGGTCGGATTTCTACTCGGATTTCTACTCAAATTTCTAATATCTAAACCTCTAGTGAAACGTGGATCTAAGATCTCGGGTAGTATACAATCTAAATAAAATTGCTTTAGTTTGTTTTCCATATACACCAAAATCTATCATCTTTTTTATTTTTTCTACTAACATACTTAAAGGTATTAAAATAAATAAATAAAAAAAATATTTCGTTTAGTTACGTTAAGTTGCCCCTGAACAATTATTGCATTTTCGCATTATCATTAATAATTGCAAATTTTATTATGTTGTCAACCATTGGTTTTTTCGGAGTCAGTTTTGAAGTAGTGGCAGGATATTTAATTTCGATAATACTGTCTGTTCCTAATAAACCGTCGGAACCTAAAAACCATATTCAGAATCCACAAATAAACCACATTTATTGGATATCCGCTTTAAATTTGTAAATATTGCTTTAAAGCTAAAGGTTTTTTTTTATTCAATACTTAGTATATTAATTTCCCATATATTTTAACTTTAATGCTTAGAAGGGGTGCTAATGTTTGTCTTTTTCTAAGTAATCTAGCACGATATTTTATAGATTTCCGTCGAAACGGAAATATAATTTTCGGCATTTCCGAAAGTTTTCCCATTTTTATCACAAATTATTATAACTCAGCTTACACATAAAAGTTCATATAAACACATTGACTAAATACGAAACAAAAACACCTACACTTGAACTAAAAAGAATAAAGTTTTTTATTATTTTATTTTTTTTCCAATTTTCCGGTACTGCATGCACCGCCAACGTCCGCCGCCTTGTTGCCAAATCAATTAATATGGATTGGAATCTTGACAGATTTTCTCAGATTTCCTAATTCAAGGTTTTCAAAAAATATACGCTTTGGACAAAAAAGTGTATTGGAAAGAATTAGCTGATTTTTATATAACAATTCCCGGTAAAGACTCCTTTTTGCAATAATTTTCATAATTTGTATAGAAATAATTAAAAAATTAGTTTTTCTGAATTCGGGCTCTACAGCGGAGTTCTCTATCATTTGCTTAGTAGGTATACCAAATTTTATAAAAAAATATTTAAAACTGAGAAAGAGAACCTTGAAGTCGTTTTAAGCCTGTTTCTAACCATGGATATCGCTCATAAGGTCACCTGTAATAATCAAATACCAAAATCTTGTGAAATTTGGACCAATGAATTCAACTGAGCAGAGGAAAGCCATTCATTCTACCGAAGATCGACATGAAGAAAATTCAAACATCAAAATCTTATCAAACTTCTAATATAACTAAATTAGATTTTAATGATTTATATGAAATTAATCAAATTTCTAAACAATTAAAGCCAATTAAAGAAATTCAAAATAATTTTAATTATTCAAGCACTTTGTATAATTATTTTAATACTAATTAAATACAGAAGACAACTTTTAAGAAGATATAGAAGAAAGAAAACGAAGAAATTGAATCAGAAAATCCCACAGAAGATATTTTGAAAAATAACTAATTTTAGATAATGTCCGAAATACGGGTACGTGTTGACCTTAGTGGTATTTACACCTCGCAAAATAACTTTTTTCGCAGCAGGTAGTGGATCAAAAAAACAAGTGAAGAGCCAAAACAAAAGGTCGATCAAAAACAAGTGAAGGCTCATTTAAACATCCAAGAAGAAAATGTATAGATCATTCATAAGAAATTATCTAAAAAGATTTCGTCGAAATTACCGAAATCGTATAAAATTAAGGGGGATCCGAATTTTTGGTGATTTCCGAAACACAGGTATCTACCTTCTAACCTTAGTGGTTTGCGACTTATATACTGGGTGGCAGTTTAAAATTTTAAGTTGATTATATCTCATGAACTAAAGATGTTTTCATAAAATGCCTAAAACTGTTTCTAGGATAATAAGGGCGGACTTAAATGATAGAATACCCCCATCAATAGATATGTTACACTCTATACAGGGTTCTTCAATAGTATATAATTGTAATAAAGTAAAACCTAGAAATATTTAAAAATATTTAATTCATATGAACATAGGTACCATCTTTAAGTAGGCTTTTAATTATTTCTAGGTTTTACTTTTTTGGTATCATCTTTAGTTTATCCGATGTAGCCATTATAATTATTTAATTTGTCCCCCTGTATGTATTATATATTTATTAAAATGGTTATAACAATTTTTGATTTACTTGTTTACATACGTTTCAACTCCACACCTTTTTTATCTTTCTAGAATGGTTATTAAATGCATTTGCATACCCCTTATATTAATTTAAAATTTAGTTTATTGAACTTGAATTGAGCACTCATTTCTCTAGGATTAGGACCTGCTAAATACTGCATTCGAGGATATTACTAATCTATAATTAAAAATTGTCATTATTATTAGGCCCAATAATATTTTTCTTGGGTGAATGATGTTAAACTAAGTACTAGTAACTTTCCCTGGGTAGAATTTTTCACTCCACTTTAAACTGATTGTAAAAATATTGCAATTAACGGGGCCATAGCAACGGTCCAATATTTTTAATGGACATTAATTAATCAATTATTTTTTTTTTTATAAGCGTCCACCTTTTGAAAATAAAACACGCGTTTACTGACTCACGCTGAAGAGAAAAAAATGACTCAGCGAAATTGGTGAAGGGTTTAATATTTCTTGCAGGCAAGAACTTAACGTCGAATGAGCAAAAGGAAAATGTTAAGAAAATAAGTCAAATTTACTGGAGGCACGTACCCGATCTGAACATCGGGCTTTCATAAATTCATTGGATACATATCATGCTTAGTACATTTTAATAATACATTTAGCCATAAGAAAATAAGTCACAAATCTGGTTCTAGGACTATAACGGAAATGTACCAGTGGTTGGCATTTTAGCAATAAAATCGCTTTTTAATATTGACATAATTTTATTTAAAATATTTAATAAAAACAAAAATTAAAACTCGAATAAAGATATATAATGCTGGGCATTCTTTATTATACTCTTCACAAATTGACAGACCCCCGTTAAGCTCTATTTTCAATTAGATGTTTTTCAGAATCAATGGGCTTAATCCCATATAAATCTTGATTTTCATGAAGAATTTAAGTTGATATCGTTTTATTGTTAGGATTTTTTCAATAGTTCAACCCCCTTATCCCCATATTCAGATTATTTCAGAATCAATATTTCCTTATAGAGCTTGATTTTTGCTAAAAATCTCAAGTTTAAATATTTGAGCCCCATTAACCCCTTATTTTTATTCAGATTTTTTTCAGAATCCAAAGGCTTAATCCCCTCATAAAGCTTGATTTTTTCTGCAGATTTTAATTTGATATCGTTTTCTGTTTCTGAGTTAATATTTCTTTCAATATTTCAACCCCCCGTTATCTCCTCATGTTTATGTCGATTTTCATTTTTAATTTATGATTTTTTTTTAATTTCAACCTTCCCTTAATCCCCCATTTTTGATTAATTTATTTTTAGTCAATTCAAAAGTACAAAAACTCCATAGTAATGCACAAAAGAGTTAGCCATATTGAATAAATTAACAGTGACAGTTGCAATTCTGGAAATAAAATCTAGATGGATATACATGTCCTAAATAAATATTTGTGAAGAAATGGAATGTACAAATCAATCTTAATATCAAAATATTAAAAAGACAAATGCGATGGATTAATACACTGCCAACTAATAATATATCTACCTCTTTCCCCGCCCTTTCGGCCACTGGCTCCCCTCAATCTGGCTTGGGGCCAGCCTGTGTTTTCTCTGTTTAGGGTTCGGATGGCGGCACTGAAACGCAAATTGCCTATTGTACCACCATTTGGATACCGTACTCATTCATTCCACTTCGTCGATGGTTAGCCGCTATGCGGTTCAGTCCAGTGGTCACGCATCCACGACATGACCGGAGACATTACTCCTTAATTACTCTCCTACATTTACCTTAACGATGTACTGATTTTTTCTAACAGTTTCAAAGGTAAAAGAAGTTCCGATATTGTTAATTTCTGTGGTTCTTGTAAGCATACTTATAAAGATCATTGCACGGAAAAAACAAAGCCAAATAAATTATTTACTTGAAAAAATACAATTGCCACAATTATTTTATTAAATATGTCAAAAAATATATCAATTACCATAAGTAAAAGTATGTCACAAGTAAACAAGTCTCCTAAAATGAAGTTTTTTAATAACCCCCAATAAACAGTTAACTTAGGCACCACTTTGCCTACGACAAATGAATAATGTTTCTGAAACTGCTTTAATAACCACAGAATCACATATATAGGGAAGCTTAAGTCGAGGTCATACACCTTTTCCATGAAATCCTATGTAGCGTATAGGGTTTTTGCGATAAGTGTACGTATAAATCAAAATATTCAATATTTGTTCATGAGTGTATTAAAAACTGTGCCATTTTAAGTATAATAATAATACTATGCCTACGCATCCCTTTACGAGTGAATTTTAACCCCAGAAATAGAGTTTGTGCAGGGTAAGGACGGCAATTATTATTAATATTTGTCATTATTATTATGTAAGTACCTTATATATTTTTTGATACATCAATCGTGTATTTTTGAATGTGATATTTTTTAATCTCTATATGAGTAGTTCTCAGGAATTTGCGAAAATCGTGTCCATTCTTAGTTTTATATATTATTAACGTTGTATTCTAGACTTTGTATTTTTTCACGAAAACTATACTACTAAAGCTACTCGAGCCATACTTAATTTAAGTGTTTCAATCTCACAATAATAAATGGTTAATATCAGAATACTTCAAATATCATTCCCTCATCGTGTCCCAAACTCAAAATTTTAATTACATTGTATCATTAATTTATTGTAATCTGTGAATTTGACTAGTTTTGATCATTACTTATGTTAAAAATAGTGCATTTAACAGTACATACCCTTTTCATTAGGTACCGAGTAAGAAATCATTCGAAAATTTAATTTTTATCTGGGTCCCAAAAAAAAATCATTCCCTCACTTTTTACTAAAACCTGGATTATACTTTTACATCGGATCGTAGGTTGCCGCGCTTATAAATTTTTTGCAGTTGACAGCATTGTCAATGAAGCCATACCATCATTGTTACAAGGCGCGAAGAGATGTGTTGTTGTCATATGGTTTTTATTTAATTATTCAAATATTACATTTTTATGTCTCACTAGCTCACACCGTCTGAATAAAAGGTAATTATATTATTTGTAATGATCATTATGATTTTTCACATGTTTTGAGGACTGAAAATCTTGCCTCGAATCGAAATTTAATTTGAGGTTATGATTGACCAGTTTTTGTAGGTTATGTTTGATTTTATCATTTCCTCACTATCATTTCCTCACTATTCTATTAATGAGGGAATGGGAATTTATGAGGGAGTGAAGAAATCAAACATAACCTACAAAAACTCATCAAAAATAACCTCGAATCATTATTCCCTCATAATTGATTTTTTTTATCATCACTTTATTATCATTAATATCAAAAAAAGTTGGGGACCACATAGTCAGCTGGGGTAAGTTACTCATGTACTGTGAATTGAATGTATGAAATTTTTAATTATTGCAAATTATATTCTTATTATTATTCGAAGTCATTTTTCGCAAATTTGTGAGAACTACTCATATATTGTCCCTTTTCATATTTTTGTAGAAGTTGATATTATTTTAAAACACCTGAGCACTCAAATTTTTATAAATGTCATTCGTACCTATAGCCTATTAAGGTAACAATAAGGTTTATAAAATCTAATACTTTCTACATAATAATATTATTAATGATAAATGTTTTAATGCAAGATCATGAATACATATATACCACCCACTAAAACAAAAATGACTTATCACAAGAAAACAGTTAATTAGCGGCAAATAAACCAAAACTAATAAGTAGTATAAAGCGTACCTATAGTAAGAAATTAATGTGCACTAACTACAAGCAAATAGTGCACTAACTGCAAGCAAATAGTTCACTAACTGTAGGTCGCCTAAAAACTAATTGAACTGTTTACTAACCACAGGTGACTAATTTCAGAAATCTTGTTTTACTTACTATAATTAAACATTTTACCTGCCCCATATAGAATACAAATTTTTATTTGCGGTAAGTAAAAGTTCGCTAACGGTTAGTGAATTTTTTTTTCCGTGTGAAAAATGTTAAGTCATGTTAAATATCACTGAAAATGGTACATACTGTATAAACATTATCCACGTCGTTAAAACAATTTTAGGTCACCGTTTACAATTTAATGATATACATACTAGTATTTTATGATGTTTAATGTAGACATTTTTGAGATAGTTGAAATATTTATGCGGTAGCTTGGATATACTCGTATTTCAGTTTATTAATATGAGGTCCATTAGTTTTTACATCTTTGTTATAATAATCTTATATTTATGAAGATATAACGTTACATTTTCGTTTTATAGTTTTAGGAGCAATAAAAAATGATAGCAACTAAGTAAAATTCCTGTACGATTTTCCGGAAAAGTTTTTAAATGACGTTAAACAATTTTATTTAATGGAAAATATAGTATTCTATTAGAAATACTAAGTTATATCCATACCCGACCTTATAAAGTTTAAATACATTTTGCCTCAACCGATTATCAAATCTTTTCGATAAATTCATGTAACAGAGTTTAAAAAGATACAATCCCTATTTATGGATTGCAACATAAATAAATGTTGTTTAACCTTTTCGAGAACCAATATTTCCCAAAAACAATACTTAAATCATGTGTTACAAAAGTAATAAAGTAATAACATAATTGGCAATGATTGTAAATTCAACAAAGCCAGACACCATATTCCTGCCAAAGAAAATGGCAAATGTATTATTAAGGACCTTACGTGGAGAGAGTGGGTTGCCTTACATTGCTTAGGCCCCAAAAGACCCACTGACCCACTATACATTCTCCAAAGCTGCATTTCAGCTCGTTAAAAATCTTGCTTGCTGATAACGTCGCCAAAAGGTGTCTAGGGACTGCCTCTCAGCTCATCAAAGTCCTGCAGTTTAAGGATGGGGTATCCATGTGTATAAAAACAGTATGCGTAGAACAAAAGTAAAATCGACTTTTTCCGAATATACAGTATTTAAATGCGGGTTCAATTCCCGATAAAAGCAATCTTTTAATTTTTTTCATTATGGAAAAATATGGAAAATAAAAACGATTATTATTGTTTATTTAGGCAATCCGTTAATCTTTTCGCTATTTCATTCTCTTTTGAAGGAAACATAACTTTATAATATATATGTATAATGAATTATACATGTTGTACCCTAATACTTTTCCATTTTCAATTATAATAAAAGTTTTATGGAGAAGTCATAGATACAATTTTGTGTGAAACACTTGCATGAAGATGTTTTTGCATACATACAGTATGGTTCAAATGAAAAGAATAAATTCATTATAATGGAAGTGCTCAGACAGGTCATTTTTTTTTACTAAAATTGCAATTTTTTAAAAAGAATTCAAGTAACTCCAATTTTTTTTTTCGATTTTGACATATCTTGCAATTTCCCACTCAGAAATATAATATTTGCAATATCTTATATAACAATTTTTTTGAACAATTTTTTTGAATAAAAGTTTTTTAAAGATGAGACATAATATAAATTTTATTTTGTTCTGAGAACACAATAAATGAGTAAAAGATTAGTATTTGTAATTAAGTGTTTAATCTAACAAAGTAATAATAATAATTAAAAAGAATTTAATGATAATTTCACAGCAAAATCATTCAAAAATATTCCATTAAATTAGGTGTTCAAAATGTCTTCAAAGTCTGGCTAATTGGTTCCTACCACAGCCATTCAACTAATTAAAAAAAAAAAATGTCCTCCAGCGATGTCTTGCTATTGAATGGTGCTAATGAAAGTAATGAATTCATTATTTCGTTAACTAGTTATCTAAGTAGTTTAGTTTTGTATATTTTCAAAACATATTACTTTTTCTAAGACGAATTTAGTTACCTTATCAAAATTGCTACCTTGACATTTAACTTAATTCACGCTCTATTAAGTGGTTAATAGTATTGTGGTGGACGTTTTCAAAAAGTTTTAGTATTTATCAACATGAAGCTGTGTGAAACGCAAAGAATTGAAGTTTGAAAAATATTTGGTTGTGGAGATAAAACGCGTACGCCGAAAGATGTATATACGTTATTTAATAATAAATACCCAAGCCGAGAAAAAAATTTCACAATCCACTGTGAGTAAAACGGAGAAAAAATTCTGAGAAACAGATCACGTGAAAGACATCACTAAAGGTAGTTAAAACCCAATTTCCGAAATCAAGAAATTGGATGTTCTGTTAGCCGTTCAAGATTATCCCCATACCAGTTCAGGGCAAGTAGCATTAGATAATGACCTGGGAAATTCAACAGTTCTTAGAAACGCTAAAAAGCAAAAGTAACATTCCTACAAAGTTACTTTAGTACAAGAACTTATGGAAGATGATTTTGATTATCAAGTTGAATTCTGTGAGATTATACTAGACAAAAACAATAGAAATCCAATGTTTTAAAACATACCTTTTTCCGATGGATCTACATTTTTACTAAACGGTCATGTCAATCGTCAGACGGTATTGGGCTACCGAAAATCCACACTGGTTGCAAGAGTACCATACTCAATACCCAAAGAAAGTAAATGTTTAGGCGGGAATAATAGATAATAAGACTATTGGGCCATACCTTTTCGAAGAAATCTTAACAGGTCCTCGATATTTAGAATTGCTTCAAAACTTCTTAATCCCCGAATTGAATCGATTGTTCCCAAACAAAAATGATTTGTGGCTGGTGGACCTCCATACTATGCTGTCTTAGTGCGAAATTACTTGGACAACATCTTCTCAAATCGGTGGATAGCTCGAAGAGGATCAATAGAATGGCCTCCTAGGTCACCCGATTTAACTCCTTTTGATTTGTTTTTATTGAGATATTTGATAAGTAAAGTGTACCAAAATAGACTACAAAATATTAGTGATCTCAAAGAATGGATACGTATTGAGATTGCAAACATAACTCCGAAAATTTTGGAGAACGTCCAAGAAGAGATCGCTGCACGTCTTTCCCATTATATTTTAGCTAAGGTTCACCAATTTGAGCACTTGATAGATTTGGTTGTATTTAATGAATAATGATATTTATTGTGATAATAAAAGGCAAGACGTCGGTGAAGGGGGTGTTGGCCACTTGGTCGCCGCGGTTAGTTTTGTCAGCGGGGTTCCGTAATCTCATCGACCACTTGGTCTCCAGTTTTAAAATCAGGTAGGCCTCTTGGTCGCCGTAGTTATCAATCATTAAAGGTATCTATTTCGATTTATTGAAAATAATATTTTTAAGAAAAAAATAGTTTAACTGATTTTTATTATTTTCCACGTGAATTGAAATTTTTAACTGATATGATATGGTATAGAATGTGGGTCAGGAAAAGAATAAAACCAAATTAAAAAAACACTTATAATTAATAGAAAACAATATAAAATTATACATAATAAAAAAAGTAGGTACAAAATACACAAAATACCAAATAAAAATTATTTAAGAAACCCAAATTGCAATTAGTTTTTGTAATGATAAGAAACTACTTTGATAAATTGAGTTCGTGAAAGGATCTTATTTTTATATTGTTCTATTACGTTCGTTAAATACGCATGCCGTTTTTTGTAATTAGCGTTTTTAATTTTGTTAGGTATATGTGTACTGTTTAATTTCACATAAGTATTTAACTGAATATCGAGAATTACATTAACAAATTTGAATATATCGGGATGCGCCGAATAAAAAGCAGAATTAAAATGTTTGTGGAAAGACTCACAAGCATTTGTTGTGCGTTCTGTGAAACTTGTGCACGATGCCCACATTGTAGGCGGGAAGTCAGACGGATCGCTAGTATACGTATTAATCATATAAAGAGTATATGAAGTTAATCTCTCGTCAAATGGCATTATTGGAATTAAATCTTTACAAAAACACTCTGCCACTTCAGTACTTTCCAAAAATAAAATGCTGAAAGTGTAATGAAGCCATTTGCCGATTTCAGAATTTTCATTTTTATATTCAGAAATCAAACCCAGATTTTGTATCTTACGTAACCACGATTGGGTTAAATGAAATTTACATCCAATAATTAAGATATCAGGCCAAATCTGTATAATACCAGTGTGTATGGCTTTCTCAAAATCGCAAATAACTTTACACAGCTTCCAATCTAAATTTAAATTATTATAACAGTAATCTTTTAATAATTTAAATGCAGTTGCATAGGTACTTGCTCTTTTATCTGGTAAAACAAAAAATGCCAATGGTATGTAGTGTCCGTTATCAACAGCATGTATAGTGAAAAATTGTAAAAAAAATTTAGGGCAATAATTAAATGTGCCGTCGCAATAAATACTATCACGAGAACACAAGTATTTTAAATTTGAATCACATGAAAATAAAATAATTTGTGAATCTTCATTGTTAAATAATAAAAATTGTTCACCCTTATTTGTAACACATTGTATTGCTTTCAGTACACTATGAACATCACTGATACACTTTGGCAAAGGTGGCAATATACTTCTTCTTGCCCTGTATATGCTTCGTCTGATGAGGTCAACATTCGTAGTGGATACATTAAAAGTATTTCCTTCCCCTCGAATTCCGTTATTAATTAACTTACTGGGTTTAACGAAAATATCTTCTGTTGCCTTTCTTTTCAATCCGTTTTGAAGTTTTTTTACATCTAAATGGTCCGATGGTGGATGATTGTGTTCACTCTTAGATTTCAATAAGACAGTTTCCGAATCGTCCACTCCAATAGTCGCTTTACACCCACGACGAGTACACTTATATGATACACCTAACTTTGTTTCCTTGTCTTTTTCAAATGTATATTTTTTTACAATTAACAACTTTTTTCCTTTTACACTTAACATCGACTCCATTGCAACACAAACTCAAAACTTCTTTTATGGAATAATGAATAAGATGAGAATCACTTTTAAAATAAAAAAATTAATCTTTTCAGTAAGAATGCAGACGATTAACTGATGAAAAATATTTTTATTTTAGTTCTCGACAGGTCACAAACCGATATTATAATTAGAGTAATTAAATTACCCCATAATTTTCTTGGAACCCTTAATCCAGGTTTGGAGACCAAGTGGCCTATACCTTTCGAATAGCGAAAGGATTAAATTTGGGTAAAACTGACCGCGGCGACCAAGAGGTATATTCCCGGTGAAGGATATTGTCACGATTCGTATAAATTCATATTTTTCCTAATTTTAATTAATTATTTAAATAACATCCTGTACATAAAACTTTATTTAATTATGTCAACAATTTGTTTTAAATAGCAATAATGTGCAAGGTAATTAATTAAAATTAGGAAAAATATGAATTTATACGAATTGTGACAATATTTTGAACAACTAATTTAGTAGACTATTTTTAAATTATTTTTTATTATTATTATTATTATTTTGGTAGATTAAGCACTTAACTACAAATAATTATATTTCAATAATTTATTGTGTTCTCAAAATAAAATAAATTTATGTGTCTGATCTGTAAATTACTTTTATTCAAAAAAATTATGATGTAAGATATTGCAAATATTATGCTTCCAAGTAAGAAATTGCGAGATCTATCAAAATCAAGAAAAAAATTGAGGTCACTATTTAAAAAAATTGTCAATGACGTCACTGCCCAAAAACCGGAAGTGGGGGAAACTAGAATTCTTTTTGAAAAATTGCGCTTTTAGCAAACAGAATTTTTTTAAAAAACCAACTACGTCCATTTTAATGAATTTATTTCCTTCATTTGAACCATACTGTATAGGTTGTATGTATATTATTGGGCAAAATCTTATTTTGCGTACTTGCATCATGACTATTTTTTTTATAAATTAACCCATTACCTCCCACGACATTTTTTCCCGTTTTTCATACTTTTTTGCGTCATTTGGCGACTTTTTGGCTATACTTATAACGTATAGATTCTTAAATCTTTTATATTTTTTTATTTTTTGAAAAAAGGGGCGTACGCAAATGGGTACAATGAGAAGAAGTGTGAAAAAAAAAATTAATTTCTCAGTAGTACAAAAAGTTTTTATATTTTTATAAATGTTTACAAATTTGATAGATATTTAATCTTTTATATGCAAATAAATAAAACAATCGCGTTTAATACATAACTTTACACTTTAGACAACACCATCTCGCTCGTAAATTACATTGAAGGCACCTTAGTTGCTTATCAAGTTTTTTGTAAAATGACCCACACCATCTTCTGCAATGCTTTTTGGAAGAGATGCATGTCGCCTTTTTGAAAAAGTCGCTTTCCCAAAAGAATTAAGGTAGTGACGAGCAACATTTCTGACAAAACTTAGTAAGTCTATTTTGTCATTGTGAGCCAATAGATGAACTCGCCATGCATTTACGACTGCGACATTTATTGAATGGATAAAAAGAGGCCACTACCATTTTTACCACGGATAGATATTCTATAATTATTCATTAGTTGATCTAGCAGGTCTACTCCACCCATGGAAGCATTGTAGCTAGCGAACACGTTGTTTTTCAGCCGAAGACAATGTTTAACTTTTCCTAAAAGCTCTATAGTATCATGATTTGTTACCATAGTTACAATATTATTGTCCTTCCAGCGTACAAATAACTTCTTAAACTTGTTGAAAAGTACCACGTTCCATTTTTTCCATTTCTTTTACTGATGATAAAAGACATTTTTTAGTCCGATTTTCACGTACAGTGCAAGTTGCCCTAAAGTTCATATCTCTAAGCGTTTTTAGTAAATCAAAACTAGAAAAATAATTGTCAAAATAAACAATGTGATCGAAGGGCACTTCGGCGCATTGAAGCAAACCTAAAACGATTTTGGAGCCCAGTAGTAAACTTATATCTGTATTGTCATTCTTTTGCTTAGCCCCGCAGTATGTATTACAATTATAGCAGTATCTGGTAGAGCTGCAGAGCATCCAATCCTTGAAACCAAAACGCACCGGTTTACCTTTTATAAATTGTTTCCAAGAGTGGTGTCCAAAATATTTCACCTTTGCTTTATCAATTGAAAGATCTTGGTGGGAAATCCCCCGCTGGCGAAAACTAGTATTGAGCATGTTCTTTAGAGGGCGTAATTTATACGATTTATCGGAAGTATCGAGCTTAGTATTATCAGCAAAGTGTATGTATCCCTTTATTTCCTGAAATTTGTTTCTAGAAATAGCAGAAGCGACAAAAAAACCGAAACATCTTCGTCAACGCTCTAATACATGGGCTCACGGGGTAATCTATGGTAGCCAGAACGAAGTAGAATTCCCAGAAAAAAATTAATGTCTGACTCGCTTACTGTAAAGTTGTGATTATTTTTTTGTGAGGCATAAAAATTTGTTTGCTCAACAATCAATTTTAATAGCTTATCATCAAAAAATTTTTTCAAAAGTTTCAACGGAGCTAATATCTTTCACATCTTCAATAACATTTTTCAGCCTCTCCTCGTAGCCAGTAGTGTTTTCATTCATACTTATATCTGTGTAAAGTTTGGTTCAGTTAAGTCCTTTCTCTTTGCTACTGTCTTTACATTTTAAACTTTGTTTCTTTTTGGGAAATAGTACAGATAGTGGCACATTGTCGTCCGAGCATCACTTACCGCGTTGTCTTCCAAAGCAGCTTCTTTTCTTACAGGACCATCGGGTAAAAGCGTAGCATCGTCTGTGGAATACCAGATTTCTACTTCTCCAGGAACATCTCTGGGAAAAGTGACAATACCCATATCATTGTCATCAACGTCTTCTTCATCCGTTTGCGTATCTACCTCAGGCGGGATAATAACTATTTCTGATTTGTGATGGCTTCCCCCAGTGTTTTAACACGTTTGCCGTAAAAACATTTTGCACTGATTGGCTTGAATTCAGTATCCATGTCAATAAGGCACCTGTAAAAATATTTCGAAATAATTTATACATATCATCCCATTGTACTCAAATGAGTACACTAAACGTTTTCTGTTTTCCAGAATTTTTACAAAAATATTTGAATAAAAGCAGTTTCAATACATACCTGACAAACTAAATTAGCACTCCGAATTACATAATTCAACCTTTACTTTGAAAAAACTGATTATGCAAATCACGGTGTTTGTCAATATTGTTTACAAATAATCGAGCATTTATATTTACGATAAGTTGGCCATCTATGAGAAATTTTTCAAACTTTGTACTCCCTCTACATTGCAGAATATTTCTAATTTATTAGATTGTAGTTTTATTTCGACAGATGGAGCTCGGGAGCAAAATTTAGAAATGTACCCAAATGAGTACGGGGAGGTAATGGGTTAATAAAAGTATTATTATCGAATTAATTTGTAAATAATTATGCAGGTCTGGAAATTCCACAAAATGACAGTAAAATTTACCCTAAAGCATTTTAGTAAGTACCTAAATGAATATTTAAACGACATAACACTATTTTAACCAATAAATCAAAATTAATAATATTCTTGACTTGAAATTATAGACATTTCCTCGTAATAATGAGCCAACTTATAAATTTTAAAGGACCAGATAAATAATATTTATAAGAAGACTAGTTATTGATTTTTTTATCCATGATTCTAGTAAACTGAGAGTAGTAGAGGATAGTGAGTGCAGATTCTGTGAGGAGGAGGACGAAACCTCGATTCACATCCTAACTGAATATGTAGCACTCCAGAATCCAAGGGCACTATATCTAGGAGGATATCAAATAGAAGAGGGAGACTTACCTAACTTGAAGCCACTTCAAATCCTACACTTCCTTGAGAAAATAGGATTGGAAGGGTCGCTATAGGCATTGAGACATTTCCTTAGTGCAGTGGCGACAGAAGGGGGCACAATAGATCTTTTAGGTCGCAGTGTATTAACAGTATTAAAAATAATATATCAAATACTCCAACATAAGTCCTTATTATTTTTATAATTTTATTACAGAATTTAAAATGTTTAACTCGCTCCTACAGTTCCCGAAATTATCATAATTTTTTTTTGGTAAAATTCCAGTAATCAATGAAAATATATTTTATGTTCCGATTTATTTTATCCTTTCGTCAATCTTGCCAGTCTACTAAAAACCAGTTTGCGATACCCCCTAATACCCCTTAATACCCAATACGTCGATTTTTACAGTTGGATATTTCTGTAATTGTTTGCACTAATTTTATCTATAGCCAGTAGATACCGGCACATCCTTGAAGGAATGGGATGGAATCTAATTTGACGTAAAATCGTTCAGAAATCCGAAGGATGTACCGTCCTTAATAACGTCGTCGACTTTTTTGTTTAGTCGCTTCTTAAGACAGGCTATTGCGCGTTTTTATTTTGACCACCCCGTTGGAAAATGTCCGGGTCGGAAGCTATTCCATACGCCCTATCCACAAGAACATACATAGCTATATTTGTAAAACGTCTAAAATTGTTAAATTACCAATTGTGGTCGTATTGAGAGTTATTGCTCCGCTGACAATAGCAAGAAATTTGTATTAATCCTAGAAGACACAATTTTAAATATATTACCAACATGTTTCTTATGGGAAAAGAGAATAAGTGGTACGAGCCCTGGGTTAGCATATTATTAGAAAAAATTGCCAGATTCGTCAAAAAAAAAATATATAAAGTTTATTAAATTTTCTAAAACAAGGACAACTTTTAATAGAGAATTAACAATATTAAACATTCATTATTGTTTAAACGATTACTATTAAGTTGTAGCAATCTTTTTCTTAACAAGATCAAAAAATAATTTTTAAAATAACAAAGTAATTTCGGGTATAAATATGACTACAATATCCCCTCTCAAGACGTTCCGTGTTCGTACCGACGGATCGGCGATATTGTCTTCCTCATCTACCTAGTATTGACTTTTGTCCAGATACGGAATAAGGGGTACATATAGGATAGATCTGAAAATTAGTATTGTTCGATGGTGCGAAGTGGGAATATTTATTACATGAGATAATATGTAAACTGTTATGACATGTTTCTTATCTAAAGTGTTATCCAAAATGGACTTAGCAAATATTTTTAATCTGTTGGGAATTTTCGTTTTTTTTTTTTTTTTTTCGAAAAAATAAACATACCTTTATTATACCTATAATACACCAAAAACAAAGTATCTAACTTCCATCTCACCTCACTATCCTTCTATATCAAATTTACTAAAAACTTTCTGTTTTGGGCTCAAAAGTTTACTAAAAATACATTGAAATCTTTAATTTGCATAATTAAATAAATCTGCTAAGGCATTTTCACGATAGGTGAAATGCGACTCGACAACTTGTTCCTGAAAATTTGAAGGTAGGGTTATAAGAGGAGGACCATGCCGACAAATTAGTTCTCATAAACACAGCAATAACTTTCATTCTTGTGTCTAAATATAAAGAACTGAATTGAAAACGTGATCTTTCTTATAAAAAACAGCAAGAAAGAAAAAATCGTAGACAGTGTTTAAGAATATTGGTCCTCATTAGTACGGTGCAGCCAAATTTAAAGAGGCTTTCTTTGGAAAAAATAGCATAATGGACTTTCATTAATCGACGAACTTTTGTGTGTCAGATCCGACAAAGGTTGACTTGTATATAACGACGCGCGGATCAAATCCAAGGGGCAGATTCCTTGTATACCCGAAGACACGGCTCATCCGAGCCCGTTCCCGCTCCACTGAGGCCACTATAGAGATCTGGTCTATATAGCCCAACGATACGAAACAAAAATAAAAAGACGGAAAAAGGTTTAGTTCGGGAAGTATTTTAGCTAATTATTATTTATCTATCTAAAATTCTCTCTTTATCTAGAGTGTATTTTGCTATTCGAGCAATAATTCCTTTAAAACTTCTGATAATTCCTTGGTAATGAGCTAGAATAGTTTTGTCATATTTTTTAATAGTCCGTAGGCAAGTTGATCGTTTATGGTTCAGATATAACTGCAGGCCGAAGAAATAATTATTAAGGTTGGAATTCGCCTATAGAAATATGTGCATAGGGGTTGTAAAGATATCTTAAGAAACGTTGTTTAAAAATACTCAAAAAATGTCCTTGTTCTGATATCTAAACTACATGTAATCGTTGACTTACTTATGAATTTTCTTTAAAACTAAACATATTTATATGTTTTCTTTCCATTACAGCTCCTAAAACTAACATAAGAGAATAATGAAACATATCACACTTCAAAATATTGTTTAGTTTTCTTTAGAGCTAGGTTTAAAATTATATAGATTTTTTTATGAAAACAAAATTATATTTTGTATGTGATATATCACGTGACAGCGAAAAGTTAAAAACATTTTTAAGTATTAAGCAGTTTTCGATATATGGCCAGACGCCGCCCTTAAAGTTTAAAATTATATACTCGTATATTTCGTAACGTGTACCAATATTATTGAAAAATCATGGCCAACATGTGAGAGCATTATAATATTTTTTTGGAAATTCACTGTATAACACTGTACATATACTTGAGTGCTCACAAAAAATGTTGCTAAAGTAGGCCTTAATAATAATACTCTCCCTAATTCACCCCCTTACGAGTGAATTTAAACCCCTGAAGCCGACTGAGCGGCTTGTGTAGGTGAAGGGACAACTATAATTATTATTTGTCGTGGGCAACTTAAAGATGATTGAGGGTGCCACTTGACTTACAGGTGAAGAAAACCCGGAATACCCCATCCACCGTCATGTCAACAGAAATTAAATTTCTGTTAATACGGCATCCATCAAATCTTATAGAGAACCATGCAAATACATTCACATGGTCTTCTGTAGAATTCGAAGCCAGTGTGTCTCTTAGCACAAAATTGCTCGCAAATGAATGCGAGCGCTTTAGACACCTACGTTACCGTTCCGATTAACTCCACCGTTCCGATACAAATTTTTTATGAATTATTTTAATCAATACTAATTCTGGTTTTGTTATAATAATACTCATCTTGATTATAAAAACATAAATTTTTATTAAGAATCAGACTAAAATACTGTCAAAAATTCATGTAGGAAAAGGTTCCTACAAGTCGAGAATCGATCCTCTGGTGCACTCATAGTTAAATTTTAAGAATTATATAATAAAATTAACAAAAATCTATGTAAACAAAACTTTATTGCTAAGATTATTAAAAATAGAACCAAAACAACCTATTGTAATTCCCAAAAAATATTTAAGTGATCCAATAAAAAAAAATGTTTCTAAAGTAAGCTTGCATCAATGGAGCTTAGATTAGAGGTAAAAGGAATAAGAGGGGGACATTTGTCCTTATCTACCGCGACTTTTTCAGATCTATTTTGGAACTCCGTTATGAAAGGTATGTCGACAAGCCTATCCTCTTACTCCAAATTGCCACTTAAAAATGAAGGAGAATTGTAAACGACGGAGCTTGATATTCTTCGTCACTTTTAAATGACAGTTTAGTAGGTGTGTAGTTATTACAGGCATGACTTTGTCAGTCATGGCCTGCTTTAGAAACATTTTTTGGGTTTGGTTCTTCCTGTGTCATTAAAGAAGGAAACGTCGATTGAAAAAAAAAAATGAATATTTTTATGCGCGAAGACAAATCTAATTATTATTTTCAATCGAAAACTCTCAGACTCTCTCTTGTAATCGACCCTATTTTGAGCACTGTTGGACTGTAGTTTAGCATTGAAATATCGTGTCAGAGCTATGAAAATAATTCTTGATCTCAGTTCCCTTGAGGTTGCTCTGTTGACAACGACACGCCTCCGCATGGTTTGAATAGAACCTGATGTAGGATCTAGTGAGGCGAAACTTTGCTTTTGCCAGGAGGCCCTCGATACGCTTCCATTGCTTCAAGCGAACATCGACTCTATGTCACCGATGTATATCTTCCATAAACCATATAAAGTTATAACAGAACAAATAGAAGAGCCGGAAGTGACAGGTACGATTCATATCTACACCGGCGGTTCTAAAAGCTGTAAGCAATAGTGCCAGTGTAGTTCAAACAGAGCTCTTGAGGATTCTTATAGCAGCAAAATAAATCACCAGAAACAATATTACTGAAAGGAACATGCTCATGTATACAGAGCACGAATTTACTCAGAGTTAGTACTAGAATGTCCTGAAGCTTTGGCCAAAGTATCCATCAACAATATGGTCACCTTAAAATGGATCAAAGGTCACACCACATCGTAAGGTAACATTCTTGCTGATTCACTAGCCTAGAAAGCAGCCAACCAAATACTTTTTGAAGCTGGCTCTTCTGTTGACCTGACAAAATCGGTAGTGACAGACCTAATTATTAAACAAGACTCCGTTGTGAAATTCAACGAATGTTAGGATGAAACAAGAAACTGCAGAGTTGCCCCGCTTTTATGTTATCCTGACAACACTACTTTTAACTTAAATATGTCTAAACGTTTTGCTAAATGAACCCTTCATCTATTTATGTCTTCAAGACATGGCAAATGCCTTATAAGGTTGGGCAGGTATATGTGGCCAATTTTGGAACTGATGAAAAGGAACTTCATGTGACCAACATTTTGTAGCTTGCCACGTTCAGGCTATTGCCAGTATATTCTATCTGCTTTGATAGAATTGTTTGGTCGGTGGATGCGATCTAAAGGCTACACGATTGGTATAAATATTTGGGTATTTTTTTTAGAGATTTTATCGTATATATATATATATTGTTTTGAATGGTTCTACATAAAACGATCCTGTATAGGTATTACCTTTCTAAATTTGTATCCTTTTATTGGATTATTAGTTAAAAGAATCTCAAAATCTTCTACTGGCATTCGACGGAAATTTTTAAATTTTCCTGAAGACTCTCTTCTAAAATCCTCAAGCATATTATTTGCTTTACTATTCTAAAAACACACATGGCAATACAGATTACTTTAATATTTATTTTGGAAGTTGTACAAACATTACAAAATATCATTTATCAGTTTACTTTCATGTTCTTATTACTTTTATTGCAAGCTAAGTACCATTTACTTCGTCGGCTTTTTTTATGCCGCTGAAGCAGAATACTATTACCATTCGCTACATCATTTAACAGAAACATTTTAGCATACATTTTCGGTCCAAGAATGGAGCCAACGTTGGTCGCATCGTGTAGCGCCAGCTTAAACCATTTTATGTATTAATATTCAAGAGGTGAATTAGATGACCCTGTACGACCAAAACCACACTTTCGTCAAATAGGAAACACCAGCTTGTAATTGAACACAATAAGCAACATCCGCCGGCGTAGATACGAGTACCGAGGCAAGAGGCGAAATTCCAATGCAGATAACCACAAAACTAACCGCTGATAAAACACAAACAAGTGATAAGTGCGAACACGAAACGGCCGTTAGGCTGTTATCGAAACGCACAACGTAACCCTTAACGCAAATTCCGGAAATGCCGAAAGGAAACTGGCGAAGATAAGCGTGGGATAAAGTTTGTTTTTCTTATATAGTCTTGTTTTATTTTTCTAAAAAACCGACCGATATACTTTGCATCAAATGATATTTTTAAAGAACGCCTTGCCAATCTTGAACTAACAAAATATTATCATTATACTGCGTGTGGTAAAATTTAAGTTGAAATCCTGAAAGTTGAAATTTTTTGGGTATGAGGCAGTGCATAGGGGGAAGAAATTTTACACACTTTTCATCAATCGTGCATCCATTGGCATTAGTAGTATGCACGGATTATATTTGTGTCCTTTTTATCGATATGAAAGGAAGAAAGTGAGAATACATTCAGAACGCACTAAATATTCCAACAGGAAACGCCATTAGTTTTCACATCGAATAAATTTTTTTTAACAAAATTTTAAATTAAAATACCTCAAAAAATAACCCGTGTAACGTGTAACTTTTTTATTATAGATGTAGGTACTCAAAAAGTGTGCAAGAAATGCACAATTATTAAAAATAAATCTATTTGAACGTTTTATCTATTCGTTTATATTGCTATATAATAATTACTAATGAGGCAGTAATAGTTTATGGTTTTGTGAGTAAACCACTACACTTTTTCTACGTACAAAAATACAAAATTCATACAAATGCTTTATTTCGTAATAGAAGCAACAAAAAATTAACTAATAATTAAATATTTCACAAAAATTATTTTTATTTTACATATTGGTGGATGGTTATATTTGAACAATGGTTCAAAATCATGGGGACGTTAAATGTCATTTACAGACGACGATCGCCATAATCGGATGAACAATAGTTGTTTCCTTACTTTATATAAATTTTTAATTGTTTTACTATTGGTTGATTGCGGCAGGACAACTCTATTAGAATTCCAGCCACCGAGCTTTTTCAACTGAAGATATTCTCCTCCTGCAACAACTAATAACGTTGAGAAGTCTTGAGAAACAGTATCCAGTGCAGGTATTCTGAATTTATTAATTCCCACAACCTATCTATTACTCTTTCCTTTCTGGTAGTTAATAAAGAATCTCATTTAATCCAAGAGTCCAGAAATAGAAAACCGATCTTTTATTTTTATATTACTGATTTTAACTAAGTGAAGTATCCTTTATGTCGCATACTGTTAAATCTTAATTCGTGGCAATGACAAGCGCCAAATAATCCAAAAACTGGTTACCTACAAACAAATGTTAATAAGTTTTAAGTAGGTATTTGTTAGAATTAAAATAATAATTTCGTTACCTTAGTTATTATATATTTGGAGTAAGGTGCATTCTGTAGGAAAAATTTTGAATTTCTGACTTTTAAAACCTTCAGATTTTCTTTTTAAAAGAGAACGTAACTTGAGATACTTACTGATGTCGACATAGATTTTCATAGATAGCGTAGTTTTTAGAATCTTTTTGGAGATTACTATTGTCATGGAAAAACCAAAATGATAACAAGGGGGTAGGATTATAAGATGGTTACATAGGTAGGATTTGGTATGAAGATAAGATAAGCAGTTGCTAGTTAGCATCTTGATCAGTTCCCAATATTACCTATCCTATTTGATTAGCCTTCTATATCTATTGTAGTAAGAAGTTGTAGTTATTTTCGGTTAATAGTGACAGTAGTATTAAAAAATGCAGGATTGTTCAAGTTCAAAGTTTACACCTCTGAAACGTATAAAAAAGTGTGCGTTGTCATTTAACGAGAAAATATTTGTAAGCAATGTTTATAATTGCCTAAGAATGCAAAATCCTTCGTTTTCTGTCGACGATACTGTTGAAAAGATAAGTAATGATGGGTGTAAGCAAATCAATGATATATAAAGTTATAGGTAAATTAAAAAGTGGAGTTGTTAAATCCCCAAAGAAAAATGCAGGAGGTAAGAAAAAAGTAGAAGTTACTAAACAAATTAAAAGCGGAATAAGAATAAATGTTCACGAATTTTATTTTAAAAAAGAGATACCTACACTTGCCAAGGTTTTGGACGCAATCAATAGTGATACGTATTTTCACTCGTTTTGAAGCTCTAGGTTTATTGTACCACTCTGTAGTATTTCAAGGGGGTAAAATAAAACTAGTTCAACCAATGTTAACCCCATATATTTAACTACTGAATATTATAGATTAGTTATAGTGAAGTAACTATCAAATAAGCCTGCCAGATCATTAAAAGTTTTATTTTCGGGTTGAGCTGGTATACAAAGACTGCCAAATAGATCTAAACTATTTTCATGGCAACTATTTAATAACAATGCCCGTTTAGTTTCTTCATCAGTTATTTTATTTGCAATGAAATGCTGGTTTAGTTGCTTTTTAAAAATTCGCCAATCACATAAACTTGGAATAAACTCACGTAAGTGTTCTATGTGCATCGCCATTTTCCAACTATTTTTCACGTGGTTTTCACTTCACCCGGCACTTATCGGCTTTTATTTAACTTTACTTTTTAACTAATTTCCGTACTTGAGAAAAACTTATATCCCTTATTCGTCGCCAACTGTAGTATTTCAAAGGGGTAAAATAAAACTAGTTCAACCAATGTTAACCCCATATATTTAACTACTGAATATTATAGATATTCTCTTATTTTACAATGTGTAGGTCGCTTTTATCAGTACGCCAAATCCAGTTTTTGCGTACCTCGTTAAAACGAACTTTGTTTATACAGAATGGATCTATATCAATATAAATACATTACAGTTTCTCTCCTATCAGGTTAATATTCTTGAATATGTCTAAGGGGCGCTTTCACTATTTCTTCAGGTTCCGGATATATTGTACCCCGAATTGCCATTCCCATTCCCATTCCCATTTAAGGTTCCGGCAATGGCATATTATGTGAATCGGAGTTTCGTCTTCCTCTTCACATATTCACATAGGGAGTCTTCAGATAGCACTAAGAAATTTAGGTGTCTTATAAGGCCGCAGTGTCTCGTAAAGAGTCCTATTGCGGCTTTTAGTTGGCTTCTGCTAAAGTTTAGCAGTTGATTTTGTTTGCTCTTGGATGGAACCGCTATGAATATTTTGGACTGTCTATGTACAGGGAGTTCAAACTAGAGCCTATGGTGTTCTCTATCTGTTCTGTTAGCGCCTATTTAGCATGTTGATATGAAATACCACATGTGGGTTCTGGTCCAATTTGTCATAAGGAGTCGTAGAAAAAATATGGTTTACTTAATCCCTGTTATTCAAAACTAAGATGATTGAAACATCTTATGTGATTCCAGATTTAATTAGATGCTTGGTCATCACTTTTTAACTCACTACTAATATTTAATCTTAAGGTGGTTAAGTTTTACTAAGTTAGTTGATTGTCAAATTGCTTAAGCGACAAAACATTGTGACGAATGCAATTTTTAGTAGCCAGTAAAAAAATAAGCACTTATTTTTGTTACATCAGTTTTTCGTTTTTGAAAATCAAAAATAGTTTGTACAAAAGTTATACATTTTTTAAAAATAAAATAATTTTAAACCGTATTACCGTAAAGTTATCAAACTGTCACTTAAATTTTTTGACTTTTAACCATTGATATAATTTCGGAGTGAAACACTCATAGATAATATTTTTGTATTCGATGTGAAAGAAATCTCTAGGATAGAAGTATTTGATGTAAAAGGTCGTGGACTATCATATCATCAAGCAGCTTCTTTTATTATTAATTCATTTACTATGAAAAATAAAACTAAATATATCACTTACCGCGACTTTTCTAAGTTTGACTTACAACTTTTTAATCTCAACTTAAATCTAATTTATTGGGATATAATTTACTCACTTGATAATATTGATAACATGATCTCCTTTTTTAAATGATTCTCTAATACAACTATTTTCCAGACATGCTCCTTTCGTAACTAAAAGAGCAAATAAACCACCTGCTCCGTGGCTTACAGATACAATTAAAATTATGATCTCCCTCAAAGCTAAAGCATTAAGAAAATATAAACAAAATAAAACTATGTCTGCTTTGAGAAGTTACTATGAACTTAGAAACTACACGACCGGAGCTATACGGCGGGAAAAGAAGGCTTACCTTGAATTTTTCCTGGAATACTTTAAGATCTTTAGAAATTCTTCGCAAAAAAACGAGCCCAGATATTTCTGACAATCTAAAAAATGTGAATGATTATTTTAACTCTGTACCTATGACTTATAGATCTCTTGATCAAATAACACTACTAGGTCGGTACACTGAAGTAGAATCACACAACTTATTCCAAATTGAAACCGTTACGTCAGGCATAGTCGAAAAATCACTTAATCGAATTAAAACCAATGCCGTAGGCCTAGACAATATCTCATTGCGTATGCTTCATCTAGTTCAGGACTGTTTACTTAATCATATAACTTTCATATTTAATTATATAATCTCCTCCTTCAAATATCCTTTTGCATGGAAACAAGCCCTTATCGTTCCTCTTGCTAAGTGTAATCAGGCAACGAATTTTTCTGATTTAAGACCAATCAGCCTTCTACCCACTTTATCAAAATCATTTGAAGTAATTATCAAAGATCAAATTACTCAACATTATAACTCAACATCAGTCAGGTTTTAAATGCCATCACAGCACTACTACTGCTTTATGTCTGTTAGCGATGATATTTTTAAAGCAACCGATCAAGGGAAAATAACATGCTTGGTTCTTCTCGACTACAGCAAAGCATTTGATACCCTAGATCATGACTTAAAACAAATTAAACTTTTTCGGCTTTACACAAAATGCGGTCTCCCTCATGTCAAATTATATTAGTAAACGCACTCATAAAGTAATTTTGGATGGCAAAATATCAAATTTTCTACCAGTAATACAAGGGGTGTCATAGGGTTCAATTTTGGGACCAGTCATATTTGCTTTGTACATTTCTGACTTCCAAAACTTCGTTCAAAACTGTGCGATTCGCCATTATGCCGACGATACGTAGCTTTATCGATCTTTTGACAAAGAGTAGGGTAACTCAAGTCTTCATCTTAATGAAGACTTATTCATTATTTAATATTTCTACTGCTCATAACTTAAAAATAAATCTGTCTAAATCTACAGCAATGCTATTTGGTGCAAAAAAATATAAAATCAACTGTGGATCAATTACATATTACAATTGGTAAGAATATTCTTCAGTTTGCAAATGAAGCCAAAAATTTAGGTCTGTGAATTTATTCCGAGCTTCAATTTACAAAGCACGTAAATTCATTATTGCAAAGTTGTTTTACTGTTTTGAGACAACTATTTTCTAGCAGAGACTTACTTTCCATACACACTAAGTTAAAACTTTGTGAATCTCTTATTTTTTTAAAGATATTTTATTGTGACTCTATTTACGGACCTGCGCTACTTCGATATGAGTCTCTACGTTTACAAAAAATTCAGAACTGTTGTTTGCGTTTCACATATGGGCATAAGAACATTTGATCATATTTCACACAAAATGATCGAATCAGGGTAGTTACCTTTAAATAACTACGGGACACTTCACTTATTAACATTAGTTCATAAGACATTAGAGCTTCAAAAACCCGATTATTTATTCAAAAAGTTAATAACGTTTTCAAATATGAATACATTATCTAGCGCAACAGAAACACTTTAGTCATACCTAAATACCAAACAGCATTTTTAAAAGATCCTTTTCTTATGTAGCATCCAAGGAATATAACAAACTTGGGCCAAACATTAGTAAAAGAGTATCTAAGAGTAGAACTATAAGTAATACAATTATTAACAACAAATTCATGGCAAGGTGTAGGATATGAATATTGATAGGTACCAAATTAATTTAGCTAAAAAAATAAATAACCTTTATGTTTTTTTAATTAATCTTTTTTATGATTTAAATATGTATTTTTTTTGTTAGGTTAAGTTGAAAAACAGTGAAACTGAACTTCGCCTTTTCATCATTCTTAAATATATTTTTCCTCGTATAAATTATTGTTATTGTATATTTTCCTTTTTAAGTGATGAATAAAGTCCAGTTATTATTATTATTATTATTAATATATTATGAGGTGCAGTTTTAGTCACCGGGGAAAATCCAAATTATAGTAGCCAGACTCACAAAATAAAACAACCACTAAGTTGATTCTATCACATTTTTTTCTTTGTAAATTTGTTGTATCATCTTCATTCTATGGAGGAAAGCAGTTTTTTACACCACCCTACATAATTTTCTTCGTCAAATTGTTACATCAAAAAAAAGTTTAATATTTAACTAAGCAATATTTTGTTGTAATTACTTGATTAATTTCTCTAGAGAATGTAAAACAAACAATAATTAAATAGTAATTGACGTTTTCCATTCATTGTTGAAAGTTGAGTTTTGTCTTTATTTGAATGGAGGTGAAAATATCCAAACGCAAATAAAAATGGTACAAATATTTATTTTGTTAGATTGACTTTGACGATTACTCATCCCAAATAATCTCTTACAAATCTGTTTTGGAATTATGTCTGGTTAACCGATCATCCGTTTTAATATACCTATCGGTTTTATCAACAAGGAAATATTTTCCATTTTATTTTTTACTGGAAATAAAATGTTCTACATGGTACGAAAAACACGTGTCACAGATGGGAAATGGAAATAGATAATTCAAAATTAAAAGAGTGTGCGTGATTATTATTTAATTTTCTTCTTGATATTATTCGCATGTCGCGGCTACAAATTATATTTAAAGAGATGAAGATGAATGATCTAAGAAACGTAAAAAATGAATGTTGCTGCAATAAAGAGAAGTAAACAGAGACATAACAGGAAATAAACCAACTTTGGAATGAAATAAAACAGATACATATAAAACAAATCAAATAAAAATAAATTATCTAAAACATTTCAGAATTTTGAAAGTGATAGTGGAATCAGATGAAATCACAATAGATAATACCGAAGGTTTAAAATAGTATATTACATAACAAGCGTGGAAAGTGATATTACGCACGAGTGCAAGGAATACACTTTCCTCAATATTTTTAATCTTCACAAATTTTTAATTTTATTAAATAATGATTATTTTATGAATCTTATAAAATAATCATTAGACATGTATAATTTTTGGGTTTAAAATGAAGTTTTAGAATTTTAAATAAATATTTTTTTATTGAACTTTTATTGAAAATAATTCTATTTACAAACACTAGTCGATATTAACAATTTAAATATATTACTATACAATCTCTTTTTAACATTAAAAGTAAAAAATAAACATAGCATTTTTTTAATTTTTGTCATGTGATTCATAAAATGTAATGTAAAATGATTATTGGAACAGTTGTGAAAATCTATTGGTATTTGAGAAACATTATGTGATAATAAAGTATTTTGTATATTTTTTTCAACGTTTAAGTCGTGCAATTCTGTACTATTTTCTATATTATTTGAGTATGTTTCCTCCAAACCAGATTTTTTTCTGTTGCTGTTGAAGTTGAAGGGCCTGTTATTGCCCCAACTATTTTCTCTGATATTTTCATTCGTTTTGCTATTGACTCTTCGATATAACCTTCTGCAACATTTGAAGACTTCCAGCCTCCATGCCGCTTCAAAGAGGTGATGTCTTCACCTGAGTCGACTAGTATAATTGCAGACGATCGTCTGAAACAACGCCCAGTATACAAATTTGGGTTTTTTTAATTTTAAAAATTTCGCTACTTCTCGAGGTACACTGCCAATTTTATTTATTCCGACTACTTGTCTGATGCATCTTGTTTTTTGATAATTTATAAAAAAACTGTTTTTCACTCATTTTTGGCCTTAAATTAAAGTAAGTATTTTTTAAATATCCCATAAAAATTGCCAGTAACTGTAAATTTTCTAGTTGCTTTGTTTTTGATATTTTTCAACTTAATTATTGCTGCACTTCCCAAGTCATTTATATCATCAACAGTTAGTTGTTTTAGTTCCTGTTTACGACACGCACCTGATATTCCTATAACTAGCACTACCTAAAATATAGATTGAAAAGATGATATAAAATACAGGACAAAATTGAAAAATACTAACTTACTTTTGTAAAAAGATAATTTTTGTCCGGTGCTTCAACTAGAAATTCATTAGTTTCTTGAGGAGTTAGTACTTTTGCTTTTTTTGGCTTATAACCATAATTTGTTCGTTTAAGATAGGCCTTCAACTTTAAATACTTACTGATTCTACATTATGGTTAATATATGGTACTCCGAAGCATAGAGTATTGTGTACATAAAGTTGTTGGTTGAACTTTTTAGAACAATTGGTCAATATGTGTTAGTAATACATGTTCAGAAAAAAAAGTCTTAATGTCGTTGTCTTTTCTCCATTGCATAAATTGGTTGTAGGCATTGATGTACCTATCTTTTGATTTTTCTGGCAATAACTTTAACGACGTAATTTGAGCAGCTGCCGATATGTCTGGCGGAGTACATTCCATTGAATATTCGCCTTCACTTTCGAAATTTTCCATAGTTTTTAAACACACACTGTTTAACAGGAAGAATACATGTAGCACACTTTTTTTTTAATTTGAAATTATCTGTTTTAGGTAATCATAGCATACTTAGATGTAATTTTTAAATGAATTTTTGAATGTCGGGTCGCGGTCGGTTTATATATCCCATTTTTACTTCAATTTTCACACAAAAAGTGCCACTTATTGAGAAGTTTCGAAATAATTTTTATAAACACATTAACAATTTAAAACATAACTTAAACATATTTCTAAATAGTGTTTATTTACATTTTCAAACCATTGATCAGCTGACACAGTTTTAGTTTATGAGGAGCTAACAAAACTATCGTGTACTTTTTAGATACACAAATAAGTAATTTAAGAAGTAAATAATTATTTCTTGCAAAATCTAATAATCTTTTGAAAAAATAGAATAAACCAAAATAATCTATTCAGATAGATTATTAATTTTTTATGCTTTATTATGTCTTAAATCGTTACTGTGCGTTTTTAAAAAAATATCACACAAGTGTGTGAAATGTCTTTTTCTTTTCGTCTTTTACCGATCGCGTATGATATTTGGCATTTTCGAAGTGTGAAAACATTGCGTTAACTGACATTTTTCAACTTTTTATAACTCAAGAAACGTTGAATGCAGGCATTCCCGGTCGTCTTATGAACAAAAACGGCAATACTCCCTGGCCACCACGTTCTCCTGACTTGTATGCACCCGACTTTTTCCATTCGGGATACCTAAAAACAGAAGCGTTTCAAAGTAAACCTCAAAGACTACACAGACATTAAAAGGATTCGACGTAAAGTGGCTGCAATACCAATAGAAAAACTGAACTGATGTAAAAATGTGTGCAACAAAATGGAGACCATTTGTCGGACATTATTTTAAAAAAATTAACGATTGTGCACTAACACATTTCCGTTCGTGTAGATGCTTTTTTAAATGTTACCTGATTTTTTGAAATCATTTGGTTTCAGTGACTCACCCTGTATTATGTAGTATTACTTACTACTGTAATAGTATAATATTCGAAATAAGAGCCTTTAATATTTTTGATAAGATTAAAGTTCGTACATTTATTTGTTTTTAGGTTTTAAAAATAATTTTTGATTTTGAATTTTGAAGATTTTAAAATAAGTAGAGTTGATAATTTTATTTATTATGTTAATAGATTTAAGCCAGGCGCTGATAAAAAGAATCAGTACAGTACAGCTTCTTTTTTAAACTATCTAACAGAATACAATCTTGATAATTTTTCTTCCATATATATAACTTATTCTCAATATTTGTGATTTTTGTTCAGATTTTTCTGATTGGTAATTTAGGAGATGAATTGAAAGACACCATTTGATACCCCACACGATGACAATAGAATTTTGTTTAATTCACCATTTTACTGTAACTACGGACCTGTAGTTTAATTTTAAATATAAATTAAGAGAATATGATGCCTAAAAAATTTACTTGTTTTATTTTAATTATTTCTTAAATTATTTTTTTTTAACCAAAACAAGTCTAGACTAGTTTTTATTTTAACTGAAACCAAATTCACTATACAATTCTGCATAATAAAATAGGCACTGCTACGAGTTTTGGAAATAAATAATCGCTAAGATTAGAGGATGAAGTTATTGATTAAAGATAAAAATAGAAATTTGAGAACGAAGAGAGCGATATCATGTTCATTTTTAATGGAATTCTGGCGTAGTCCTTTCGGATACTGGGTCGCTTGTTATTATTTTTTTTTTTTTGAGCAGTTTTAACCTATTTATGAAGCTTCCAGATAACCGACGGCTATTTAAAAATTAAGAGATATCGAATTGGATCATTTTTATTATTTATTTAAGAATTTCGGTCTAGTTGGGTTATATACTATTGTAGGGATGGCCGGTATGTTCACAACTAAAATGAAGTTTAACTTTAACTAATTTATTTACCATACATAATAATTCAACACAGATCCACAGATCTCCTCGCGAACCCGTTACTTAAGCTTCCAGACATGGAATCACAGATCACTTACTTTTAGAATGGAAACGGCAATGTTAAAATTCGAGACAGTTTTGTAGCACCCGGTGAGCGGTCTTTGATTTATTTGGACGAAAGTAGCGCCATCTCACGGTCACTTTAGTTAACACAAAACGCGGAACATTCAAAACTGTCATTCAATATTTAGTTTAAAAGTGGTAGTCAAATTAAGATTTGTTCATTCAAACTAACTCATTTTTTATTGTAGCAATAAAATTATATTTGTTACAATAAAGCAAAAAATGAGTAGTATGAACCAATCCTAACTTGACTACAAGTTGAAATATTGTATTATTTATTAGTACAAAAAAATAAAAAGCATGATCAACAAAATTAATTTATTAAAACAAAAAACATACAAATAGCAGCTTGTTAATTAGCTGGAAAGTTAAGTCATTGTCCACAGAGGTTGAAGAGTTTTATCTAAAAGAAGGGTACAGGAAGAAAAAAGCGACTGAGCCACATTTTTATCAAAATTGAACTGGTTAGCCCTATTTTGTAAAATACCAGTATGTTTCCATGTAATAAACCAAATTAGCAAATGCAAAACAGTGCATTTAAAAATTAAGGACTTTCCTACTGTTTGTTGGCACTTTCAGTATTTTGTATAAAAAATTACAACTGTCTTATAAATTAAGTGGTAAACTACAATATAATCAGGCAACATTTAAATAAAGTAACATCTTTTTGTAATCAATTACCTTAAAGTATCAAAAGTTTGTATATAGTTAGTCTAAATTAAATTTGGTTTTCTGAACATTTTGGTAATTGTGACTTGGCCCCTTTTTTCCTGAACCCTTCAAATCTGTTAGGGAGCACAGAAAGTGAGGCATGAATAAAAAAAGGTGTACTAACCATTACTTCCCGGACTAAGCTATTTTGTCTTCCACAATCCAATATTGCTATTCCAAACGGCTTGAAGAAAATTTGTACTAGAACAAATAAAAAATAGTAAAAGTAACAATCTGAACTAAATCGATAATATAAAAATCAATTGTGAGGCATGAATACAAAAAGTACAGCGACAATTACTTCCCTGACTAGGCTGTTTTTATTTTCAACGATGCAATACTGCCACTCCAAACGGCTTGAAAAAGTTTGTACTAGAACAAATAAAAATACAGTTAGATCGCTGCGTGTACTAACTTTAAACATATCTTCAAAATGTTTATCATATACTAAATAATTTTTACAAATTTGTTGTTTTATTCTTGAAAAACGGACTGCGAACAGCCAATACTCAAATTTGAAATAAATCGTTATTAGGATTTCAGAGTGTTTACAAAACAATTTGGCATACAACAATACGAGATATTACAGCTTCTATAACTAAAAATGACCACAAACATTTAAAATAAGCTCAATCGTCAGCAAGATCAAGTAAATAAATTGAACATTAAAAACACAATTGAACAAGACCAAGTTGACAATACAATAAACAATAATTTACAAAATACTTACTATTTATTCATCCAGGATCCAGAGCACACCCACATACAAACAAATAATAATTATTGACAATATGATATTGATAATCATAAAAAATACAGGTAAAATAGCAAATGTCATTCACCAGAAAGTAATGGATGCCTGACAATGACCAATGACAAATGACACTCCTACTCTTTTCATCATCAATTGTAGATTTCTGTAAATTGTTGTGTACAGCGCCATCTAGAATTCGTTCTTTGAAACAAAAATATAGTTTCAGTTCGGGCTGTACCAGTTACCGATACCTGCATGGAATGAATGATTGATTACATAAACAGAATAAATAAGGGGTACCACCTTGCTCAATTCTTCCCAGAGGAAACCAAAAGTGTTACCACCTTAAAATGGTTGATGACCCGAAGGGTATGCAACCCTTTATACAATAGTGGTGGTGTATTGTTAGTCTATATACAATGTTATACAATAAGTACTACACTGTCTTTGTTTTTTTCTCTATGTAGCATATTATTAATTTTTACCATATTTTACAAATTTATTTGGTGTAGACTTTGTGCTTGTTTAGGAAACATTTATTGAAATAAAACGACTAAACTTAGTTTCATAAAATTAGTCTGCGAGCCTTAATTATGTATTCATTTTACTATTTTACGTAAGCATAATACTAATAAATTTGGCAAAGCTGCATGTATCCTTCTCTCCGTCGTGTCTCATGTTGGCTCAAGTCGCAGTTTTTGTTATTCCAGTGGATTTATCTGTTCCTATCAACGACGAAAAACTACTAAAGTTCAATTCATATTATTGCCTTCAAACAACAACATTATTGTCAGGTTGTATTTCTAGATTTAGTCATTACAACTATAGTCAATTTGGCGAACTTTATAAAAAGGACGAACATTTTAAATAGGATCTTTGCCGATTCGCCTCTTTCTCTATAGTCTTCATAGTTACTAAAGTAAAAGTAAATTAAAAATTAGTGAAGAATCGACAAATAATGGAACGCTTAAGACAAATGAAAAGTTTGAAAATAAAGTACACACTAAATACAAGGAAATGAAAAAGAGTGCATCAGTGTGTAAAATTTCTTTAATAAAGATTAGCTGAGCCCTTTTGGCTAAACTTCATCATCAAATCCTTCGAAAAATAGATATTCATAGAAAAAATTTTAAAGATACATTTTAAGAAATGACTTGTCATAATTTAATTTTGAATAAGCGAGATAGATACAATTCGTGTAGAGTATTGATCTTATCATGGCGCAGCACAGTAATTTATAAATTCGTGGAACCATACAATCCCCTGAGTCGGTGTGTAATAGGCAAAAGGGAGAGATGATGTGAGTGATCGCACTGTTATGAGGTTTCATAGTTGTCAGTGACAAGCTGTCATAATTTAATTTTAAATAAAGGAGTTAGATACATTTCTTGTAAATTATTGATCTTAGTTTTTGAAAAATTATTTTAAATTTTTTCAAGTATCTATTTGACAAAGACTTGACGACGGATTTGGCCGAAAAGTGATTAGCCTAGTTCTATTAAACACATTTTACACAGTGACTTATTATATGTGGCCTCTCCAAAGTCTTGGACATCCTGTCAAGACACCAAAGTCAAATTGTTTAAATTTATATTATAAAATTTGTCACAAAACTAATTTAACATATTCAATTTAACTAATTATTATTAGCTCAACCATCCTTGTAACTACGTGTCTTCCATCATATGTCAGTTGTCAAATGTCGTAAATCTCCACCATTTTCTCATTTAACTTCACCGTTGGATGACGAAAGTGTCATAAGTGAATTTTTCTAAAAAAGTTAATATTTAATGATACCCCTTAAGCTTAGGCTTAAGGGTGTACACGAGCGGGACTCCGTCTACCCCTTTCGTACTGGGGATAGGGGGAGTAGCTGTATTTCACATTTCCCAAAAGTAACACTTTCCACATGGTGTCTTAAGCACACATGTGGAACTTCAAAATTTATCTTATTCGAAACCACCTTCATCAGATGGAGGCAGGCGAAATTCAAACTAGAACTGGATCCAACCTCGAATGAGGGAGGCAGTCTGTGCCATTTTTTACAATTTACTTAAATTTTACATTTTAATTCAACATACTTATTTTTCTATGGACACATAGTGGTAAGACACCTAGCATTTCTATAAAAAACGTTTTGTTATACCTTAAATTATTATTGCAGATTGTACCTACTCACTTACAAAAAAAAAAAATTTGCCTGATGATGACCTTTTAGGTCGAAAGCGCTTGCGACCTAATAAATTTATGTGGTCGACAGACTTTGAGCTTTTTACTTCCCTTTAACTTATTCTTTATTTACCTCGAACAAGTGCGATTTGGCCATTATATTTATTCAGTTTTGTTGTACAATAGTAATTTGTTCAACAGGAGTGGATATTGTAACTGCCCACCCCCAGTACCACATTTACTCGTTATTTTACTCTATGAGATGTTATTATTTACCTCACAAGTTTATTTTATTTTAGTTTATACTTACTGTATTTTGGCTTTTCGCCTCGAGTAGGAAAAGTGATCGTCTAGTTAATTAATTGATAATTTATATACCCACGTTGTGATAATGTTAATTAAGATAAACCAGGATTCGATGCAAAGTTTGGTTCAAATTGATAAATAAAACTAGACAAATTAATATTTAAACTTTTATTTTCATTCTTTAAATGTGATGCAATAATTAGCAAAGCCTATTACAATTGGTACTATTTACTGAGATCTCACTTGAGTCCCGTTCAAACGAAGACAACGTTCATATGCTATGAATATATATTTTATTTAGGTTGATGACCAACGGAGTTAACGAACAGCGTCAATTCGCCAGTTGGTTAACTACTGTGTTGATGTTTATATTCTTATTTATGTTGATGACCAACGGAGTTAACGAACAGCGCCAATTCGCCAGTTAGTTAACTACTGTGTTGATGTTGATTTGATTCTATTCTAGATATACACAGGTTGCACCCTTTTAGGTAAATATTTTGACAAGTGTAGAGGTGATGACCAACGAAAGTAATGAACAGCGCCAATTCGCCAGTTGGTTAAACTATTTTGTTAATGTTGATTTGATTCTATTCTAGATATACACAGGTTGCACCCTTTTAGGTAAATATTTTGACAAGTATAGAGGTGATGACCAACGAAAGTAATGAACAGCGCCAATTCACCAGTTGGTTACCTTGCTATGTTGATTTCTCATATACTTTGTTTTAAACCTTGTAGAATGGGTGGCTTAGCATATAGGTGTCCTCCCTTGAGCTAACGAACAGTGTATTCAGCAGTTGGTTAACTTACTGTTAAATTTTACAATCTTGGTTTGTACAATTTATCCAAGATAGCATATCCCTGTATATTTCTAAAATATTGATTTTTGTAATTTCTATTGAAATGACTTAATGCAACCCTGTATATTTTTTAATATTGATTATTTTAATTTCTGTTGACATAACTTAATACAATCCTGTATATTTCATAATACTGATTTTTATAATTTCTATTGAAATACTCAAAAATTCACCCATCGAAACAGATGTCTATCCCAACTCTCTTTTGGGATGTATGACCTGAAGGCCATGTGGTTTATTGATTACATTGATATTTTGCCGAAAATGTGAAACCCTTGTTTCAACGAAACCTCGGTGGTATCTTAAAGAAAATTACATAAATCTTTTGACTCACCTTTGAAAATACAGACATTAGATTCGTCTATATTAGACATTATATACTAATTTTATCTAGCCTTGTGACGGCGTCGATTTAGAAGTATTAGCGTAAGTAGGACGGCGGGACGTTGGGCGTCGAGACGTTGACACCTTAGGGAAGTAGGAGGTATTGTAGGATAGACGTCGTTTAGGAAGAGTGTTTTAGGAAAGCTACAGACAATATTAAATGAATTCTTACACATCAAATAATAAAAAATTAATGAATCCTAGCTCATTTGAGTCTGGGTTCTTATAGCAGTTCTAATGGCTTTTTGTGACGTCTCTGTGTGTCTTAGTTTCCAGCGAAAAATGAATGTGGATTGAAAGGGGGTGGCTGATTTATTACATACATGCCTTGAAAATTTTGTGTATCGAAAACAACGTTATTATTCAAATTCACTTAAATAGTGCGTTAAGTGTTTCTTGGGCTCGTTCTTAGACACTTGCACGAAAATTGGATCTCTTACGGACGTGGTTACAGATATTATTATTAGATGTCGTAAATAAGATTTAATTGTCTGGGCGATTTTTCGTTGAATGAAGAATTTTGAATTTAATAAGAATGCACTATTATATTTAATAAATGGAATTAATAAATTATTAAGGTACCTAGGTGATTTTTTCTACGAACCTAATTATTTTAGATTATTAAAGACAAAATAATTAATTTTAAAATAATTTATAACTTATTAATTTATAAAATAAAATGAACATGAAAAAAAAAATTAAATATAATTAGTCTACAGCCCAGATTTGAACCCGGGCCTGTCTCACGGCAGCCAAATGGTCTGGTTTCATCTCTATCGATACATCTACCATTTTTAACCGACTTCAAAAAAAGGAGGCGGTTATCAATTCATCAGAATATTTTTTTATGTATGTTTAGCGATAATTCTTTAACAGTGTCCGATTTTAATGATTCTTTTTTTTTTTAGAAAGGGGGCAAAATCTTATAATAAATTGTATCCATAAGAAATCCTCAAACTCTTAATTTTTTATGTATATTTAGCGATAATACTTTACCACCTTGTCCGATTTCTGTGATTCTTTTTTGTTAGTAGGGGGATAGATACCCTCAGGGGTGGTCCCATATAAATTTGGTCAAGATGTGGTAATTGCACCTGTATGATTTTGAAGACGGTTTTTTAAAAGTACTTTTAAATTGTAATTAAATTAGTTTAATATAGTTTGATTAAAATTAATGATTTATTTGTAAATATAGACAAAACAAAAATAGAAATGATATTATTTATCGATTCTACACAAGAATAACTACGTTGTCCGATTTATATGGTTCTTTTTTTGTTGGAAAGGGGTTACCCCAGGGGTGGTCCCGTATACAGTTGGTCAGGATCTGATAATCTATGAGAAATTGAAAAAAATAATTTTTTAAGGGAATCTGCACGATTTTGTAGTCGGTTTCTAAAAATGACTTTTATAAATTGTTACGTATATTTAATCTCAATAGCTAAAAAATATACTGACAATTAGTTTGACAGAATTGTCACTTATGTAAAATTTAAAAAATTTAAAATCGCCACGTTACCAAAATATGTACTGTGATTGGCGTCGTGCTCAAAACTTCGTCTTCATGCGATATGGCCATCATAGCCACTCTTGTTGCGCAAACTACTATTTTTGTAGTGTTCTTAATAGGTAGAATATATATTTTTATAAAATATATTCGTTCAGTTGAACGAAATGGCATACTTTTTCGTTTTGTAGTCTGTACGTAGATATGCTAATATCAGTGTGTATTTAAAAAAACTACTTAGTGATAGTGGGTAGGTCCGCTTAAAATGTGGAAATCTTTAAAGAATTCGTTCGTGAATCCTTTAAACATATTGTCACAGCTCGTCTATAAATATCAACCATGAAAATTTGATTTATGATTTATAAAATTATCTAAAGCGTTTATGATGAACATATGTGGGCCACAAAAAGAGAGTCAGCTTACAGCTGGTGTTTATTTTCTGACTAATACGGTTCTGAGAGCGAAGTAAAAACTCAATAAAAAACTGGGGCCGCTATCTAGCTTTAACTTGTTATGTATGTTATAAACACTTGTGGAATGTGGTGCAGGAAGAAATTAATAAAACGTTTTTAGTTCTTAGAATAATCGCTACGTTTAAACTGCTAGAATCAAATAATTTATTACGGAAAACCACATAAACGGAAATTTAGGAATTGGAAAAATCCGATGAGTTTTTAATCTTCGAATTTTCTGCAATTTTTCCAATTATAACAAAGATATTTTCATAAAATTTGTTTATTTCAGAACACAAACGTGATTGTTTATAAACAACAATGGTTGGAATGCTTTTTGTTTGACAATATGAAAGATTTTTTTTAAATGTGAATATATTGTACAATATTCTACAGAGTTTTTTCTATTTATAGAATAACACGAGGAAACTGAAAAATAATAATAATGAATTTGGCAACAATAGGTGCATACTTATGGAATAAATAACAACATAATTTAAAACGCATAAATGTATATTGATATACAAATCAATGTAAAAAACAAATTTAAACAATAATAAATAAAGAAAAACGATGTATTGAAGATTTCTGTATTAAGTATATTGACAAATTAAAATTTACGATTGCGAGATTATTTTGATTTATTTTAAAATTGTTATTTATTTTCTTAAAAATGGCCTAGTACAGACAGGATTAAAAGAAGAATCTTTAGGCAATTTGTCCAAGGAGGATTCTATCATGATTAAATCAGCATATTTAAATAATGTCAGACAGCCAAGCGGCACTTAAGGCCATATCGAATCAGAAAGTTACGTCGAGGCTGGTATGAGAATGGATCGAAAAACTAAGAACACTGGCAGACCGAAATAGAGTAAAACTATTTTGGGTGCCAGGTCACAAAGGGATCGAAGGCAACGAAAAGACTGACGAACTTGCAAAACGAGGGTCAGAAGAAACACCGGAACCAGACACAAACCCAGGAGTACCAAAAAGTACAGTCCGGGGTTTTATAAATGACTGGATTCGGGAACAACATATCAACTATAGGGAAAGCACCCCAAAACAGGCACATGGAAAAGCCTTCATAGGCAGACCATGTCCCAAAAGAACTGGAGAACTACTCTTAATAAATAGGAACCAGTTGAAAGTGATAACAGGGTTCATGACTGGGCACGCCCCAGTAAAGGGACACTTGAACAAAATTGGCATGTACAATGGGGAACTCATGTTCCGACTATGTCACAAGAAACCAAAAACGGCCGAACACATACTGTGCGAATACGAAGCTCTAGATCGCAAAAGACAGGCTCTTTTTGGACAACCCCAGGTTGATCCAACAACGTATAGAACCCACTCACCCAAGGATCCGTACAAACTTGTACAAGGTACAAAGGTGATAGAGTGGGTGCTATGAAATAACATAGGGTAAAACACAATAAGCCAATAGGTTTCAGTGTTATTCGGAGACACATAGTCAGACGAGCCCAGGAAAAAAAACAAAACATGATTAATAATTTTTTATATAAATAATATAATCTTTATTGGCTCTGAAATTTGCAACGTAAAGGCGAAATTAGTAAGTATAATTTCTATGCCCCAAATATTTCTAGAATTATTGTATACAATAAGATTTGCGTTTAAAAAAGAAACATTTTTTATTATACAAACTCACTACTCAATATTGTTGATATTTTATTTTGGATATACCTATTTATTAAGTAAATATTATTCTATTGTAGGTCTACCAAGAAAATGCACTATCATATGTTCGGTTACCATTTGTTACAATAAAGCTGTAATTACCCCAGAACACAGAAAGTTCATAGCGTTATTCAGTAATAAATGAACAGAAGGAAAAGATCGTATCTTGTAAATTCGTAGAATATTCTGCTTTCGAAGGTAATTTCAATTCCTGTCAATATTAAAAAAATCAAAATATTGTATTAAATGATTTTACATGATTCTAGTTTTTTGAGGTTGCTGCAAACATAGTGTTGCTTTCTTGTTGTGGCTTCTAAACACCATCGAAGTGATTACCCATAATTTTAAAATGGATCCACTTTTTTGCATCTTCTTCCACCTCAACTAGGTACGTTTTATAAATTTATATCAAATTGGAAATAAAAACAATTCAATAATATCTTTATTTTCATTAAAATAAATATAAAAGCACGATGGTAATTTGTGTTTTGCAACAGCCCTCCCTTACCCCAATATCGTTTTTGAATGTCTAGATTTTGAGGAACTTTTATTTTATCAGATTGACTGGTTTGTTTTTTCTTCTCATAGGGACCAAGTACTTGAAAATATAACCAGATATTTTTGATGTAACGCAAAATTAAAGAAATTATTATTTTATCACACTTTCTAAAAGCAATTTCAATGTTTCTCACAATCGATTTGAGGTTAGAAATTTTGAAATTGGAAAAAGATAACGATCAACTGTACCTATGTGTTATGGTATCACAGATACTTTAGTGACCAATAGAAATAGGCGCTTCATTATGACGGGTAAATAACGCAAAAATAAAGTGTTTTACATAATTGATTTAAAAGTGAACTTTTTAAAGTGCTATAACTTTATTATTTATTATCTATTTAAAGTATTTATTGCATGAAAAAAAAAAGTTTTTTTGTGCTTAAATAGATAATAGCATTAGATTCGTTAAATTCTTTCACGCTAAACACGCCCACTTCTAATCTTATACAAAACTAATATCATCACAGCTGGCAAGATCAAATCTACGGTCCTGCTTTGCTTGTATTAAAGTGAATAGTAAATGGCGCTCGCACATAAAGGGAAAGAAATAACCCATTATCAATGATGCCATTCACAGTAGGAATCAGGTGCCAGTAACCTGCTACTGACCTTTACTCGTACCTTTACTTATGACGACCGCAGCAGGCTACAGGGTGCTGCGTAACATTGCTCCCTCCTCTCTAGTTATTTGCCCAGAATAACTTTATTACTGGTTCCTGGCTGGAGCCAATGGGGAGGATCTGGACCATAGTATGGGGCTATCTTTCCACCGTGAACTACGTTGGATTTACCTCCCGCTGACAGTTGAATGCGGCAGATCATGTCGTTGATTTTCCTTAAAGACAGAGTAGGGGCCTCGCCAGTTCCGTTGCGATTTCTGACAAAGTCCCCCTCGCTGCTTGGGATTGCACCGCCGTACCTTGTCGCCCCTCTCAAAATGTGTATCTGTAGCGCGCCTGTCGATTCTAGCTTCTGCTTTATCGGTGTGGGCTTTCAGTCATTCCCGAGCGAATCCATAGACCTTTGTCCTGTCATTGCATACATCACATCTTTTACACCAATCCTCTACATCCCATCGGCAATTGACCCAATAAAATCTTTCTCGAACTCGTGCCGGTGTCCTTTTAGTAGCAAAGTGTCCTCCTGAACGGCTGCTATGAAGCTCCTCCAATACATTTCTCACCTGCGACCTCGGTAGTATCACTTGGCGGACTACATGTACTCCATCGGGGCTCTCCCACTTCCGGTGCAATAGGCCATCGTGAAGATACAGGGAATCCTACTGGGTCCAGTAACCTTTTATAGTTCTACTGTATTTGGCTATCTCTTGCCAAGTAGGTGTGACTTTATTTTTGAGCCATTCTCGGACAACCTTTAAGTCACTGTCTTTCTTCTGTCCCTGGCTCAGATTTTCAAGGGTGATTTCTTCTTCTCCGCCCTCTGGCTTGATAGTAGTTGCCCGAAGGGTAACTTTATCATATGATTGCTCCCGTCCTCCGAGTCCCTTCCTGTACTGGCATTATCGTTCTTAACAGGGTCGCCTGTAGAGAATGTCTGCGTTGCTATACAGTTAGCCTCTACGATGCTCTACTTCCTGATTATTGCTAGAAAACCGGCTCGGTGTGGGTGATTGGCTACTTCGGGACGCATTGCTGCTATGACTAGTTCTTGTTGGACTTCGTGACGGGCTTCGGAAGATTGACCTTTGTGACTTTCCGGCCTCATTCCCTGATTCCTTATTTATAGAACGAGCTCTTCTACAGGTTCTTTGAAGGTGCCCGATTCTTCCGCAATTGAAGCATCTTCTGTTCTTATTTTGGCTATTTCGTTGTATAATTTGCAGGACATTTAACATTTGCGAGAGGGTAGGTTGGGGAATAGCATTAGCATTGGGGTCCTCACTTTCCTGGGATTTAATTTCTCTCATTTTTGCGCGAGAAGATCTGGATATTAGTTTTACCGCTTCATATTCCTGGACTGCAATCAGTTTCTCCTTCAGCGTATTGTGATGTTGTAGACGAAGAACTTGCTGCATTTCCGCATCTTGTAGTCCATCAATGAATGCCTCTATTCCGATTTGTTCTTGGAAATATTTAGGCGCATGTAGATAGGCCAGATGAATCAATCTTCTTATGTCAGCCCCGAATTCCTGTAGACTCTCATTATGTTTCTGTTTACGAATCTTTAGCTGGCTTTGAAATACTTGTTTCAAATGCTGCTGGCCATATCGTGTCTCCAAAGCTTGGACGAGAGATGAATAACTGGGTTCTTCTTGAGGGAGTAACTGTAAAACGGTTGCTGCTTCTCCTCGCAGCGACACTATCAATGCAGCCGCCTTCTCCTTTTCAGCCCAACCATTGGCTCTAGCTGCAACTTCAAATTGGAGGCGATACGTTTCCCATGTTGTCTGACCATCAAACGTGGGTGGCTTAATGATCTTGCTAGTATGGATTTGTGAAACTGGGTGTTGAATATAGCTTGGTTCGATTACAGATGAGGACGAGGTAGTGTTTTCAGCTTCTATGTTACTTATCGAAGCTAGGCTACGAATTTTTCTTTCTAACTCAACTAGTTCAGTTCTAATTTGCCTTTCGAACTCTACTCTAGCCTTTTCCTGTTGTTTTAAATTATCTCGTTGTTGTTCTAAACTAGTTTTTAAATGCTCTTGCTGCTGTTCTAAATTAGTTTTTAAATGCTCTTGTTGTTGTTCTAAAAGATCTACTCTAATTTTGAGCTGACCAATCTCTTGCTTAAAGTTTTCCTGGATTTTTAGCAAAACATTCATAATTTTTACCTGAGCTTTTGTATGTCTCTCTTCCTTCTCGTCTTCTCGTCTTTTCCTCTTCTCTTCTTCTTCCTTCCTACCTTTTTTCTTTTCCCCCTCTTCTTCCTTCCTCCGCCTTTCCTTTTCCTCCTCTTCTTCCTTCCTACGCCTTTCCTTTTCCTCGTCTCGCTTTTGTATGGTATAATACACGATTTTAAGTATTTTTATTTTCGTTTATATGATCTGTAATAAAAAATTATGTACATTTTGCATTTTAAACAAAAATAGATATCGTACATATTTTATTAACTAGTTACATATAGGGTGGACACTGCTAAAATTGTTGCTGGTCCTTTGACAAAGTATCATGATATATATTGTGAATTTTACATAAAAAATTTAAGCAAACAGGAAACAAAATATTATTTGCCCAAATAAAAACGCTATACTAAAAATCTAAAATGGATTCCTATTCATTCATTTCAAATATCGTGAGAAACGCCTCTAGTATCGTAGATTTTTCATTTCGTTAATAAATCGCATATTCAACTGACGCAAGTTTTACCATTTTAACCATGTATCTCTTATAGTTAAGAAAATAATAATATATCTGTTGAAAACTAAAACTGTTTATTTTAGCAACATTCACAATTTAGTTTGTAATAATTTTTTTCTTTTGCAGATGCACATATAAAAAAGGACAACGCGTTTGGTAAGTTTAAACACTTTATTTGCCTTTATAACATAACCAAAAGAGAATTGACGTAATATAAATTTATTACTAGTATTTAGGAGGGTGTGTTGTTCTCTAAGATTATATACATTATCAGAAACTTATTCATGAAAGTATAATAAAGGTAAATTGGAATGGTGATATAAAACAATTGGACAATTAAAAAAAAATAAATAAATGAGAAAATAATGTATTTGCTGCAAAAATTTGTTTTCATTTATTTCTTGTGAAACTGGTTATATCGTGTGAAAAACCCTGTATATCCAATGCTATTAAATTTTCTATTGTATTGAATTAAATGGCAATATAATGGCAATTCAAATTTAAATAGCTATTTATGCAACCAGTTACGAAATGCCTTATTTTATTCACGAGTGAATATTTTCGGTACGAGCAGAGCAAGGTCCAGCAACATAAACGAGTTAGACAAAACGGCATTACGTAACCTGTTCTATACAATATGTTTTTTAATGTTGACCAATTATTTATAAAATTGTGTTTTCGTAAAACATTACTGACATCTATGCAGCCAATATTACTCTTTTGTTTTGTTAGAAAATCATGTTAACTTAACCTTAACGACTTGTTGTGTGATTATATTGCTTGTTAAAGTTATTTAGTTTTCAAGAAAGTGGGTTATTTTGTTGTGTATTGCGTTTTGTGCTGATTTAGAATAGAAAAGAAGGACCAAAACAACATTATTGTTAGGTTTTAAGTTCACTAACAAAATTCTATTTTTATATAGCTAACCTTCCCTTCTTTGATATAAACTTTTAATAATAATGTACATGTCCATATTGATTTTAAAACCGAAGAAGGTTTATTTTTATTTGCTTTCTTTTCGCAATTGGGGACATAAAATTTTTCATTATACCCTCTCTGAAAACACTATATTTACATGACTATTTAGCAACACTAAACAATGCCTTTAATATTACAGCAGTTGTCAGATTTTTTAATTGTTTTTAAACATACGCGGTTATTTAGTTTGCTTAGCAACAATAAACAACGCCTACATTATTATGACAGTTTTCGTTATTTTGAATTCTTTCTAAACATGTTTTTAAAATGATTTCTCCAGAAGAAATAATATCACTTGAACTGGCAAAAATGAGTGCAGAATTACCGTTCAAGAAGTTCTGCGAGAGATATTAATAAGAGTATCATCTATTTTGCAAGTGGCGTCAGCATAAAAAATTTAAAAGAATGAGTGATGATATTACTGAGGCTCTTCCTATGGGGCCTCAGTATTGCATTCGTGAAGACGTAAAAATTTTCTTGCCCCCATTTTTTAAAACTTTTTTTCATGTTTCCGATCATTCCGAGTACGAAAATGCAAAAAAAAATTCGTCTGGTCGTCTGTGTGTATGTATGCCGGCACAATAACTCTAGAATAAAAGTTCTGATTGACTTACGGTTTTGATTTTCTTGAATAATTACTTCTAACTTAGAACCCTATTGATTTTCATAATTTTCGGTTCATTCTAACTACTTTAGGTAATATCAATTTTCATAAAATCCGCCTATGCAATTCTTATGTGACAATTTTAGGAATTCCAATTATTTCTAACGTCAACATTCCTAACATTCTCAACATTCCATAAATTGCATACATTCTCTAACGACCTGTCAAACAACAGCTGTTGATAGTACAGGTGAAATTTCTAAGGCGGGTTGCGACCTTCATACTTGCAACTCTAGCCATTTTAAAGGCTATTTTTATTCGAAATTAGTCGCCAAGTCTGCCAATTTATGAAAAATATATAAGCAGTTTCTTAAAAATCACTTTTATGGTGGTGCTAACTTAAGCGTACTACTATTTCGACCCTAGCCATAAAAGCACCTTCATCAAATTTACTGTACTCTCTGTCGGAACCCCATATAATAATTAACCGGCTATTTTATTTGGCAAAAAGCAGAATAATGCTTGGCTGTGCCTGTCAAGTATCAAGATGTCAACTGTTATGTGTGAATGGCTCTTAAATGTCAAATTATTTAAAAATGTATGCTTCTTTTGATATTTATTGCAAATAATTTGTAGTGTATCTCAATTCAGGCTTTCCATAAGTAAAGGTAAAGCAAGATAAATAAGATATACATGTTGATAATTTTAATTATATAGTTTTGGATTACATATTCAACCAGCGAATTGCAAATAATAATTAGAAAACTCATAGTCATAAATTTCCTCAATTCATATAATTTAAAAATGAATCTTCTTACCTTGGGAATTTAATAACGTAATGTGATCAGCCCATTTCAAATTTTGATCAATTATGATACCGAGGTATTTTATTGTGTTTTTCATTTTAATTATAAAGTTGTCATTTATTTGTATGTTGAAAGAAGGCCTTTGTAAATTATATTGCTCTCTATGGATCTACTTTAACACAAAAATAGTTTTGTCGCTATAAGTTGCTATAACCTATCATCGTAAAACTATTAATAATTTAAACATAGTGGTAAAATGAGGTAAAACGAGGGGTAATATAACAATAAATTAAGGGAAATACTTAAAAAGGGCAGGTTTAAAGAGTATTATCACAAGAAAGAATATTTGTTCTATTTATTTATCAAGTATTGTTTGAGGTTACTTTTGATTACATTTATTGTTGCTTTTTTTTAATTTCTGTAGGCAGTCTATTAAATTTTTTACACCTTTAATAAAAATTGTATTTTGGGAACTTTTAGTGATGGCTTGCCGTACATGAAAGTCAGATTGGCTTCTTGTATTATAGTTGTGATATTGCGAATTATATATAGTTTTTCTAATAGATCTGATGCGATGAATTTATGTCATTTTTATTTTATAAATAAATATCAGTCATGTACTGAACATAATTCTGAACTGAAAGCCAATTTGTTTCTTTTAACGTAGTTGCAATACTCATCTTTCTGTCCTTTATTAATAGAATATAAATAGGCGAAGTAAGGAGCCCAAATATTGTACATGAGCGGGCCTAAGAGGTAAAGGGGCCAATTATTATTGGATAAATTGCTCGAAGTTTTGAAACCCTAATCAAAAGGCGATATAGAATGGTTTTAAAAATCAAGGCTTGTGAAAATCATCACATTGTTTAACCTAAGTAATGTCAGTGCTTCACAAAACAAAAAATTCAACGTCCTAATACTACGGTCTTTCGTTCCAAGTTAAATCATTTCTAATTTTTATTACGCTACGAGTTTATCCCCTGTGGGCCTCAGTCTCGATAAAGTGGGAACCACCATTTTAGCGTCTTTCGAATTCTTCTTATATTTATTGCCTTGTTTCTCTTTCTCAGAAAGGTTTAATGTTAAATATCGTTCATTAGACATCCATAAATGCTTTTACCGTCCTTGCATGATTTCCTGTGTTCAGCTCCGCCCCATGAGGAAAACTGTCACGCTCGTACGGGAAAAGCGTATTTTCTGAACTCTGGACTAATGAAATATACTATTTCTTAACCAATTTCATAATGTTCAACATTATGCAACTCTTTGTATAAAGTAGACCGTTTTGACACTTGCTGCGATCTGCGATTACAAAAAAGACACTTTATATGTCAAAATTAGAAAAATAAAATTATTGCATCTATGAAAAAACATATTATTAATTGTTGTTTAATATGACGTACAACATTTTTTTTTATGTAATGTTCGCAGCTTTTTGAGATCTATTGATTCTAAAATCTTACAAGCTCAACTGAGATCACTTTATAAGTATGAATTTTAGCTTGCTTCCAAGTGTTGCAAAGGTACAATATACTCTGACACAGTATTTATAGAAATATGTAGATTACGTTACTTGCTTATCTTGTTTGAGAATATTTTTTTTAGTACAAAAAAATTGATATTTTAACTGATGCGTTTAATATTTCGAAAACTAACAATAAACAATTGAACCAACAAAAAATTGGAAAGAGGATATCAAGATCTACACTATATCCGATATTAAGATACTTTGACCTTGATCGTGTTTGTTATTATTCATATTCATATTATATATTTGTAATATTAAAATTATATACTTTGATCAAAAGAGGTTCGTACGGAACCCAGTAGATAACAATACTTTGATTTTGATTATTATTAATCATCTAGTTTGGATAGTAATTCAAAAAAAATTATCCGCATCTGGCACCATTGGCATATTTTTTACACAAGAGGAGTATTATATTGTTACATCCTTATCTCAAAAATTGCAAATATGCTAACAAAGTGGGTACTTAGTCATAATGTTTACTTTATTAATCTTTTACGTGAAATGCTGTGGTCAGAGATAATATGTCAACCGTTTAAATTTATCTCTACTTTCTTAGCCGTTTGCCAGTTGTGTATTTATCTTCTGATAATGTTTCATAAACAAAGTTCAGATATCTGATAATAGCCTAGTCAACGGATATAAAATAAAGTGTGCTTTTCCCACTGTAATATTTTATATTGATGATTCCAACTTCATTGTTAACTTACAAAACAAGTATATATCACCAAGAAGAGACACTATATTCAAGCGTTAAAAATAAAAATATGTCCTTGAACTTTTAAACAGGAGTGTGATCAATAGGGTGTCCCAATAGTGTGTGAAAGTTCGATATATCCATTATTATAACTAATATCGAAAAGTGTGATTCACAAATTTGTAGATAATGTTAATCTGCACATTTAAAAATTATTTTTGAATACTCAAAGTAATCCATAACTTCAGAATTGGTCAAACATTTTTAATGGATCACCATGTATTAAATTCTAAATTTAAATTCTCCTGAAAATACCAATATGAATGAGGTTATACTGGGTATTTTAGAAGTAAACCAATTTTATATGAAAGTCAACCCTCTGTGTATTTGAAATCAATTTTTTTGATGACTCGTTTTTCATGATAGTCTACTTTTATTAGAATATACTAATTTTTCCTAACGCAACAAACGTGTACAGGGTGAGTCAAAACGCAAACACATTATTTTCTCAATTTCCTTAAATATCATATCATATCTCTACTAAAAAGTACTTTAATTATAGATTCGTTTAAGTTAAACATTTCCTATCCCTAAACACAACAGTTTAGTAGATATTTTACATTTTAATTAAAAAACCATGATCCAAAAATAAAGTAAATTATTATTTTTATTTTGTAGCGAGACATCCTGTATGTTATGCCTGTATTAGATATACCTTAAGTTTTAGGAATCATCCCCTATAACTTAATTTGACCATTTTTTATGATATTCTTAATTTTGTAATACTATTAATCTAATTTTTTCCATTTTTTTAAATTCATTCAAGTAAATAGGTCATATAATATGTAAAATTTTTTTATATTAAATACAAATTAACTAATTCTATGCCCGTACTCAAATATCAACAATTAAAATTAAAGAACAAATCTAAACTATTATAAAAGCTACTCAAAGTGACTCCCTCCAGAAGCTATAAAACTTCAAAAGATTTTTGAACATTTCTCAAAGTTTGTACATTCATGCTCTCGAACACTTGTCTGATTCTTTCCTTCATTTCCTCTCGTGTTAATCCTCGTTGGCTCTGAGGAATATCCCCAAAAAATGGAAAGAGTTAAAAGTGGTATTTATACCCAAACCTGGAAGGATGGATTACACTGTCCCAAAAACATACCGACTAATTAGTCTGACATCGTTTTTCATGAAGACATTGGAGAGGCTATGCGAAAGGTATATGAGGAATGCGGTGATTACAACAACACCACTATACCCAAACCAACATGCATACACCCCAGGTAGATCTACTGATTCACCCCTTCATCTAGTTGCTGGCCGAATAGAGAGATCCCTGGACAATAAGGAGCCCGCCTTGGGTATTTTTATGGACATAGAAGGTGCTTCTGATAAAACCACCTTCCCAAAGATAATACACTCATACACTCACTAACCAACAGGAATGTTTCACAAATGGTTAGTGGGTGGATACATAAGATGCTCTTAAAGCAAGCAATAAACATAAGTGTAGAAGATGTAAATGTAAGAGACTTGGTTGCGAGGAGATATGTCCACAAGGAGGGGTGCTATCATATCTACTGTGGAATATGGTCCTCGATACCCTCATCAGCCGCCTTAATAATGACAGTCATTACACAATAGCATATGCAGATGACCTAATCATTCTGAAAACAGAGAATTTTGAGAATATACTCTGCGAAAGAATGCAAGTGGCTCTAAAAATTATAGAACAGTAGTGCAAGAACCATTCACTGTATATCAATCCTAAGAAGACACAAATGGTCCTTACAAGGAAAAGGATGAAAATGGAATTAAACTAAACTTTTCAACAGAGTTGAAGTACCTTCGACAGCAAGTTAACATGGAACTCGCATTTACAGCATAAACTGCTTATGAACTATGCCGCCGAACCGTGGGGCGCACCTGGGGTTTTTTCCCCAGAGTCGTCACATGGACTTACACGGCTATCATAAGACCTATGATAATATACGGTGCAGTTGTCTAGGTACCAAAAACTCAAAAATTAACAGCTATCCATAAACTAGAACAAATTCAAAGACCAGCATGTCTCAACATAACAGGGGCCATGAAAACAACACCAACAAAAGCCATGGAAGTCATTCTTAGTCTCACTCCCCTTGACATTTAAATCAAGGAGGTTGATTTGACGACAATGATACGCCTCCGCATGGTTGGAATAGAACCTGATGTAGGAGCTGGTGAGGCGAGACGTCGCTTTTGACAGGAGGCGCTCGATACGCTCCCACTACTTCAAGCAAACATGGACTCTATCGCACCGAGATATATCTTCCATAAGCCATATAAAGTTATAATAGAACAAATGGAAGAGCTAGAAGTGGCAGGTATGATTCATATCTACACCGATGGTTCTAAAACAAAACAAGGCTTAGTATGTGGAATATACTCCAGATTCCTACACCTAAACATAAAATGGGCTGTGAGCAATAGTACCAGTGTAGTAGTGTAGTTTAAACAGAGCCAACGGGGGTTCTCATAGCAGCAAAAGAAATAACCAGATACAATATCACTTGAAGGAACATGCCTACCTATACAGATAGCAGACAAGCACTTGTTACCCTGAACAGACCACGAATTTACTCGATTAGTACTAGAATGTCACGAAGCTTTGGTCGAAGTATCCATCAATAATATGGTTACCTTAAGATTGATCAACGGTCCCGCCACATCAAAAGGTAACCGTCTTGCTGATTCACTAGCCAAGAAAGCAGCCAACCAAATACTGTTTGGACCTGGCCCTTCTATTGGCCTGACAAAATCGGTAGTGACAGACCTAATTAAAAAACATTCCCTTGTGAAATTCAAGAAAAGATGAGATGAAACAAGAAACTGCAGAGTTGCCAGGGAGCTCTTAAGTTATCCTGACAACAGTGCAGCAAACAAATCCTTGACTATAACTAGACAGAATCTGCGCCTAGTAACAGGCATTCTGATTGGTCATTGCCAAGTAAGGAAGCATCTCCATATCATGGGGCTATCAGACTCCGCACTCTGCAGAGGGTGCGAACAAGAAGATGAGACCATCGAGCATATCCTTTATGATTGCTCGACGCTCTCATTTATTAGAAGATTTGTATTCGGCGAGTATCGGCTAACACCGGCTGATATAAGAGAAGCGCCTCTTGGCGACGTTGTCAACTACATTAAATCTGAAGGATGGCTCACGAGCTAGGAGATGCCTATCATCTTAGGAGAAAGCACAAGGGGCCTAATGAGGCCTAAGTGCCGTGGGGGTAACCCATCCTCTATACGTTACAGACAGATGCTCTAGTTTTATTAACCTCGTTTTTTACGAAACCCTACAAAAAATCTACTTTAGTGAGGTCTGGGCACCTGAGAGGCCACATAACTGGACCATCTCTTCTAATTTACCCCTATTTTTTAAATTATGGTTCAGAAAGTTACGAACTGGTTGAGCATGATGTACAGGAGCTCCATTATTCTCCGCCAGTTACACTACCATAAAAGAAATGTGGTCCTATGACGTGGTCCCCAAATATTAATAGATCAACGTGTTTGGATATGTGTGAAATATTAATGAAAATGTGTCCATTGGAGGAAACGTTTTTTTGAAATGTTGATTCGTCCTCAAAAAGTAAATAATAAAAAAATTAATGTCGTTATTAAAGCTCTCTATTATTGCCAATTCACAAAAAGTTATTCTTTTTTAAAAATTGTTTTCAAGAGGCGCCTGATGTTGGATATATTATGGATATACTTTTTTTTTAATAGTATCCTGTTGACAGATGATATACTTATTCCCGTTTCATTTTCCATAATATAGTTCATTATGGATTTTTTAATTTTTTAAGATTAAACAATAATTATATGTTGATATATCTTTTACATTACCTACTTATACAATTTTATTTATTACCTATCTCGTGATACAAAATCTATTTTTTATGTTAAAATAAATAAATATTAGTCTGCTTGAAGCCTGGATCTAGCATACCGATAATAGATATTGTTCAAACTGTTTTCTTTTAATCAAATTATATAAAATGTATTCATTTATGTCAATCTCTTACTCTGTGATATTTTGTAATAAAATATATCTCGTTGTGCAGTAGATATTTATTACAGTATGCGGGAGGCTAAAACTTGCTGACCAACTTTACTTGGAACCCGCTTTTATCATAATTAAAACTTCCTGTTCCATACAGGACTGTAATCAAAACTATGTAAAAATAATCGTACATTCCAAATAAAATAATTTCTCTAAAAATATATTTATTATTTATGGCACGTATGTACATTTATAACTAATTATACAGGGTGTACAAAAAGTTTGACAAGATATTTTAGAGTCAAAAGTCTTACCTATATTATACAAAAGTGTATACAAAAAAGTTATAGTTACAAATTAAAAATATATTTTTTTAATGGTTCTGAAATTGTTAAACAATTTTTTATGAATATTGACAGAAATTATGGGCAACTTTTCTAGAAACAAAATTACGAAAACTGTGTGCCCCATTTTTTTTATGTGGTTGTTTTCACTTAGAGCCCCCAAACATTTGTATATATTAGAAGTTGATGTTTCTGCTACCAATGCTTTAACTCATTTATATTGAAACTTTGTTGGTTATTTGGTTTCCAGGGCATATGACTTTGGCAACTGAGAAATTCAAAAAAATAAAAGTAAACTGGTAGTTACGACACTCCCTATATTAGAAAAATTAAGTTTACTATGACTACAGTTAATTCATCTACAATGTAAGTCCAGTAAAGGCAAATCCCCCTATAAATTTGAATAAAGTTTTCGGAACCCCCTTATATCTTAGTTCTGACCGATCGACGCTGGCAGTTTCGTCGGACGAGAATGATATGATTTACCGCGGTGTGTGAATTAGTTATGATAGAAAACGTCGGGCTTGGGTCAATAATTAGTTGGTGACGGAAAACGGAATGATTCAAATATAATTGAATGAATAAATAAATAAAATAAAAAGCAACTTACATGAAGTGAGGCGCGAAAATTAATTTGGACGTCTTTTTGGGAAATTAGATAACGTCGTCGAGACAGAGTACACTCGTAACTCGAGAACGGATCGAACCTCCGAAAAAGAAAATAAATGGGCGGTTTCCCAAAGATAATAATAAAAAAAAATGAAAACAGGTCGAACATCTCACTCCAATGTTAACTGGGCACTTCTTAAAAGAGATTGGATAGAGTCGTCGAAACGGAGTACACTCACAGTCTAGCCTATATCCAGTCTCAAATAAAAAATTGCCAACGGTTTCCCACTAAGGGGTAAAATGAAAAATACTGGACATGAATCAAAATTCTTTCACTTATCGGACGGGTGTCCCAAACTAATTGTAAAAAAAATAATATTCGGTTTCCTACCTTAGAAAAATAAACGAGGGTCGTTCAGCAGGCTATCAATAACATGGTCACTATCGGGATTCGTCACTCGTCGGTAACAGAAGAGAGAAGAGCCTACGGCGGTCGGAAATCAAGGAGAATAAATTCTCAGTTGTAATCTAATTCATGCTTTTTCCATTGGCAAGCTTGAATGCCGGTAAGCCCGTGTGAGAGGTACCACTACTACAGCCGACTGTTTACAATTTAAAAATAAAAAAATGTCCTACTAGTACCTTGACAAATACAAGTAGATATTTGATACGAAATCGACTCTACAAATGCCCATTCGGATTTCGGCAAATATAGAAATGTTTTAACCTACGAGGGTTCTCACATTTGTTTAAAAACGGGAATTCCTGGGAAACACAAATACGGGGGATCTTCTACATGTCCTCAGGCGGGAATTAATTAAAATATGCATTTTTAAAATTAAATAAAAATTAAATTTTGTTACTTCGTCACAGTATTCTACACACTATACAAGTATAGTCTACAAACTATAAATCATTAACTAAAAAAAGTTTGTTTTATTATAACACAACACAAACAAATCAACTAAGTAATCGGAAGATTCGAAAGTACAGACACATCATAATAATGACAAATAGGCTTGTTTTGGGTTTTGTTTATTTCGCAAACCAATTTAGAATCACTGAATTTCACTCGATCAGCTAATAGACTGTTCTTGAAAAAATAATTGGTCCACTGTATTTGAGAATTGGATTTGACGGTTCTTTTTTCTGTTTGCTGACCGTTGCCAGATTTAGTAAAGTATTAAAAACGCATAAGAACTGTAATGTATTTACCGAATTATTATCCCTTTTCTCACTACCGATTTGGATAGACAAGTGTATGCAAACGACCCGATGATCCAGTGTCAATTAACCTACTTAATCGGAATGTCTCACGTCGCATAGCACCTAAATGTTTGGTTAAGTTATTGTATGCCGACGTTGAATAAACGCGTATTTAGTATACCAGAGTTTTATTTCGGCACCCATTTATAGATAGGGGTAGACATTATAAGAACAATTAAATTTTAGAAATTTACAACTTATTGTGCTAAAGTCTTTTTAAATAATTTAGGTACTCTATTTAACTTTATAAAACGCATATTATAAAAAAGTAATGTGTTTAAAATAAAAATCAAATAATTTAACAAACTTGGAAAATCCAAATTAGCAGCATTGTTTTCAGATGGTTGTTGTTAGTCCTGATGTAAATATTTATGTTTTATGTATGTTACAACTGCTCTCTCTGATGCTACCTCTATATATTCTAGGTCTGTGATTTAGACAATTATATTTGAATCATTCCGTTTTCCGTCACCAACTAATTATTGACCCAAGCCCGACGTTTTCTATCATAACTAATTCACACACCGCGGTAAATCATATCATTCTCGTCCGACGAAACTGCCAGCGTCGATCGGTCAGAACTAAGATATAAGGGGGTTCCGAAAACTTTATTCAAATTTATAGGGGGATTTGCCTTTACTGGACTTACATTGTAGATGAATTAACTGTAGTCATAGTAAACTTAATTTTTCTAATATAGAGAGTGTCGTAACTACCAGTTTACTTTTATTTTTTTGAATTTCTCAGTTGCCAAAGTCATATGCCCTGGAAACCAAATTTTTGTCTTCCCTAAAATTTTAAGCCACGGGCTTATAATTTAACTTCATTGTCAGGTCATACGTAATGTCAAAATATTCCAACTTTAACGGTTTGATATCGAATCGACTACTTTAGGGATGTATAGTTTATTGTCAAAGTTCGTTGAACGGAATTGGTTTTAAGGAGTTTGATGTCAAATTCCAGTCCAATCCCAACACTGTTTAGGCCAAAAAAGATCATACTGTCTCAAGTAGAGCCAATATTTTTTACTTTCTTGTTTTTAAAAAGAGACTTAAATGCAAGAACTGTTTCAAATTTTTATTGATCGAATAAAAATCCAGTAACAAAATTTTTACAAAATTAACTAACGATACTTATGATAAACCCGTGTTCATAAAAGTCGGCCGTAAAGTAAATGCGGCCAAAAAACTGACACTTTAGGAATGTTAATAAATCCGTAAAATGTATTTTTTATGACAGTCGCCTGAAAAATCAATTTATTTCGTAATATTGTGTTTTTAACTTTGTAATTTGTAACATGTCGCGCCATGTACCATTTACAAAGTATAAATATGTTTTCATAAAAAAAATCTATAATATTTTAAACCTAGTTTTCAGGAAAACTAAATATTTTGAAGTTTGACGTATTTCATTATTTTCCTGTGTTAGTTGTAAAGGAAAGAAAACGTTTATATAGGTTTAGTTTTGAAGAAAATTCGTAGGCAAATCAATGATTTTACGTTGTTTGGAAGCCAGTAGTCAAAGTCATTTTTCGAGCATTTTTAAAAACCTACAATTCTTAAGACGTCTTTACAACTCCTAGACATACTTCATGCGCAGTTTTCAATATTAAAATTAATGCCAGGAAGTACATTTTTCCAGAAATTATTGTTATAAAACTAAACCATTCTTTTTTGCCCCTCGCATTGAGATTCATGCATTAAAGCTGACCTTGAGTGATCAATCGAATTTTCCATATAGTTAAACAGGATCAGTTACAAATCGGTTAACCGATATCCGAGTTTAATACAGGCGTTTTCCACGGCTTATCTACGCATCAGATATGGATTTTACTTGTATGCACAATGGGTTAGAAACCTCTCTAAAAAAAAGTTGAAAACTTGGTTCGTCAGAGTTCGTGCTCAGAGATTTTAAATCAATTCTAACACTAACCAAATAACATGCATTTTAAAAATAAATGCTCATATAGGTCATTCACTGAATTTACACCCATATCGGATTAAGAAATAAATGAAAGATTTGACTGGTCAGTTGTATTTTAAACATTTACTCATGGATGGCGTTATTTTGTATATCGCAAGGGGTTCTTATAGAAACAAAATAAATATAAATTTAAGGTATTTAATTTGGCCTCAGAAAGCTTAAAAGAGATAGTTACATGATTTTGTTGTCTAATAATAGTTTATTCAGAACAAAAATTTTAATTTACTTACACAGTTTTACCCTGCGATTAAGTAATACGATGATTAAAAATAACATAACTTTTAAAATTCTATATTAAACATTGATTATTATAAATAATTGTCTTTTGACATACCTATAAATCTTCAGCACCACTCTCAAAATGTGTGTCACTAGCGTCGCTGTCATCATTAAGGGATATAATTGTAGGGTTCATTTCGTTTAACCTGTTTTCACGTGCACACCAGTCGTCAATTAATTTATCACATTTTTGAACACTTTTTTGCCAAATTTCTCGGGTTGATGTATCCAGTGCTTGTTTTTATATTTCCCTTACTGCTTCGTCGCTGTAATCATTAATTCCAATATGATTTACATAATACGTTTTACATATACCCCAAATGTGTTCGATGGGGTTAAACTGACAATGGTACGGTGGAAGCCGTAACACATCATGTCCATAACTATGTATGACTTGATCTACCATATAAATTTGTGGTGGTTCATGCCGTTTGGCTAAAGTTAACAACTCAGATTTAAAGGCGTATTGTGGAAATGCAACATTTTCGTTACATAGCCATTCTTGTATTTTGGCTACAGTCCAATTCTGTCTTGGCGGTTTGTTTAAAAGTTATGTGTCATAGATAGCTCGCATTATCTAATACTATAAAAGACGGTTCACTTAAATTTGATAATAGTTTTTCATTTAACCATTTGATAAACATATCCGAGTTCATGTTATCGTGGTAGTCTTTTGATTTTGATTAGAGGAAAATATTAATCCTGCACCATCCACAAATCCATTTTTTCCACCTGCGTGCAAGATTATGTGTCGCTTTCCCTCACCATAAGTATGTTTTATTGATTTTATATTTTCATCTTGCCATATTCTTTTTGCCTTACCTTTGGAAAATATCCAGGTTTCATCCAAATATATAAACGAAGCACCATTCTCTTTTAAACGAGTTTGTTCTCTTAAAAAATGCATTCTTTTGTGCACAACATAAAGCTTTTCTATTATCTTCTTTCTTAAATTTGAAACCTATTTTCTTGAGCAACTTCCAAAAACTTGTTCTGCCAAATTCACCAATTTGTATTTCTCTTAAGTTAGCCAGCAATGTGTCTAAGTTGACATGTTTCTTTTTCGCACGCATTTCATATACCATATCACGAATACGAAATTTTGTCCCACCAGATATATCCGACGTTTTCAGTTTTTTACGAGGTGTGTATTTTTTCTTTTTTTTGCTCTCTCCGCTTTTGACGTTTTTCAAAACATATTTTAATTTTGAATCACTTATACAGAGAGCTGTACAGACGCGTTCATGCACACTCACTACAGGCTTTAAAGGTCCTTCGTTATCTTTTTCCGCCGTAAAATACTTATGTAGATTACAAATTAAGTCATCTATACGTAACACGCGCTTCGGCATTTTCAGTTTCGACATACGTTCTCTTCGAAATCCAAAACTGAACTAAATAATTTAGCGCAATTAGTCCTATAACATCAGTACAAAAATAGAACATTTAATCTTAATTTTATACCTGAGAAGGGGACTTCCGGAAATTCCTGACCATAAAGCGTTTATTGTATTCGAGGAAAATGGTATTACAATAAACAACGTCCAAAATAAAATTATAAATATTTTCATTTTTTCGTGTATTACTTTAGTAATTTAATTTTAATAAACATAATTACATACTATATAAGTATTTAATAATTTAAATATATTCACCCTCTACCCACCGGAGGTTTACGCTTATTTTACTCAACTACCTGATGTGAAATTATCCTGTAGACTGGCTCAGTCGTGCATCTGTTTCTTAATCCGATATGGGTGTAAATTCAGTGAATGACCATTCCCGTTCCCATGTAAGGTTCCGACAGTGGCATAGTATGTGAATAGGAGTTTCGCCCTCCTCTTCACATATTCTACATAGGGAGTCATCAGATATCCCTAAGAGATTTAGGTGTCTTCTAAAACCGCAGTATCCCGTAAGGAGTCTTATTACGGCCTTGAGTTCGCTTCTGCTAAGTTTTATCAGTTGATTTTGTCTGCTCTTAGATGGACCCTCTATGAATCTTTTGGACTTTCTAAGTCCAGGAAGTTCCAATCAGAGCTCATGGTGTTCTCCACTTATTTGTTCCTTTAACACCCATTTTACATGGTATGAAATACCACATGTGGGTTCTGCTCCAATTAGAGTTTTTCCGCTCCCTTCCTTGCTAGAAGGTCTGCTTCCTCATTTCCAAACACTACCTCATGTCCCGGGCTTGGAGGGACTGTTGGCAATCAAGTATTAATTTAGATTGTACTTCTACCCTTTTTAGTGCTTTAAGGGCTGCTTGACTTTCATGATAAAGACCCTCTTATATCTAAAAAAGTCATTTAGCATAACTTTGGCTTAGGTATTTATTGCTGTTACTTCAGGCTGGAAGACTGTTGTCAGTGACCCCAGGTTCAGACTAATGGTCCTTTCTGAGTTCAAATGGTAGATCCCAGCTCCTGTGCTGTTTTTCATTTTCGAACCGTCTGTATACCAGATTGATTCGTGTTGTTTTTCCCTATTTTACCGGCTTTTGGCCCTTTCTGGTATTTTAATATCGAAAGGTTTCCTGAAGTCATAAATAATGGGCGTTTTATCCAATGGCATTCTTAATACCGGATTTTGTTTTAATTTCTCTAATATCATTGTGTGGTGTCCTTTTCTCGGAAGTTCCCATCCAAATCCATTAGTAAACAGCCTGTATGTCGCCGCCATAACCTCCTTCTCTACCACAAGGTGTAATGGTGAAGACCTAGCAGTAGCTCCATTGCTGTAGTGGGCGTAGTTATAAATGCCCCTGTTATTATTAGACAGGCTAGCTGTTATGCTTTTAGTCTTGTGCCGCCATATGACTGATGAGTAAGTTATAACAGGTACTACAACCATAGTATAAAGCCAGTGTATCATACTTGGTTTAAGCCCCCATGTGTTCTCTACCATCCGCCTACAGGGCCATAGTATTCTTACAGCTTTTTCTGTTGTTTTTTAGAATGTTTGTTCAACCTGTTGAGCTAGCTTATGTATGGCTGCACCGCAAGACTTTCCAGATTGTTAGGCAAACTGATACTGATGTATCGGTTTATCCCGTAGAATATTGTCCTGTAAATATCTATCGATCAATTTCTCCAATGTTTTGAGGAAAAATGATATTAGGCTGATTGGTCTGAAAGATTTGGTCTCCTCGTAAGACGCCTTTCCGGGTTTGGGAATGAAGGCAACTCTTGCACACCTCCAGCTTTGTGGAACTTATCCAAGGGCTACCCTAGCTCAGAATAGTTTACACAGTAGTCCCTCCAGTACTTCCTAGACCTTTGGTGGAAGTGCGGGGATTATACCACCAGGTCCAGCTGTTTTGTATGGTTGAAAGGAATTTATCGCCCACACAAGTTTTCTTCTGTTTACTATTGAGTTTGCAAGATACCAGTTTGTTTTCGAGGCCCTAGAAATTAGTACTTGTATACTTAAAAAATATGTATCAAAAATTTAAATGTCCAGCATTAAACATACGACCGTTCCAGTGTGCGGAGCTTGTTTTGGTCATTGGTTTCTTCAAAACGCCGAAATGTGCGCAATATTGACGAATGACAAACACCTAGTTTCCTACCTACAGCTCCGTAGCACATTTCTTCCTGGAATAATGTCGTCACCATCACACATTCATCTGGAGATAAATTTGTCGGTCAAATATACTAACACCCTGTATAATTGACGAAATATTTTAAAGCGTCCATAGAAAATGGACGTATTTCCATTTATAAAATGTAAATTCACTGTCATAGTATAATATTTCCTTCCATTTTATTACCAATTCTTTTTAATCAATTATAAAAATATCAAATTGGTATCGTTGCAAACTTTAATTAGTTTCTGTTTTCCGTACCGATGCAAGTAAATACATTTCTTTCCGCATCTATATTTTAGCAGTTTTTGAAACTGTACTACTCTGTGTAGTTGGAGAAATAACTACTTCAGCGTCCGTTGTCGACTCTCATGCATGTTAAATTAATTAATTTTAATAGTTGTTGAAAATGAAGTTTTGTTTGCAGAATGGCGGCTACAGCGGATATGACTCTTATTGTAACCCTAATTAGTACAAATGCGTTCTGAAATTTTTGCCACACAGCGCCGTCCGCTGACAAACCGGTTCATTTATTATACTAAGCGAGTGAGGGATAAACCGCTGCGGCATCTTGGTATACAAACTAGAGAGGTATTAAGGGGGTATTAATAGAGTCTTAGTTATACCTTAGTGAATTATTAATGAAATATTAAGCTGTACCTACACGATATAGGCGTAGATACAAAGATTATTCAAGAAAATTTTTGAATATTTTCTTAAAAGACAGTTATAACGGGTAGCCAATATATAACTGACTGGTTTGTCTCTTTAATATTTTTAAAACTAAATAAAATACGTCTATTTTTTTCATCTTAATCTTTTATTGAAAGTTAGAAATTATGTATGAAAAATGATATCAGACAAATGTCCACCTCTGGAGGCCGCACAAACCTGCGCCCTCTAATGACATTTTCCATCACTTTTTGGTAGGTTTCGGAAGGAATATTTTGAATCACTTCCCGTATATTGTTCTTCTGTTGCTCTACAGTGTTGGGCCTGTTGGCATAAACCTTATATATTAGAAATCCTCATAGAAAGAAGTCTGGAGCCGTTAAATCTGGTGACTTTGGGGGCCAGATGACTATTTCAACCAAACTCTTGTTGTAGATTCCGTATAGTGGCAATCATTGACTCATTATTTAAATAAAACGTTTTAACAATACGAACGCGTTGTAGGATCGTGTAGCGTTCCATGATGATTTTGTCACATGTGCTTTAAACAACTACTAAAGAGCCACCTACGGAAATGCGTGCTATTTAAATCAGTCAGTTATATACTAGCCACTCAGTATAAATACATTAACGGAAAATTTGTTATTTCAGTAAATGAATCTCAGGAATACTCAAAGAATATACCACATAAATATAAAAATTTATTACTAAAAAAAATTAAATATTGGCAACAGATTTCGACCCAAGGGTCATCATATGGTCTAGAATAAAAGAGTTATATTAAAAACCAAAACTTAAACTTAATTAATGTATTACAAATATTATAGTAAAGAAACAATCAAAATGAGGGAACAAAGTTAAAAGCACAATGTCATCAATTAATACACGGGATTGGTACCATTAAAATTAAAGTCGACACACTAAAAAATTACAAATTACTCACTAACAACGAAATAGGTAATCCATTGTTTACTAGAAACAAACAGGTTGTATATATCCTTTACTCCGTTTTTAAACTAATGGGAGTGAATTTATATAAGAAAGAGTAACTAGATTCGTTATCAAGAGCGTCTTCCGAAATACAGTCGTGTTTAAAATCTATAAAATAGTTGTCATTATCGGCCCTAGTCGGCGAACGGTCAATGAGTGTTAAGAAACAAATAAATGTCATATAAAACGTGTATCTAGGTTAGGTTAGGTTGAAAATGAGTCGGATGATCTCATCGCCTTCCACCTTATAGTTCACCGTACAAGCCACACTTTTTGATAAGGGTCATGGTTGAATTGGGTGAGACTTCTTTAAAGTCGGTAGGCCCCAGTCGAGTAAATCCGAAGATCTGAAATCTGGTTATTTCCAGAGAGGAGCAGGTACGTAAAATGTGCTCTGCAGACTCGTCCTCCACGCTGCAGAATCGACAGTCCGATGTTTGTTGCAGACCTCTCCTTCCCATGTGGTTGCCCAGTCAGCAGTGTCCTGTCATCAGTCCAGTGAAAATGCGTAGATCTTTGCTATTCCATTTTCGGATCTGAGCAGGACGTGTATCTAAAACGATCTATCAAATTATATTCAATATAACCGTTTATTTGTGGACGTTATAACTATGAAGACTAGAGATACCCAGACAGCACACGTCAATCCATTGGATGTTCATCGAAAGTCCTCTGATGGACATAAGGACTTCCAGCATTTTACCGAAGGATATCCAGTGGACATCCATTGTACTACAAATGTCCCACTCCTGGAGGTCCATTTGGACTCCATGAAAGGACCATATATGGACTCTGTATATGGAATCTGTATTGCTTTTGGACAATTTATGGACATCTCATGGACATTACCAACTACACTAATAAGAAATAAAATAATTGCAACTATGGACATACTTTTATTGTCAAATAATAATACGCATGTAGTGGTTTTATACGCACTCCTTTCTTTCGACCGTTTTAGCCATTTTCTTATGGCTATTTCGCTTACTTAAAAAAAAAAGATATTACATTTTATACGAATATTGATGGCCTTTTACTTTTGTATCTTGCCAGCTTAGTAGCGACGAGGAGAAGAAATAATTGATTTATTTTAATTAAAACCTAGTTATAAATAATTAAATTATTCTAAAAGAATTATAATAATTTATCATAAGTTTGTCATTTTTATAGTGTCCATCATGGACATTCATTAGACTTGATATTGGCATTTTCATTGGAATAACAGAAAATGAATAAAGTTCATGGACATCCAGGATATTAATTGGACAAAATATGGACGTTCAATGGATTTCGTGTTCTGTCTAGATAGTTGCAGCTTATCAGAACAATTTTTTTCTTGCTTTTGAAATCGACTTTTTGAGAATAACTACGATCTATTTAAAATGGAGATTGAATGCCTAAGAAAATTGTTAATAGAATATCCAGATGAAGGTTAGCATAAAATATGGTTTGTTTAAATTTTCAAGGATATATTTGTTATTGGTATAAACTTAAGTAAAATAACAAAGAATAAAAAATTCTAAATCAATACAACATCAAATTTAATATCAATAATTACAAGTGCGACTAGTTTCGGCCTTACAGGGCCATCTTCAGGCCTAAAATACATACAAATAAATAACTAGTTTACAGTTGGTAAATCATATGGATCCATATTATAAAGAACGTAGTAAATATGTATAGTTAAAATATGTGGTATTTAAACGTGGAGTGGCACGGAATGTAAAACTTAAAACTAGAGACTAAGAAATTATTAGAAAATGGGGCAAACATACGGCCCCTTACTTGGGACATTTGGTGGAAAATCCCAAAAATGGATCCAACTACTTTGAACTCCCAAATGGTTGTGGACCGAGAAGAAAGGGTACCATCTTTTTTGCAGAGATGCAAGACAATCATGCCGTCAATACACTTACAAAAGCAGTCACTAAGCAGTAGAACAAATTGTGCGTAATTCCAGATAACAGATAACCTAAAAAAGATGGGGAGTCAACGAGGTACCATCCAAAATGTCACTTGTTATTCTTAACCAATCAAATGAAATGCTAAAGAAGTACAGTTTTGTGAAAAACTTCAAAACCATAGATCTGGGCTGCAAGAAAGAATGGAGTCAAGAATCCATCGCGCTTGCAACCGAAAGACGTGCTATTCAGTGGTATACGGACGGTTCCAAAACCATAGAAGGAACTGGAAAAGGAGTTTATGGGCCGAGAACCAAGCACTCTGAAATCTTGGGAAAATACCCAAGCGTCTTCCAGGTGGACATTTACGCCATCGAGAAATGTATCCAGTTTAACGTCGAGAGAAACTATCATAGACAAGAAAATTGTCTGGATATGCCTAGAACAATTGAATGAGTTAGGCGAGAAAAATAGAGTTACTCTCACTTGGGTCCCGGGACATAACGGGGTACAGGGTAACGAGATTGCATATAGTCTTGCAAGGAAAGGGGCTCAAACACCCTTTGTAGGACCTGAGCCGTTCTGCGGTATCAGCAGTAACTTAAAATTAGGAGAGATTAAAAAAGAATTGGGCAGTAGAAGAACCGATAATTGGAACAATCTCTTGGGGCTGAGACAGGCCAAGATACTTCTGGGTGAATATAACCAGAATAGCTCGGATGCCTGCATCTGTCTGAGCAAGAACAGGCTACGTATTGTAACAGGAATCCTTACCGGGCATTGCCGACTAAAAGGACACCTAAGTAAACTGAGAGTAGTAGAGGATAGTGATTGTAAATTCTGTGAGGAGGAGGACGAAACCTTCATTCACATCCTAACTGAATCTGTAACACTCCAGAATCCAAGGGCACTATATCTAGGAGGATATCAAATGTCTAACTTGAAGCCACTTCAAATCCTACACTTCCTTAAGAAAATAAGATTGGAAGGGTCGTTATAGGTATTGAGACATTTCCTTAGTGCTTTGGCCACATAAGGGGACACAATAGATCTTTTAGGTCGCAGTGTTTTAACACCCCATTCTCAACATAATATAGCCAATCAAATTAGAGTATAAGTAAAATAAGAGATACAAAGTGTAGATGAGTGTCGGCTCCAATGTGTGTACAAAACTTGTGAAAATTAAAGTATAAAAATAAAATAATACATAGATACAGATATCAGAGATATTAAAGAAAAGGAAGAATTATCTCAAGAGCCGTATAGTAAAAGACCAAAGGGTATAATAATTTAAAGAAGAATATTAATAACCTGAAAATTAATTGTAAATATATAAGAAGAGTTTTTATAAATTAGGAAATAAGAGTAAATTGTAATTATCTTTAGTTTGGATTTGTTCGGTAATACATTAGGATCTTCAACGGCTTTGTTAATCTCGAACAATTCAAGTAGGTTCATTCTCGTGCCTTTAGTACACTGGTGGACAAGGGAAAGATCTGAACTAGAAAAGTTATGATTGGCAGAATTATATGCTTTTGCAAATCACTAAAGATAATAAGTAGTTCATCAGTATTTTATATTTTTGCTTCAGATCCTGAATTTGCTAGTAAATATTTAAAAGCAATTTAACGTTCTTTGGCACAAGAAGGAAAACTTATACAGAACAGGATCTTCAGGCAACCGCATGCCTGTTGAAACTACAAAAGAAATATGGTACCAAGCTCCAACTTTATGGACAAAAAATACAAAAAATATTATTTGGGAGCAAATTTTCAAAGATGTTCTTGTCTGATGACCTCGGCAAATTAAATTGTAGAAAACGTTTCAGATAGCATTGTATAAAAATTACTGCAATTACTTCCTGCATCTGATTTCTGATTAATAATCAATACAAAAATTCTATTTTTTTTAAATCAACTTCAATTCTTCTTTCCACAACTTCTTTCAACCGTTAATCTATCAAAATTATGATATCCAGAAAATTTCAAATTTTGTGATATATTATTACAGTTTTCACTTTAAATATAGTTTAAATAATGTTTTAAACAATGTGGTGGCTAAAAAACAGATTTAGTCGACAATATCATACCTTTGTAATTTTTTTGTATCATGGACATAACCTACTCTTTGATTTGGCATTTGTAACTCAACGCGCGATTGTTGTGGCTCGGTGAAGCATATAGCGCTGGAAGCTTTCGTTTAAGTGTTGTAATACGATCTCCAACTCCAACTAACAGCCCGACAAGAAATCTAATCTAGTATTCAGGTGGCAGGTGACAGTTTCTTCCGACACTTTATTCACCCTATTTGAGTTCTACTTCGTCGATGGTTGAATTTGGCAAACGTTGATTAGGTCATTTAATTTGGGATTAGTCACTTTACAATCATATAAATATACAATATGAATGATTTATTTGTTTTCAATTCAGTTTGGTGAATTACCGCAGTATTTTTGAGCATATTAGTACGAACTTTTTTTTTTTTTTCGTTTCTCTACAGTTTATCTAATAGCTATTTATGTACCAAGGGCGTAATAAGGATGATTATGCCCGGAGGATAACAGATCCAGCCCGAGGGCCTTTGGCCCGAGGGATGGATGTTATCCGATGGGCAGAATCATCTATTTACGCCCGTGGTGCATACAAGATTTTATATTTCACTTCAATTTAAATTCGCTTTTAATTCAATATAATTGGATTCGGTCGTTTTTATAAAAAAGCGTAAACTATTTGACAAGTATCAACGCACAAAACAATTCCTGAAATAAAATCAACAAGTACACCTAACCATAGCAACGTAGCACGCTTTGATTAAATTTATATAAAACATAACAGAAAGTTTTGAAATAAACGTCAAATATTCAGTTTGTTTACTTTTTGAAATTCGCAATAATAGAAAAATGAGAGTTTTTAGGATTGAAATTGTAGTTTTTATAAAATCAGGAAACCATTTTAATTAAAGTTTATTATTTATAACAAGTCTTTCTTAATGATAAATAGTTTTTTGAAACAGTACAAACAGGGGCATAATAGCGGGCGAACTGAATTCATTATGCCCTCGTCTCTAAGATACATGTTTACGTATCTCGAATCAGGCGCGAAATGAACCTGTTATATGAAGTGAAATATAAAAGTTTTTTAATGATTCGTTCGAATCTATGACCTGTAACCGCGGTGGTACATGTTTGATTATCATCAAGGCCGGCTTATTCCTTAATGGTCACGAATAAGCGTTATTCACCAATAATATTGAAATTCCTATAACTGGGAGGTTCTATTGTAAGACCTACCAGGACTGGTTATAGTTGTTTCCATGGTTACAGTGTTGAAAACACAACAAACTTCAAAAGACATGCCCAGGGATTTAATCATCATTGAAATACCCTATGAATGGAAAATTGTGTGACAATTGATTAACATGAAGATGTTTTAGATACAATTTTCTAATTTTCTATGAAACATAGTCTTCTGAAAATCCGCTGAACAATGCGTACAAATATTACAAAATAAAAAATGTTCTAGGACAATTATTTTTCATTGTTGCTTGTAAAATTTTAGGCGATTTGTTCAAATTACAAAATATTGAGTCAAATTTTTGATTATTAATTTACTTGCTCTTTGACTGTTTTAATATATTAATAATTATTGATTAACGGGACCTCTTAATATTTAAAATAAAGTGTAGTTAGTAGTCTCTAAAAGGTTTTTTTTTGAATCTGAATTTGAAAATAATTAAATTAAATACGTCTTTCTTTTAATTTTTAAAACTGTAAATGGTTGTAAAAATATATTAATCTAAACTCACATATCAGATACCTCCAACCCAACAACGACGTTTCTCACTTTTACCAAACTTTCAGGATAGCCTAACAAAGTGTAAGATATTCACTTTGAAACCGTGACAGCACGGACATTTATTAGTTTATCTTAATTCTTTCAATTGTTTTATATAAAATAAATATCTTTTATTGAGAATTACTTTTATTGAATTAATATTTTTACAAGTATAGTCCACGCGTAGATACATTGTATAAAGTTGACCAATGCCCATAAAATATAATATTGGCCATTCCTTATGCGAAGGAGGTGAAATATGTGGGGACTATCCTACATAAGAAACTCACCTGGACCCTCAGAAGGATATGCGGCAAAGCAATTGATCTACTTGATTTACCAAAAAGTGATCAAACCCATGGTTACGTACGGCTCCGTCATCTGGTGGGACAAGGGACTTCGAGTAGCGACAGCTAGGGAACCGAATTCTAGTGCGCCGACGCGAAATAGAGAGGCGAGACGTTTTCTAAAGATGTAAACACCCCTTTCACTTTAGTCCGGCAGCTGATATAGGAATTCGTTGTTGTGCTCTTTTATTGTTTTTGTGGGTTTTTCATTATGCCAAAATTCATTAATTTTTCGGGGATATGTAATTAGAACCAAATAAATTAAATAATTAAAATCCTCTAAAATAAACGATTTTATTAAGGTCGTCAGAACACTAACATGGAAAAATATGGACTAAAAAGTGAACCTGACAAATAACTGCTAAAAAAATATTCGTAAACGAATTAACGCACTCAAGTAGGTACCCAGTAATCTTGCCTGACCATCATCTCTGCACTATCTCAAAGATATATGTGCCATTGACAAAAGAACTAATTCTTTTTGTTTAATTAAATAAAGATCTGTCCATTCAATTTACTTTTTAGTGCAATTTTGTTGATCTGGTGACTAATAAAATCATTTACCTTAATTAATGTCTATTAAATTCATTGATAACTTGAATAGCAACATTATTACAGTATTATCATTTATGCGTATAATTATTACAAGACTTTTTTCTTGATAACTTTTCGCAATTCAATTCCTCAAATCACAGTCAGTGACCTCAAACATACCAAATCCAAGTTTGAAACAAATCGGCTCATCAATACAAGTCTGCCAACTTTATCTTTGTTAAATTTAGGTTGAAACTCATATTTGGCGGCCTTAAACATCCCCAAGTTTAGGACAATCGGTTCATTAGGAAAATCCGCCATTTTGATATTTTTATGTTTAGTACAAAAATTGTATTAAGACCACCAAGTTTCTAGTTTGAGACAAATCGGTTCTTAAACGGAAAAAATTGCCATTTTGATTTCCTTGATTTTTTGTCAGAAATCACAATTAGCGACCTCAACTCAACAACCCCCAAGCTTATGTAAATCTATTCATAAGTATAAGAATAGTAAGATTGTCCCCTATTTTGCTGTTAACTACGAAAGCGTAGAGGGCCACGGTGAAAAAAAAGACAGTTATATCTTCCATTAGTGCTACTGCTAATTGACATTTACATCTGTCAATTAGGCTAATTCCTAGTTCTGTCTGTTAAGTTAATGCTAATTAACACTTACATCTATCAATTAATGCTAATTAACATTTACATCTATCAATCAGGTCTAAGTGTCAATTAATTAGCATTAATCGACAGCCAGAACTGGGAATCAGGCCTAATTGACAGATATACCAAAGGCCAATTAGTAGTAATTGACAGCTAGAACTGGGAATTAGACCTAATTGACAGATGTAAGTGAAAATTAGCACTAATTGACAGATATCACTGTCAAGTATCAATTATATATTTTTTCACTGTGATTCTTCTACGCTTTCGTAATTTACAGTAAGATTTATCAAAAATTGGAATGATAGACGGAATGTCATCAGATTTGACACTGACTTCCATATTGTTGTATGAATAACTTGTCAAATCAGATACCTCTGTCAAACACTTTAAACGTGAATTAAAAGTTTTGAGTAACGGGGCACATTATTAGTCAAAAATTGTATTCAGCGACATGTTTAAACAACGCGAAATTTAAAGTTTGAGACAACTCGATTAATATATAAAAAGGTCCATAAGTAATAATTTCTATTGTTATCAAAAATCAAAACCCTGTGCACCTACCAACTTTCAAGTCTCTAGCTCATCCGGACGTAGGTAAAAAAATTGAAATTTATCAATAGTGATATATATTTTTATATTTACTACATAAGTTAAATACTCATAAATATAAAACTGCCTAATGACCAAACCTTTATTATAAATGTAAACTACAAAAGAGTTTTACTTCAAATTACGTCGAGCAGTGTAAACATCACATTCAAGACCAGTTCATAATTCGAGCAGTGTTTTAGTGTGTCCTTTCGTCAATAACGTCAAACGAGAGAGAAAGAAAATTTGCACCACCCAAGATCAAAGACACCGACGCTTTATGTCGCTACTCAACGGTTAATATACTTTGCTTCAACGGACGGCTAGAGCACAGCTTTCTGTAATCCAGCTGCTTGCGTGCTTTGCCATCACTGGGGCAATGTCAACCACACCGACAAGACCCATTCAGACCATACTGGACTCAACCTCCCTCTACAATTTGCTGGAAAGGAAGGTCAGCAATAGGATGGTCTCCTATAGACTCCTGAAGGTGGATAGTCAATGAAACTAAGAATTTTCGTTTTGGAAGATAATCGAAAGCGCCTTAGCCATAGTCGTCACATATGTTTGGTCTTTAGGGGTTTAATTATGTATGATAATAGGACAAGTTGAGCCTCAAAGGCCAAATAAAACAAAGAGGGACTTGGAGGATTAGAGCATGACTGAATAAAGAAATGGCTCGCAATACAATATATACCATAAATTTTAAGACCATCCCATCCATTTATGGTTCTTACACCTTATTTTTGAATTTTTGTATTGTTTTTCTTGGGATGTAAGTGTTATTATTTTAAATAAAACTACAGTTTTAACTCAAATTGTAAAAAACTTTCGGGAATATACCTCTTGGTCGCCGCGGTCAGTTTTACCCAAATTTAATCCTTTCGCTATTCGAAAGGTATAGGCCACTTGGTCTCCAAACCTGGATTAAGGGTTCCAAGAAAATTATGGGGTTATTTAATTACTCTAATTATAATATCGGTTTGTGACCTGTCGAGAACTAAAATAAAAATATTTTTCATCAGTTAATTGTCTGCATTCTTACTGAAAAGATTAATTTTTTTATTTTAAAAGTGATTCTCATCTTATTCATTATTCCATAAAAGAAGTTTTGAGTTTGTGTTGCAATGGAGTCGATGTTAAGTGTAAAAGGAAAAAAGTTGTTAATTGTAAAAAAATATACATTTGGAAAAGACAAGGAAACAAAGTTAGGTGTATCATATAAGTGTACTCGTCGTGGGTGTAAAGCGACTACTGGAGTGGACGATTCGGAAACTGTCTTATTGAAATCTAAGAGTGAACACAATCATCCACCATCGGACCATTTAGATGTAAAAAAACTTCAAAACGGATTGAAAAGAAAGGCAACAGAAGATATTTGCGTTAAACCCAGTAAGTTAATTAATAACGGAATCCGAGGGGAAGGAAATACTTTTAATGTATCCACTACGGATGTTGACCTCATCAGACGAAGCATATACAGGGCAAGAAGAAGTATATTGCCACCTTTGCCAAAGTGTATCAGTGATGTTCATAGTGTACTGAAAGCAATACAATGTGTTACAAATAAGGGTGAACAATTTTTATTATTTAACAATGAAGATTCACAAATTATTTTATTTTCATGTGATTCAAATTTAAAATACTTGTGTTCTCGTGATAGTATTTATTGCGACGGCACATTTAATTATTGCCCTAAATTTTTTTTACAATTTTTCACTATACATGCTGTTGATAACGGACACTACATACCATTGGCATTTTTTGTTTTACCAGATAAAAGAGCAAGTACCTATGCAACTGCATTTAAATTATTAAAAGATTACTGTTATAATAATTTAAATTTAGATTGGAAGCTGTGTAAAGTTATTTGCGATTTTGAGAAAGCCATACACACTGGTATTATACAGATTTGGCCTGATATCTTAATTATTGGATGTAGATTTCATTTAACCCAATCGTGGTTACGTAAGATACAAAATCTGGGTTTGATTTCCGAATATAAAAATGAAAATTCTGAAATCGGCAAATGGCTTCATTACACTTTCGGCATTTTATTTTTGGAAAGTACTGAAGTGGCAGAGTGTTTTTGTAAAGATTTAATTCCAATAATGCCATTTGACGAGAGATTAACTTCATATACTCTTTATATGAGTAATACGTATACTAGCGATACGTCTGACTTCCCGCCTACAATGTGGGCATCGTGCACAAGTTCCACAGAACGCACAACAAATGCTTGTGAGTCTTTCCACAAACATTTTAATTCTGCTTTTTATTCGGCGCATCCCGATATATTCAAATTTGTTAATGTAATTCTCGATATTCAGTTAAATACTTAGGTGAAATTAAACAGTACACATATACCTAACAAAATTAAAAACGCTAATTACAAAAAACGGCATGCGTATTTAACGAACGTAATAGAACAATATAAAAATAAGATCCTTTCACGAACTCAATTTATCAAAGTAGTTTCTTATCATTACAAAAACTAATTGCAATTTGGGTTTATTAAATAATTTTTATTTGGTATTTTGTGTATTTTGTACCTACTTTTTTTTATTATGTATAATTTTATATTGTTTTCTATTAATTATAAGTGTTTTTTAATTTGGTTTTATTCTTTTCCTGACCCACATTCTGTACCATATCATATCAGTTAAAAATTTCTATTCACGTGGAAAATAATAAAAATCAGTTAAACTATTTTTTTCTTAAAAATATTATTTTCAATAAATCGAAATAGATACCTTTAATGATTGATAACTACGGCGACCAAGAGGCCTACCTGATTTCAAAACTGGAGACCAAGTGGTCGATGAGATTACGGAACCCCGCTGACAAAACTAACCGCGGCGACCAAGTGGCCAACACCCAAACTTTCGGTCTCTGTTTTGTGCCTTTTTCCCTACTTTTTATTTTAATTATTATTATTTTTAATTGGGTCATTATTAAGTATCTTTTATTTTCTATTACTTCTATTTTTTTATATAACATTACTTCATATTTAAATACTTGTTTTTTATCTAATCTATACGTACTTAACTAATCTTAAAAATTTATTTATAACTCATGTATGTAAAGCATGTATTAAAATCCATAATATTTTTTTAAATTCTTACAAAATGGGAACAGATACAATTTGGAATTAGAATGTGTTTTTTTTTTGTTAGACACAGCTCGAGTAGAATCTCTAATCTATTCTGAAAGTACCTTTACCACATTCACAAATTATTGTTAACAGTTACACGCTAAATCAAAGTCCGTTACAAAACCATTCCTGGTTGAAAAATGTGTTCCAAGCACTATATAACAGCCAAATAAAATATTACATACTCCCTTAGGTAGCACAGAAATCCGATATTAAGCTGATGTACCAAAATTCACACAATTAAATTGCAAAAATTTAATTAATGTTATCTTATATGACTTTTATTATTACTTTGACGGTGTTATTTAGGTTATTGTTTTCTTTCAAACTCGCCAATTAATCTGCAAAAGATTGGTAAGAAGTTTGGCAATGCCCTTTATACCTACTAAATATGAGAATTAATATTTAGTTAATGTTTCCTTTTTCTTTATAATTTAACATTGCCATAGAACAAATTTTGAACGAACCCTATTTTATTTAAATCTTATTAAATAAACAAGAAGGTAGGCCCTTTTTTGGAAGATATTGGTATTAATATATTTATAAACTAGTGATGCGCCGTGTAAAGAGGTACATTTTAATTCGAGGACACCTTTTCAGGGGCTTTTTCTAGGTCAAGTATCGCTTGAACCATCGACATCATGAAACCCCTTATTGTTCGCTTTTAGAAGACTCGATAAAGCAGAGAAGTGTTTGAGGTGTCACTGTAACGGAAACTATTCTCAAGTTGCTAGTAGCTGTGCGACTCAGGAAGCTGGGAAAATGAGTTTAGGATCAAATAACGGAAAAAGCTTGTGTGAGTCATTTCAAAACGATCGATTTATTAACGTTTTTCCTGAAAGGCAAATTGCGCATCATACTCGATATTCATTTAAAATGAAAATAATTTAATTATTCCGTTCCCAATAGTTAGGAGTAAATTTGTGTATTAAACAGAGTGTTTTATTAAGGTTGGCCAACGTCCATATATCGCAAACTACTAGGTAATGAAAAAAAAATTAATGAGAATATCGTGGAGAATATTTTTATCTCGCCGCAATTGAAAATTAACTATTCTGCATCATTTTCGTCGAGTCTCATTGACGTACCTATCGATCTTGTTAAGAATGAAGGAAGATATTAAAAGTGTAATCATTTAAATTCCTGTAACTGCTAAACTTTTTATCTGAAGTTAGTGAACTTAAACTTGTTTCGAAGATAAGTGTAAGTGGATGAAATAGTTTGAAAATTCGGAAACATATCTCAAAAATCCTCCTAAGCGGGGATCGTCTTAATAATTCGTAGGGAGATTTTTGTGTTTCAAATTATTTCAGCCACTTATTTTTCAGATATACTGATTTTCCGGATTTCGATTTGCGATTTCTCAATATTAAATTTACAATCAGAAACGTAAGTACTTTTAATTGTGTGTATTAGTAAACATAATGCCTAATAAAATTGCTATTCTCGAACAATTATGGTCGGCCGGCAACAATGTTTCTAGAATTACCCATAATCCTTCTATGCAGCGGCATAACAATGATTCGCGATAAAATGCTAATATTGAATAAGCTTTAATTGGCACGATTCCATTGATTTACGTTAAATATTTAAATTTAAATACAGAACAAAATGTAATTTAAAATATTAATAGGAATTAAAAAAGTATGACCTTTTAATAATCAATAAATTTAAAGTAAAACCAAATAATTAAATAATTTAGCAATTGTTAGATTATTTATTATCAAGAATAACATAAAAAATATTGATTTATGCTAAAGAGTCCTTAGAACTGGAATCCTCTGAGATAATGAATTACGTTCTTCCACGCTAGCTGATAGTGGCAGCTAGTTTTTTGTCTTTCCTTAATATCTGTTTATTTTTTTTTTCCACTGGTGACTACTTGTTTTCCGCATGTGGCACTGTTTTGGTTGGATCTGGAGTGGTCAGGTCAGTGGTTCCTACGGCGCAGAAAATACCATCTCGTGGCGAAAACGAAATGCTCTGCCAGACTTTTCAGGAGTCGGTGGACGGCTCAGGTTCTTCCGGGCTGCGTGTGGGTGCCCGGTAGACACATCACCGCCTTTGGGAGTTTCATGGGGTAGTTAGGGTAATTTTAGTTAGGTATAGTTTAGTTGGGCATCCTGTAATTTGAATTCAAAGCCCAGAAGAGGGACTTGGCTGTATTGGGTGCAGCGATAGTTTTTAGGATATTTAGAGGATATTCACGTAGGGGGTCGTGTACGGTGGTGGTAGGGCCATGGCCGACTATAGCTCCGTCAATTGAGGCGCAGTGTACATGGCTACTATGTTCCCCTCTACCACCTCTGAGCTGGAGAGACCAGCGCATTTCTTCAGTGGTGCAGTTAGGAACACTCCCGCACTGGTAACAGGATTGTCTTTTCGACGTTAGGTCGTTTTAAGTCGTGGGCCTTCTTTCACGCTAGCTTAGGGTGGCAGGCTAGACATTTATCTTATATTTTTGTGTGCCACTGCGCTGTTAATGAGGTTCACACAGCATAGGTTTCCAGCATTAGGCTGTTTTAGAACGTGGGCCTTCTTCCACGCTAGCTGATAGTGGCAGCTAGTTTTTTTTGTCTGTAATTAATATCTGCTATGCTAAAATTTAATAAACGTCATGGGCCCTTAATAGCACATGAGCTAGCATATTAATATCAATTTAACGACTTATAAAATAATAAAATACACATATACATCTACGTATTAGTCGTAGGCTAAATGTTACCCCAAAAACATACCCCAGAGTAATGAAAATAAAATTTGTTTCACTCATCTCCTAGCCCAAAGAAACTAAGTCCAAACACGGATCCCAAAAACTGGTCCCCATAAACCGGGTTCAAACGCTAGTCTCAAAAATCCTAAAATATACAATCCCTATTCAGAATGGTGTAGCTTAATTTGATCCCACCCAGTTATCTCTTAATTCAAGACAATAAAAAGTAAAAGTGAAATCTGGAGCCACCCAGAGGGTTGAAATTAGTGCCTGCCAGAGCAAGGACTATTCAAGCAAATCAACAAAAGTACCCAATTAAAATTTCATTAGCAAAATTCAAATTAGCAAAAACTGTACCCCACATTCAACCCCCTAATTTACTGTCTGAAAAATTTCTATTATTAACAATGAATGAATAGCAATATTTACAGTACAAATTACACTATAAAAAAAAAGAATAAAACTTACCTCTTATCCCAGAGGGTGTAACCTTAATCAGAAATTAGAAATCTGCTAAAACCTTTTTAAAACCAGTGTAGTCTTTAATATACGGTCTAAACTACATCGGCCTTCAATATGAGACTGCTACCAATGGGCTGAACTTTAAATCCAATTCTTCTCAAACACGAGTTAAAAAGCTGGCACTACAATCACCAAAATAACGGGCTCAAATCCACGTTAACCAGATTCAATTTTATCATTAGTGCTTCTTATAATAATGAGATACTTTTCTAACACTCCCCGACTTGGGATGATTCCATGAAATCACAAAAACTAGAAAAGCATCTCTTGATGTATTTTCAGTTCAAATCACCATTACGACCTATTCTTAGAAGAAGAACACGTGTCGCTTCGTTCTTTTCCAATACGAAGACGAAACCTCGATCGCGCAGAATCGCCGTACATATTTTGTTTTCTTCCTTAATGACGTAGGTTACGGCATTTGTCCAATCTTCTTTCCGTATTCGTGCCATTCCGATTTCCAGTAAACGTTGGACGTCGCTAATTTTAAATGTCACGTTTTCACGAGCAACGTAACCCTTTACTTGAGCCCAAATAAGTTCTATCGCATTCAATTCGCAATGGTACGAAGTCTTAATACGAGCAAGAGCCAATGTATCTGCAACATACTGACGATATCTGTCTCGATGCTATTTAATTATGGTTATAAGCTCCCCTTTAACAATGTCCTCAGAAAAGGGAATTACCTTGCATCACTGCTCTTTTAGTGGTTATAATGGGTAGACGTTCTACTAAGCGGTTGTGATAAGATGCGTTATAAAGCACTATCACTGAAGTTGGCTCGATCCGTGAAAGAAGGGTTTGAAACCAACCTTCAAAGCGTTGAGCGTCCATGTCTTCGTGATAATCCCCCATTTTTTTTAGATAAAAAATCAAGACATTGTCGTGTAAAAAACCACTTTCGCTACTTATATGGGTGACAATTAGTCGAATTCGTTGACTTTTATATGAAACGTAGCGCTACAAAATTTAAAATCCACGACTAAAAAATGTATTTGTCTGAATCCTAATTATTCTACTTAAATGTTTAAAACAATATTATATATAGAAAATTAAGAATTCTAGTCAAAAAATAAAAACAGTTTCTTTTATATATTTTTTCCATACAATTCTATGGTGCTATCAGTTTGTATTTTTTTTAAATTGAAACGAATTATAACAATAATTTAGGTATAAATCATTATTGCTATTGTAATTTTTGGTTTTCTCCAGTTTTAAGCATGTTTTTAATCGTGACTATATATTATTTATTTTATCAAAACGAAAAAAATGAGTACCTGAAGAACTTTGTACGATAATTTTTCACCGTAGAATTTCTTTAAAAAAAAGTGTTTTGAACAGAGAAAAATTACTATCTCGGAATATTTTCAATTTTTCAATTTTTTTTGCTTATTAAAGACATACGAAGGTATAATTTCACCAAATTTCATTAAAATTAAATTATTTTTGAAGAAATGAAAAATAAAAAAATCTAACAAATTGGCAAATTAGACGACTAAAATACAGATTATATAGCAATAATATCATTAAGCCAGTAATAACAAAAAGTCACTATATAATGGGCGTATAAAGAACTTTAGTAGTAATTAAAACGTAAAAGTGTTATGTTTCATTTTAAGCCGTTTTACCTCGAATTTATTAGAATGCTATGATAAAAAAATAAATTACTACAACTAACCATATACCTATCTCGCGCTACGACACTGATTTATTTAATTGAATTAATTGCTAACTGGTTTGTTAGTCTTCCCAGTAGACCTTCTTAGTATTGACCAGTTTATCGCCGATTCAAAGTATTTACCTAACTTGCCAGTTGACCACAGTTCAATCCGCAAGATGAGTCACTATCATTTAAAAATTGTTCGAGAATAGAAGGGGCAATTTACAATAACAGTTTTTTTATTTTTTTCCGTAAACTTAAATCATGTTGTATAACTATGACATCATAATCGGAAAGTGGATTCAATTTACAAGAAAAAACGTAAAAATTGCAGTTAGATATCTTCGTCCGTCTCAAATAAAAAAAATTTTAATTCTTTAATTGAAGAAGTAATAATTGTTCTCATAGTTTCGTAGGTGTGTAGGTTGAATTAGTAATAATGAATTTTCATTTGTCATATTTCGTGCCTCCCTTCACACTTTACATACGAGCCCTAACACAAAAATGTTCGGACATCAACTGATTTTTCGTGAAAGTTTGAAAATTTCCTTAAGGGATTTATTATCATGTTTTTCATTTATAAGACATAATATGTATTGTTTTACATCATATTTATGATACTGTCTTCAAATAAACTGATATTGATAAATAAAACTAAGCTAATGTTGATAATAATGCATATTTATTGACACATAAATGTTCGGACAAATCACATCAATAGCTGGTTTCATCTCCCTTAATAACAGCTCTTATTCTATCAGGCATAGTTTTAACAAGCTTTTCGCAATCTTCCGCGGTAAAAGAATCCCATATATTTTGCAATTTTACCCGCAAATCAGAAATGTTGCGCTGTGGATCATTTCTTAATTGCTGCTTCATCTTGTGCCATACAGTTTCGATTATATTTGGATTAGGGCTGCTGGAGGGCCAGTCAAGGACGGAAATATTGTTGTCCTGCAGCCACTTTCTTGTGGTCTTGGCTGTATGACAGGAGGCGCCATCTTGTTGAAAAGTAAAGTTTCCATCAGGTGATAAAATTGGAATTGACACTAACAAATTGGTTTCAAGAATGTTCTGATATTTTTCTGCGTTTACAATTCCGTCTATAAAGTGCAGTTTTGCGACACTGAAACCAGACATGCTTCCCCATACCATAACACCTGGTGGAAATTTTATTTTTCTCTTTAGGCAGTCTTTGTAAAAGGCTTCTTTTTTGTTTCTTATAACACGTCATCGATGGTCACCCACGCAAACATCAAATTTTGATTCATCGCTAAAAATGATTCTTTTCCAGTCTTCAAAAGTCCACATTGCCCGTTCCTTTGCCCACGCTAATCATCTTTTCTTTTGTTTTTCCGTCAGCAACGGCTTTTCTTTTGCCTAAACCAATGATTTCACTGCATAAATATGAGATTTTCCTTAAACGTAACCTACGTACCTTATAAAAATGTAAACCAGACTTATGGATCCAGCGACGACACGTTTCTCGTGAAACATTTCCAATTATTTCTTCATTCCATTTTGCTGTTATTTCCCTTACCGTACTTCGGCGATTAGTTTTACAAATCCGAACAAGAGATCTTTGCCTTCGGAAAGTGACTGCGTGGCCGATTAGCACCATATCTTGAAATTTGAGTTGAACCCGTTTCTCCATATTTTTTCACAACATCTGATACCGTGGACTTTGCGACATTTATTTGTTTAGCAATAACCCGAAAGGTTTTTCCTTGGTTAAACAGTTTTACTATTAATTCTCGTAATTGCACCATTTGTTGCTTTACCACGCGACATTTTGGAGCCAATTCATAATCAAATTAATTCTCAAGTTAAAATGTCAAAATAGAAACACTTTTTTTGTTGCTTGCTATTATTTGTTTTACTAACGTGTCCGAACATTTATGTGTCAGCAAATATTGCAATTTTTATCAACATTAGTTTAGTTTTATTAATCAATATTAGTTTATTTGAAAACAATTTCATAAATATGATGTAAACAATACATATTATGTCTTATAAATGAAAAACATATAATATTGAATCCCTTAAGGAAATTTTCAAACTTTTTCGCAAAATCAGTTGATGTCCGAATATTTTTGTGTTAGGGGGCTCGTATTAGGACTAGTTCAAATTATGTAAAAGGCAAACATTGAAGCGACAACTATACATACTTCTATTAAATCCTTAATCACGAAAAAGGGTTAAGGTTTTTTAAAAATCCATGATTTGAACTTCCTCTTAATAATTATTTTTGGTAGGTACTCATTAAGATAGTTAATTTCATAATTTGATTTTCGTTATTAATTTTATTCGATTTTATATGAAAAATTAAGACGCATCTGTGTGATGTTTAGTGTGTAATAAATGTAACCCTTTTAGAATTGTTTATTACGAATAATGACTATCCCGAACTCACCTTATGTATACAGAAAAAGTCTTACTTTTGAAGAAGATGGATAATGTAAACTTTAACTTTTTTAACAATTTTTTATGGATAACTTTGAATATTTCACTATAAGCATTTTATATTTTATAGGTTAGTGAATTCCATACAATCGCATTTACAAAAGTTTATTATGTTTATCTCAAAACTTTAAGAAACAACTTTCTTAAGGTTAGATAATTCTGAGAAGTTTCAGTGTGGCATGCTGAAAGATAAAGTGCCTTTGAAATTACTTCAAAACTTGTATGTGATTCTATAGGAATGCAGCTTATCTGATGCATTTTCGTACGAATTATTAAAACTTTTATTTACACATAATTGTTCGTGGATTAATTTAAAACAAAAACACATTGTAGGTAGAGGTACATTTTTATACAGTATATCAAAAGTTATTGATCTAGTCGTGCTTATAAATATTGAAATAAAAAGAAATTGATGTGGAAAATTTCTGGTTAGAAAAATTTGACGTCATATTACAGGTTAGGAAAAAACTAAGAGCCATACGGTGTAAGTACGGTCATCTTTATTAATTGCTGGCCAATATTCGTAACTTGTCGAAAATCATCATAATCGAATCAGTGAACATTTACAATAAACATACTCATCACAATAAGTAGGTATAGCATAAGTTTGTTACTTTGTATTTTTCTAATTTTTGTAGAATCATTTCAGACGGATGGAGTTTTGCGAAATTTTAACGAATCGGCAGAATCAAAAAGAGAACTTTTTAAAATAAATTTTATTTACCTCCGAGTCAACTTTTTCATTACAGAACAAATATAATCCATCCGTACTGAGACACTGTTCTCGGGAAAATAAATATTTAAGTATTCCGCACACAGTAAGCTCAGAAATTAAATGTTGGCACTGGTTTTTAAGGGCCATTTTTCATTGATGGTAAAAATCTAGAATCAGAAAAATTACGTAAATATTCTCTTTATTTAATTAGAGAGAAAAATACTCCACAACATTTCATGCATTACTAAATTCTAAATTGGAACTTTCTTTTCCTTTAAGCTCGTAGTAGAGGTGGTAGACGTTGTACATTTACTGTAGAGATGGATCGAGGGGTGAATCACTCACGTTTTTACTCGAAATCACTAAAAAAAATTCTCGCAGTACATACGAGTATATTCGATGGCTTGTATAATCTTTTCCAATATATATTTGTTTGCCAATAACTGATACAAATCTCGAATTTCACCATCAGAGGAATATTACGCTCTTGGGAAGCACAAAAAACTCTTTTGTTGTCAAACAAGTTAAACTTTAATTTTATCAAATTGATGGTAAAATTTAGTAGGGTGGCCATAAATTAGTGTGGAAAAAAAATAATTATTTACCTATAGAAACAAAAAATGGCCTGATCTAGTCAATTTTGCAAGCAACAAATAACTTTGTGAGATATTCAAGAACCTACCTCAATTAAAATTAATTACTATATTATCGATAGTTAAAAGGAAAAATGGCAAAATTAGGCATTCCGAACAAAATGGCTACCAATGGGTTTTGGCAACATTATGGCAATTCTGTAGACCTGATTATTTGACAGGGTCAATTAAATAGTTATATAGATTGATCATCCATGTTTTTCAAAATTGACATAAGTCTATGCCTTGAAGTAAAAATGTAGGTAATTATTTTTTTTACTATATTCAGAGGTTTAAAATTGGTTAAATTTTTTTTAAATTTAAAGATAAAAATTGTCTTTGAGAGTAAATCATTTTGAGGATACTATAAGCATTTCTTAAGTTAGCCGTGATGTGCTCCTTAAATCGCAATTGTGTATCTACAAGACCTAGGTTTTTACATTGAGGTGTAATAGGTATTTCAGCACCCCCTATTTTTAGTTGCGCGGTGTCCAAAATATTTTCATTGCCAAATATTAGATCGGATGATTTATTAGGATTAATTTTCAAGCAATGACCTTTTGAAATACTAAGGATCTTTTCTAAATCTGTATACGTTGAATAGCTTCTACTCTGTCCGTATATTGAAATGAAAAATATAAATGTGTGTCGTCAGCGTAAAGATGGTAAGGACAATACTCTAGTGCAAATGAAAAGTTAGATGTATAAAGAGAGAATAATAAGGGGCCTAAAATACTTCCTTGCGGAACACCAGATAAAATTTCCAATGGAGCAGATTTTTTATCATCGACTTGTACAAATTGCTTTCGCTTGTACAAGGGATGTTTCACAAAATCGAAAAAATTTTAGCATTGATAATAAAATAGTAAGATTAATCATGTCAAATGTTATAGAGTAGTCTAGAAGAATTAATACTGATGTTTTGTTATTGTCCAAAGCCTTCAAAATATCATCAGAAAGTGGAGTAGCACAGCCATAACCATGTCTATAACCTGACGGTAAAATTTTATTAGTATTTAAAAAATGGGTTATCTGTTTTGTAATAATAATTTCAAAAAATTTAGAAAAAACAGGCAGAACACTAACAGATATCAGATAATTGAAGTTATTAGGACAACTAACTTTGGGTAGTGGTGTAACCTTAGCAAACTTGCAAGCTTGTGGAAAATAGTTGTTAGAAATACATTCATTTATGATGTGAGTGACTACAGGCACAATTGTAGAGCGGCAGAGATGAACTATATGTATATTTATATTATCAACTCCATAAGCCCGAGTCTTAATATAATAAATAATTGCAGAAACTGTATCTTCAATAATCCAGTTAAAGTAAAATTCGTAGTCAATGTTATCATTTACATTCTTTAAATAAAAATTTACTGTTTCATCATTGACAGGAGGTGCCTGAGCAATATTAATGAAAAAGTTATTAATCTCGTCAACTGACTATTTTTCTTTTGTATTAAAATTACGGAATTTAAACTCAAGATATGCTTTTTTTCTGCATTAATAGCAGTTGTAGCATAATTTCTGAGCTTTATTGTAAGAACAACGTTGGGGAGACTGTGTTCTCCTAAATTTTCGTAGAGCTTTATCACGAATGTTTTGTAAAAGTTTAATATTCTCTGTAATCCACGGAGCATATCTAGTAGATTTTTTTTTGTATTTGTGACCTAAGTGAGGCATGTACATTTAGAACCGTAATGATATTATTGTTTAAAAGTTCAATTTTTTTATCAATCTCATTAGTATCATATATTTCATTCCAGGGCATCATACTTAAGTCATATTAAAAGTTATTGTAATTTATATTATTGAGTGACCTACAAAATATCTTTTTGGAGTTGCATGTGACTTGAATTTTAACCTTAATTATGCAACTTACGCCTGCGTGGTCAGCAACTAAATTTAAATCCACTACCTCCGTGCAATCGTTTATATCAAAATTAGTGATAAATAAATCTAGCAATGAGAGATTCCTTGTTGGTTCTTTAATTAACTGAATTAAATGAAAAGTGTTTTAAATATTATTGAAATTAAGCGTTAGATTATCATGTACATTTAGCATATTAACATTAAAGTCGCCAACACAAATTACATGAACAAAATTAGAATAAATATCTTCGAACATAGTTTCTATTTTATTTAAAAAATAGAGATTTTTACTCTTTGGCTGCAATTACTAAGTTTTCAAATATAATTTTAACCCATAAATACTATAACTATAATATGTATCATTGACCCTGTCAATACAACAGGCCCACAGGCATGCCATATCCTACTTATCAGCATTTTGACAGGTCGTTGGAATGCCTAATTAAATTACAGTAACAAAACAAAAGAAGCAATTAACTGACTAAGGAATGGAGCCAACATAAATATCAAAAATGGGATTATCCGTTGATTGTAATTGATCATTTAATCTATAACCAAACAAAATTGTTATTTTTATCATGTTGATTCAGTCTGTTAATCTTAGAACATTGAATTAAAAAAATACAATAAAATAATAGTAGTTTGTGCAACAAGAGTGGATGTGGACAATCCACTCGAGTTGTACAGAATATTTTTTCAACGACCCACTAACGAAAATTTACAAATTAAAAAAAATACTTTAGGGTATTAAGACAAAATAACTAATTTTAGAATAATTTATGACTTTTAATAATTTATAAAATTAAATAAACGGAAAAAAAAAGAAAAATTTTTCTTTAGTGTGGAAGGCAAGAACGCTCACCATACGACCACCTAGTCTTCTAATTTTGTTGTTTTAATACTTGTAATTAAATTTACTTTATATAGTTTTATTTAAATTAACAAATTATTTATAATTATAGACGAAATAAAAACAGAAATGCCACTATTTATCGATTCTACACAAGAATAACCCATTTTAATGTATATTTAATCTCAACAACTAAAAAATATACTGACAATTAGTTTGACAGAATTATCACTTATTTAAAATTTTAAAAATAATTGCAGTCGGTTGAACAAAATATGAACGGTGATTGGTGGATTTCATTTTTTTGCCTAGAATGAATATGAAATATAATCGTTTAGTCGAATGCAAAAGCATACTTTTTCGTTTTGTAATCTGTGCGTAGATAAGCCAATATCCATGTAGGTGTAGAAAAAATATTATATTAAATTTTACCTACCATTTTTCAGTTTTTATTGTAAATTTAATCATTTTTACAATTTGTTACACAAATAAAATAATATATTTTTTAAATACCTTTTATTGGCAAATAAAAGAAGTGAACTAAAATTTTTATTTTATAAGATCAAGAGTAGATTAATAATATTATAATCAATGCTAAAACAATAACATACTAGACTTAAAAAATAGATACAATAAAAAAATGATAAAGCCAAAGTGTTGAAAATTATTTAATAGGTATAATCAACTCATTAGTAGAACAGACTAAATGTTGGTTGGACACTTCGTGTTCCTTATTAACATATTATATTAATTATATTTCGACAAGAAATGTAGTTAGCCCCAATTATTTTCACAATATATATTGTTTACTAATAAACTACTTATTCAAACTTTTTTTTAATGTACATAAATTGTTGATTTTTTCACTAAAACTGACTATATCCACTGGTTCGAGTTTGACATATGACGTAAGAGTGTAATGCAAAAGCGCAGACACTTTGTGTATCGTCATTTCATTTCCTCTTTATTCCATATCAATGATTATAAAGATTCGTATTCCCCGCCCTACTTTGTGACGTTGATTATGTGCGATGCACAAAATAACGTGATATAAGTGATTTTAAGCAGGAACATTGTTTCACGGATTTGTTGACGTGCTGACCTCTCTTTTTAGCTACAGGCTTCCACGAAAACCTCTCGCTCCCTCGGGCTCACTTAGAATAGTAAATCATAGAGACGCGGTTTACCAAAAAATAGAGAAAAACACGTAAGAAAACAAAATTCTTAAAATTGAATGTATATGTTTGTTATTTATTTTAAAATAATATGTTCTTATGAAATGTAACTAGGTGTTTACTGCACGAATAAACCAGTGGAGAAAGCGCCCCTGGCGAATCGTTAATTTTTAAAATCATTAATCGTAGTTTAATACAGTATTACAAAATATTTTTATTAGACTTTTTATTACATCAGATTATAAAATCATCTTCATGACAGAACTTCTTGATTAGTATATTTAATAAAACAGTAGAAAATAAATTCAATAAAAGCGGAAGTATTGATTTTTGGAAAAATCTCAAAAAAAGGTCAATATTGTTTTTAAATTTAAAACTTTTTGACATAATATTGAATCACCCTGTTAATAATACTTTTCCTTCAGTCTTAATAATTATTTATTTCAGATTTAAGTAACAAACTTATAACATTACCATGTTGGTAATTGAATGGAGTATCAGAACATGGAATATTTTGTCAAAAGTGCTGAATTTTAAAAAATTATCTATTTTTGATATTATTACAAAAATAAATACTTTCCCATTTATATTGTATTCCTATCATTTAAATCACATAAAATATTTGATTGCTTAGACAAAAATCGTTAATTATTATCAATTGAAAAATTATTCATAAATGGTAGTCATTATTCAAAATCGCACGGTCGACGGAAAAATGATTTAAGTAAAATACCACTATTTTCTATTCAGAGAAATATCTTATATATTTGCCCTTCATGTAAATCTGGAAAGTCTCGTTTTATTCTATTCATGCACCCCACATCATTAAACCCAACGCAAACTGGAATTAGTTCATGACTATGAATACATTTCCTGAAATGTAATTGCTTTTGACAGGGCGAAGTGTCCTTGTAACCAGTGGCGCAACTTAATTTTTTTAAATTTTAATGAATAATTTAAAAATACATTTTTGCTTTTTGCACTATTGAGTCTAGACGAAGGATTCTCAACCTTTTCAGCACATATTAGCAATGAATTAAAGTTGGTAAGAAAATAATTAAGTACCTAATTTTAATTATTTTGTCAACTTGAATCAACTAACTAGTGGTACAAATAATATTACAAATTGTAAAGCGTGTTCATCAATAAGGTTCACTATAGAGGGAACATTCCTTATTTTTAGTTTCGTAAAATTAAAAAAATTCCCTCACATAACAGATTATTGGACACAAGTAAATAATGGAAGTAAATAATAGGAGTAAATAATAGAAGTAAATAATAAAAGTAAATAAGTAATAGAAGTAAATAATGGAAGTAAATAACAGAAGTAAATAATAGAAGTGAATAATAGAAGTAAATAATAAAAGTAAATAATAGAAATAAATAATAGAAGTAAATAACACAAGTAAATAATAGAAGTAGAAGTAAATAATGGAAGGAAATAAAAGAAGTAAATAATAGAAGTAAATAATAAAAGTAAATAATCGAAGTAAATAATAGAAATATCTATCTGTATTTGTAATGTATGCAGGGTGGGTTGTCCAACACACTTAGGCCTTACTAGGCTCACTGTGCATCCTCCTTAATTGATAGACCCCTCTTCGCTCGTCAGCCAGCCTACAGATTTGATATAGTTGACAACGTCGTTGTTCTCTGGCGATGACGACAAATATGCATTTGGTAGACGAAGGACCAGATTTTTACTAGTTTACCTACCTTCCCAATTGCCGCCCTAGAAAGAGGGGTTTACTTCCGTTCAGCTGAACGCAGTGGAGAGTAATGATGTAGACTAATTGCCAGATTATTCTTGGTGTTAGTGAAAATAAGTGTGTGTTTCATTTAATAACTTTGTTTACACATTAGATCTTCTTAAGTTTGTAACAAATTTACATATGATTGTATGCAAGCTGTCAAACTTTACATTTTAAGAATATTTAGCAGGTTTTTAAAATATTTTAAAATAATCATGTGGTTTGTTAAGCGTCGAGCTACGACGGGAAAATAAACGATGTTGTTAGCAGGTCGGTGGTCAAATTCGTTCTCCAACTTGTAGTGTTGCCAACCGCAAATAACGAAATTACCCCCAAATCTATTTAAAATGCTCCATTTTTCTTCACAACAGCAATAAAATCCTCACAAATTGTTTACATTGTGACAATTTGCCAAATAACATAATTTTAAAGAATTAACTTAAGAACACTGAATCCTTACAAATTCCTTACTTTATGTAACTGGTTACATAAACCGACTTATGCGCGAAAATGGGTATTCTGGTTTTTCTTCCCCAGTCATATCGATGAACGATTCTTCGTTTTATACGTCCCCTGAAAGTCCTTAAACATCTCCAAATACATTTCTAATCCTTTTTTGGTTTCAATAATCTTCAGCAAAGTATTTTTTTATAGGTTTTTAACACATCAAATGGAGCACGGTATCAGACATTAAAACTTTAAGAAAACAAGGGGCTGTGTACACGTAGGATTTAATTATTAATTCATTAAAACTTTATTTGGAGGTAGTTTATGTTCTTTCAAGAATGAGATGAGAGTTGGTCATTAGAAGATTAGAAAATCCCACTTTATTTGGAGAGAACTTATTTTATTATAAAAAGTAAATGCTCTGGTTCCACTTCCAACTTTCATTTGGGAGAACTTATTTGATTAATAGTGAATGCAGCGATGCAACTTCTAGGCGACTTACTTTTGAAAATTAAACTGGAATTATCAATATTAGCACGTAAAATAGAAAATATATCATTTCTTTTTTGTTGTAAAGTCATTCTGTTATATTGCCGTGATTTTTATGTGGCTGCCATTACTAAATGATAGGGCTCATAGATTTTTCTTTAAAAATTCTGTTAAAAAATTGTTCTTTTTGTTTTAGCCGATGGCTTTTAAATTGAACATTTTCTGTTGTTAATGTTCCCGAAATCTCAACCAAATTTCGAATTCCAGTGTACAGACATAAAATAGTAGTTTGTGCAACAAGGCCATATCGTACGAAGACGAAATTTGAGCACGACGCCGTAGGCGAAGTAATCAACCGTCTGAGTGCGATGTGGACAATCCACTCGAGTTATACAGAATATTTTTTCAACGACCCACTAACAAAAATTTGCAAATAAAAAAAATATTTTAGGTTACTAAGACAAAATAACTAATTTTAAAATAATTTATGACTTTTAACAATTTTTAAAATAAAATAAGCGAAAAAAAAAGAATAAATTTATTTCATTTTGCCCCGTCCGAGAATCGAACTCGAGTCTTCAGTGTGGAAGGCAAGAACGCTAAGAACAGGACCACCTATTTTTTTATTTTTATTGCTTTAGTACTCGTAATTAAATTGGCTTCATATAGGTTTATTTAAATTAACAAATTATTTATAATTATAGATGAAATAAAAACAGAAATGCTATTATTTATCGATTCTACACAAGAATAACCCATTTTAATGTAGTTTTATTCTCAGTAACTAAAAAATATACTGACAATTAGTGTGACAGAATTGTCATTTATTTAAAATTTTAAAAATAATAGCAGTCGGTTGACCAAAATATGAACGGTGATTGGTGAATTTCATTTTTTGCAGTGGTAATCTCACTATCTAGAATGGATATGAAATATATTCGTTCAGTTGAAGACAAAAGCATACTTTTTCGTTTTGTAATCTGTTAGTAGATAAGCTAATATCCATGTGGGTGTAGAAAAAAGTAGTTATCCTAGTTTTTAATAATGAAAATCAAGTATTCAATGGAATAGACACTTTGTGAAACCATTTTGAATTGCATTAATATAAGATATTAAATCAATCAAGAATGTCACGGAATAAATCTTTTGACAGATCAAAATGATTTTCTTGAAGTTGATCATAAAATGTTGATGCACCTATGATTTTTGATAAGTTGATAGGTGTATAATATTATGTTATTTTATCATAATATTCGACAATTATGCCTTTCATTATAGGATCTTAAAATCACTACACCAAACGGGGAAAATGGTGGACATTTCTAGATTTTTGTCAGCTTTTTGTTAAATAAATTATGTATAATTAATATGATGACCATATCCGACATTCAAGCCTTTTGTTATATAGTCTTAGAATCACTTTTTCTGAGCATATGGCATTCTATGGTTACAAAGGCTTACCAGAAAAAATAACTGAAAAATCAAAAACAAAATTTTCCGACTACAAAATGCACTTATCCATTTGCGCCATTCAAGCCAATATGTTTTTCGGATTAGTGACGATGTATTATTTCATGCTTTCGACAGACTTCTGAGAAAAAATCCCTTAAAATATCGATTTTTCTTTACAAAATTACGCTCTTATTTCAACCCTTTAGCCATTTGGTTTTCCGAAGCAAAGTTCTATTAATTAATCAATTAGTGACCGCGGCTTGCGTGGAAATATGAGAAAAAAAACACCTTTTATTTCTGTTAAGGAAAATCGAACTTTTCATATGTTATCTCCAGGGGCCACTCGTAAATTTCCTTTCATTCTACTCAATATCGATGTATTTTTCAACCCTCTTTGAGGCTTGTATGCGAAAATGGGGCCCCTAAATCAGTCACTATCTGACCAAATCCGATTTTTAATTTACGATTCCCTACTAGGTTATTTAGTTTTGAGTTAAAATTAACAGTGCTGTTCCAAAAGTGACGTTGGTAAGCAGTAACAGAGCTTATATAAAACATGAAAACCTGAGTTGTCAAAACTAACACAAATGATAAAATATTTATTTTGTATTTACAATTGCACTTGTATCGTTTACGACAGGCCTGCACAACATTGTTGTTTTTTTGGCCCTTTGTCCCTTTACCAATTTGGCCCGCCTACGTCAATCTATACATTTTTCAGTAACAAAATTGCATTTAGGAATTAATTGCCTTTTTTAAGAGCTCGATAGAAGGACCTGGTTCCATTATAAGCTGACGACCTTTTAAAAAATAATTTACATCCATTTTTGGCTCTCGTACACCTACGGTTTGTTTGAACTGGCCCTTTGAAAATCTCAGTTGTGCAGGCCTGGTTTACAACAAAGACTTCCCAAATAGATTGTTATCAGTATGAGCAGTTGTTCCATTTCCACGGTTTCACAGAAAAATACAATCAATTTCAGTCAAACGATTTTATATTTATGTATGTTTTAATATTTATATTAATAATATTTTTTTTATTCCAGATACTTCTACTTAAGCAGTTGAGAAAGTGAGTGCTTATTATTTAATAATATACCTATTATATTTGGTAATTTTGATGTATGGTCTTGCAATATATTTCTAAAATAAGAGTTCAAGAGAAAATCTCTGTATAAGATACTAAGTGTTCTACAATATTAAGGAAACGACATAATTGGTACTCCTTTGTACATTATTTTATCGTTTATTTTTATTTACCTTGTAAAATACGTGACTATACTATAAAATGATTTAAAATTCCATTGCTTACTTTCGGCCATCTAATGATAATTTAGTAATTTTTATAATTCATTGAGTGAAAAATGAAGGAGAAATTCTTTCTAATACAATAGGCATAAATCTATGATTTGCACGACATATTTCAGAACAACAAAAATAATCCAGAGCGATTGGTCTTTTACTCGTTTGAAGACGATGGCTTTCAAATCTAGAAATAATAATAATCCAACATTTGTATTATTTTTGATTTTAAGAATTTTACTAATTTATAAAACAAAATAAACGAAAAAGAAAAAAGAATTGGTTTCAGTCATGTTTTGAAAGTCGAACCATTCGCGTATCTATTCCTTCATATTTAATCCACAGGAAACTACGTTTTTAGATAATTTATGAGTTGAATATATTTTTTTATTTACAACCATATTAATGTTGTCATTACTAACGTCCTTGAAGGTTGGGAAGTGTCACATTACACACTTCTACTTCCCGCCCTCACTTCCCTCCCTTACTTCCCGCCCTCATTTCATCTATTCTAGATGAACATTTTTTATATTTAAAAAAAAATAACACATTTTTTGGACAAATTTTATAATACCTATTTAATGGCAAACAATAAAAAACAATAAACTAAAATACAACAAACTAGTATATTTATTATTCGCAAATTTAATATCCAGCTTTATCTGACATTTATTTATATTGGTGACAGTTGTTTACCTCGTAATCACAGTAACAATATATTTACTTAATTATTCTGAGAAAACCGCGCGCTTGGTAATTTGTCGTTAAATGTAATATTTTAGGTATGTTCAGAACGAAACAGAGATTTATTAACTTTGATTGAAATATGATGGTTGTAAATAAAATAGTATACAAACCTCGGTAGGAAGTTTCATTCCTGTCTCGAGATCATAGCCAACCTCGACGCTTCGCGTCTCGGTGATCTAACTAATCTCACGTCAGGAATGAAACTCTTCCCACCTCGGTGTGTAATATACTATTAATCGTGTTATATTTCTTCATATATCATTAAATTCTTATCAGGCTTTCTACGCTCAAACTTCTTTCCGCAATTGCCAAACGAAAGAAAATAAATTACAGTCTATATAAGTATAAGGAGAAGCGTCAAAAGTAAAGCTTTTTTCCAAATACACATCTATGGCTTTAGAAAAATCGAGAAAACCTCAGAAAACAAGAAAAGAAGCGGAAATGTTCACTTGATAAGGAAGGTCACATCGTGTTGGAAATGATGAGTCACCGAATAATGGCAAAAATGATCTGACCTTCTGTCGAAATGCCCATTTTCTTTGTTGAATAGAGGTGGAATTGACGCAGAAATGTAACGGTTTCAAAGATTCGGATTTACTGAATTTATGAAATATTTATAATAAAAATAATTCGAAATAATTGAAAATCCAAGGTAAATAAATGTTTATTAATAAAAAAAAAAGAAAAAAATTAGTTGCCTATTAAAAGTTGATATTATTTTAGGTATAATAAAATAAATATCCGGTGACATTATCTTAAACCATTTAACCACAAAAGAAATTGCAAATAAGTTTTCTAAATTTAGACGTTTGTAACCTTGGATATATTTTTTTTTTTGAATCACATCCGCTATAATTTTTAATTAGAACTAGTCGTACGTAGTTATTTTAAAATTAGTAGATTTGATTAAATTATGTTAATATATTTAGGACATGCGTTGATGATTGAGTATTAGAACAGTACAAATCTCTTTCTTTTTTTATATGTAAAATATATATATCTAACGGAATTAAATCTGTATAATTTGCTTTCAATCTACACCTTATTCTCATTGTTACTGATTTTTTCAGATTTTCCTAGTGTTAATTTTGTAGATAAGTTGGGGTGTCAGTTATTTTAAAGCATTTTTCGAAAAAGTAACGCAAATGAGCGTATTGTACATTTTTGCAATCCTGTTTCAGTTTTCATGTGATTAACACGGTGGTATCATAATTTTTATCTAACCTATATTTTTTTGAATAACCCTACAGCTAGGAATCCGCTGGGTCAGGCGATCTTGGTGGCCACCAATTTACAAAATGTCTGCTTGTTACTCGATCCTTAAAAGCAGTAGTTAACAGGAATTTAATTTAGCTGTATTGATACCCCTGCATCTCTCGCTTCATCCTGCATAAAATTTATGTTTTTAATTCCTTCGTGCTCGTTTTGTATCTGTGGAATGGCATAATGTCGTAACATTTGCAGGTATCGTTCACCAGTAAAAGTTTCAGATATGGTGTCCTCAAAAAAGTATTATCCAATGATATAATTAGCTGTGAAACTGTATCAAAGGGTAACTTTCTTATCACAAAGACCTTCCTGACTGTTTTTATGTGGATTATCCGTTGATAATATTTGACAGTTTTAAGTATTGTCTTCACCATTTAGAGAGAAATGTTCATCATGTGTCTATAAAATACGGGATAGCTAACCATTTGTGTTCTGAGCCAATATTTGCAAAGAAAACTTATACTTTTTTTTGTTACTAGTTATTATTGACTAACTAACAATTTTAATCTAAAAATCTTATAAATTAATTACTTATCTAAGAAGTCCCCATCTTAATAGTTTCTATCGAAAAGCGTCACAAGTTGGCGTGACGATTTATTACACTGTTTTACACTAGCACTAATATAAAATGGCTTCTTCCTTTTGAGCCTTCTGTTGAGTATAGAGTTGTCCAGTAATTGCAACGCTTCTTCGTTGACGTGGGAGTGGAGTCGACCCTCATGTTTCGCAGCAATCCTCGTTGTTTCTTCTTCGATTGTTGGCATCTTCAGGTCTCTATGAAGATAATCGTTTCGATAGAACTAAGGTGCATCAACAATGCATCTTAGGACTTTGTTTTGGAAAACATATATCATGTTAATATTATTCTTGCTGGTACATTCCCATAGCTGTATGCCATATCCAGATTGGTTTTAGGATTTGTTTATAAATCAGCAGTTTGTTGTACACTGACAATTTGGATTTTCTTCCTAGGAACCAATACATTATTTTGAATTTAAGTTCTTTACGCTTTTTTATGTGCTCTTTCCATTTAAGTCTTACATCTAGGTTTATTCCTAGATATTAGACCGAATAATGATGCAGAATAACGTCAGTGTCTATTCTTATTTGTTTTTTATATCATTTGGTCAAAGAGTAAAATGAACATGCACTGATTTAGTTTCATTTATTTTTATTATCTACTTTTTTGTCCATCGATTGATTCTGTTGCAGGTTTCCTGAAGTTTTTCTGAGGTCTCTTTATTAGTTCCACCAACTGCCAATATTGCAGTGTCATCCGCAAATGTTGCTAAATTAACAAGTTGTTGTTGAGGGATATCGCTGGTGTATAATAAGTAAAGAACCGGTCCTTGTGGGACACCTGCTTTAATTCTTTTCATATCGGAGTATGCCTCGTCTTGCTTAACTCTAAACATTCTTTCCGTTAGATATGATTATAGAATATCTAGGGAGCATTTTTTCAAGTTTCTGTATCAGGCCAGCGTGCCAAACCTTGCCAAATGCTTGGGCTACGTCAAGAAATATAGCTGAGCATATATATTTTTCTTCGTAAGCTTTTTTGATGATATCGGCTATCCTGTGCACCTAATCTATTGTCGAGTGTTTGTTTCTAAAACCAAATTGGTGCGAAGGGATCAGATTTCTATTTTCAATTATTGGTTTTAGTAGTTTTAGTAGTAGTTTTTCAAATAACAGAGATATTATCGGTTACAATGATATAGGTCTATATGATGACCCTTTATTCGGATGTTTTCCTGGCTTAGAAATTAGGATAATTTCAGCCATTTTCCACGCATCAGGTATATATTTAAAGCGAAATGCTGCATTTATGAGGTATGTCAATTTAACAATAGCTTCCGTGGTAGTTTCTTTAATATTTCTCCAGATATAAGGTCATATCCTAGGGCTTTCTGTGAGTTGATGTTTGTCAGAGTTTCTTTCGTAACTTCATCGGGAGTAACTAGCGTAATTTCAAATTGTTTCATATTATGGATCGACTCATTAGGAGTGTCTTCATTTTCATCTAATTGGAACGTCTTTTGTAGGTGGTCAGCGAAAATATCAGCTTTCTGTTGATTGTCTCTTGCCCATTTGTGATCTGCTATTCTGATAGGAGGACAGTATTTACACGAATTTTTAATATTTTTAGTTGTCTTCCAGAGCGAATAATCAGTTTTTTTAACATCTGTTAGCTCTACTAGGTATCTGTTGAAGGATTCTTCTTTGTGATTTAGGATTTCTCTTCTCAGTCTTTCGGTAGCCCTATTTAATATATTTTTATCTTCTGGTGATCTTGTCATCTGCCATTTCTTTCTTAGTTTTCTTTGTTCTGCTACCAGTTCTGTTATCTCGACCGGATAGTTTTTTCCAGCTGTTAATCTTCTTACTTTCGGTGTGTTCCTACATGCAGCTTGCTGGATTTAAACTATAAACCTTTCCAGTTCTTTATCTAGCTGACTTTTTTTTATACCTCATAGGAAAATCTACATCCTTTAATTCAAACAGCAGTTTTAGTTTATATGGATACATCTTTAGGATTTTGCGTAAACTTTTCCACACCATGGGGTATATATAGCATTTGTTATCATTTTGATCGAAGTCGTAATTAGATATGGGCAAATTTGAACAATGCCTAAGGACGCAAAAATATAAATAACATTGGCAAGGCGGGGAAGGAGAAAAATTCGGCGCCCGGGGGGTTTTTGGGTCGCTGAATTGAAATGTGGTATCGTCGAACACCTTCCGGATACCTGGAGCGCCCGAACCTGGACGTTGGTGGGCGGGGCCTGGATTTAGGAGAAAGTTTCTGTGTATACTTACACAAAAGCGTTTCGAGCGTTGGGAGAAAAGTGAAAGGCCGCTCGGAAGAGTTCGGAGATCTAGCCGGAGATTATTTTTGTAATTCTCCTCGCTTTATGCAAACTTGGCACTTAGAATTTTACAGGACTGGATCAACTTTTTTGAGGGCCCCAGGCGAGAGTTACACTTCAATGAATGTGTGAAATTATAAGACGATTTTCGGTTAGTCTTTTGCGATCGTGTCTGGAAAACCCTCAGGGACAACGTTTATCCTGAGGTTCCCGTGTACCAGGTGTTGGGAAGGTCGTTTTCGATGTGAAATTCGGATTCAGCGCCCCAGAAAAACTTTCATCAGGTGGCACGAAATATTATAATAATAAATGCTGTTATTTATGCACAAAAATCTTGATGATTATATATACAAATCTCCATGGAAGGCATCTAATAAAGAGTTACAGCAATCAGGTGCAGGTAGGTGCACTATTCCCAGACAGTAATATGGAGTAATCTTAATTGATATTTTGTAGATCTATCCCTGATATCTAGTGGTAGACTAGAGTGGGGCTTCTCATCAGTAAGGCTGAGGGCTACTCCTTTTAGGGTATACTGAAGCACTGCATGCACCGCAAGCATGGAAGTTTAGGTTTGGTAGGTATATATAGTAGATGCAGAATTTTATATGCACAGAATTTACAGCTGTTGAAAAGCCATGCAAAGGCGATTATGTTGATGATGTGTATGTAAAGTTACTGTAGAAAGATGAAGGTTAAATGAATGCAAGAAACGATTAGCGTTGTAAAGGAAAGCTGAAGTTAAAGTTGAACGGTGAACGTGATACTGAAAGTCAAACTGAAAGACCTGAAATAGAAAAATGTTATGAGTGGCAATGGTCATCATGCAGGGTTAGTAACACTTACCGTTGATGTAATGTGGCCAAAGAGTAGGTAAGGTGTTAGAAAAATGTATCCGCTATAAGCACTTTCCTTACCACTTAGGTAAAATCTTAGTGTTTTCTAATACACCGTAAATTCTCTAGGCAAAATCCGAATAATATTCGTAAGAGCACTTCCAAGTGTTCTCCAAAATCTCTATGAACAAAGTGGACGAAAATGACCTAATCCAAGGTCAAAGTCCAAAACTTTGTATATGAGAAGTTGGTCTCTTACTATAGGTCATGTAAAACCCTACTGATGACTTAATGGTTGAATAATTCACTGACTAGGTGGAGGTAAAATATGGACTAAAGTTTAGAGAAGAGCCATTTGAAAAGGTAAATAAACCAGACTGGGACATATGAAAGTCATTTAAATAAAGTAAATAATATTACAAAAGCAATTAATGTGCAGATATTAAATAAAATAGAGGGGATAAGCAATAAAGTTTTCATATTTTCTAGTTAATAATATATTAATGACAGTCATTTCTAATACTAAACAAATAGTTGGTTATGATTTTGTTTGCTAGTCTTATTTAAAAAAGAAACTATATAAGTACCTACCTACCTACTAATTTAACGCAATGAAATATTTATTATTATCTTGTATAACTTAATATCTTATAAAAATGTTGTTGTCTTCTTCGAGAACCTTTATAAACTTACCATGAAAGGACTGCCTATTGCAAATGTAAACCGTAACAGTTTGATTTCTTAAAATTGTATAATACATACCTCTTATTTTATGATGACCCCATATTGCTACGAGTAAATTGACTGCACATGACTTGACTCTCATCTACAGAAACACATATTCAGCCTTAATTTCATGGCAGTAGTACATAACATCCAACAAATATTCTATTTCTGCTCTTTATTTAATGGCATTCCCTGATGCCCATCTCTATAGTTCGGAGCGTGTAAGTGCTCGATAAAATGTTTGAAAATGTGATGTAACTTTATGAAGGTTCTCAGAAACGGTGATCCTTATATGAAAAACTCTACTTGGTTATATGAAAGAGCTGTTTCATCGGGCAATATCGGTTGATATGAGGCTGTAAACATCAAGAGCTCTTCAGAAAAATACGCGTAAGTAGGAAGGTCAAGTGCTGATATAAACTGAGAGGGTTGAATCATATCTTAAAGAAATAAAATTTAGAGATGTATTAAATGGAAGGCCTATATTTTCGTTAATTTAATAAATTGGGCAAATGTCTGAAGGAGTGAGAAACCCAGGAAAATTTAATTGTTACTTAATTAAGAGTTGTCGCTCAAGCAAAAATATTTCGTAGTGCCGATAGTGACATATTTTTGAATGACTTTCCATTGTTCCTTAAATTTTTATATTTTGCTTATCTTTAGCGCAAAAATGCTATAATTACAAGATGATGGAAAGTTCAAAATTGTAGTCTTCAGAATAATATTTTACTATCAGACCCACATTCACTAATGTCTTCATTAGGTATATCTATATTTTCCAAAATTTCAAATGTATTGGAATAACTAACATAATATATTTATTTGCAAAAGTTCAAAAAATTTACATATTTGAATCGTAATAATTTAAAAGGAAAAGGCACAAAATTACGAATTACTCAAGATTAGCAGACTACATACAATAAATTGAGTTTAGTAACCAGGGCCGCCGAGAGCCAGGTCGGGCCCCGCGACAATTTTATAAAAACATTAAGCCCTTTCAATATCAAAAAAGGGGTCTTCAATCAAAATCTTCTCCTCTAAAAAAAAGATCCTTAAGCAAAAACTTCTAGGAGTGAAAAAAGGTCCTCCCTCTTGTGTTCTTATGGCGAACTTCTAAAAAAAACACTTGAGACCGGGATCCAGGAATTGGCTCCGGCTATCCCCCTTTTCGTCGGCCCTGTTAGTAATAGAGATGGGGTCAATACAGATATTATGATTGACGTCGTGCTGTTGAAGCGACCTGTACTTGGCCAGCAATTTTTTTTACATTTTGGAGAACTACAATAGTTTCTTTCAAAATGTATTCAAATACATTTTTTAATGTAGTTGTAAATTTTAGAATAATTTTCGAAACATTTTTAATCTTTCACTAATATGACCTAAATAAACTGAGTTGATATGAGATGGATCGGCGTTTCCCAACTCGTGTCCGTTATTACCTGGCTCCGGGAATCACTGAACAACTCTTACTCGTTCAAAAACCAGATAGAAAATTAATACACCAACTCGTGTCCATGGTTTTTAATTCTTATTAATAATTAAAATATGCAAGACCTAGTTGGTCACTAATGAAAAACTTCTATTATTATTATTAGTTTTCGATTAAGGTTTACGTACTCATAATAAAATTTATGTTTTTGATAAACCTTTTATACAGGGTGTTTCATAATATATGCGCAGGACTTCAGGACGTGATAGCTCATCCAAAAATATGAAAAAACGTTTCTATTAACTTACCCTCTAAAATGCACCATTTTCGAGATACAAAGTGTTGAAATTGAAAAAAAAATTCTACGCCAGTGGAAAAAGTACGGTTTTGAACCGCCAATGTTTTCTACACAAAAAAGGTACTCTTGGTCATACGCTCTAAAGTCGACCGTTTTCGAAAAAAATCAAATTTTAATGTTGAAATACATGGTCATACATACTTGATAAAACAAAATTATAGGGTGTGAATTATAAAATGATCTATTTAAATGGCTATGAAATGATTCACATGCATTAGTGGTTCTGTATACAGTAGCTGATGCTTCTGCCCATATAGTAGGAGGAAAACGAGCCTCTTCTGATATATAATTTTCCACTAAATAATCAGCAAATGCAGTTAATCTTTTGTCGTTGGGCTTTTCTTCTAGGAGTTCAAAAACAAAGAAGTCGCTAACTAATTCAGCGTCTAAAAACATAATTTCAAAGCAGTAACGTAGCCATTTTCCAATATCGCTTTGTTTGTTTTTATACTCCGATGATAGTCCCAAATTTTGAATTTTTCGCCACCATGCTTGACTTGAGTGGAATCGGCAGCCTATCAATCTAGCATCACTCCAAATTAATCGGGTAGCATTATGAATGCCGATTTCAAAATCAATCACTATTTGTTCAGGCATTAGTTTCAAATTATTATCCTTACATATACCAATTAATTTACGAAATAATTTTACTCAGGTGTCTTTTTTTTATCTCGCAATAAACAAAAAACCAGTGGTATATAATGTCCATTACGTAGGCCATGAATAGTAAACAATTGGAGAAAATATTTTGTGCAATACGCAAACGTCCCATCCATGTAAAGTGTTTTGCACTCACAGAGAAACTTCAAATTAGTTTCAGTACAAAATACAACTAGATTTATTTCTAAATAATTTATAAGCACAAAATTCTCATTTTGTAAAGTGTATGTATCGGCACTCGATGGAAATTTTGGAAACTTTTTGCGGTTTTCATAGTAAATTGATTTTTTGATACAATTTAAATCATTTATTTTAAGTTCATTTAAATTAGATTCAAAACATTTTCGAATAACTTTGCTGGGTTTTTCACAAATATCATCAGGAGCCTTTCGTTTAGCAGATGCATTATATGTCTTTGAATAATATTTTCTTCTATTGCTGGATGATTATGTGTTAACACTTTTTCGGTTATTACACGACCACCAGAATCACAGATTGTTCGAAGAAAGGCATTACACTTTCTATTCACACATACCCACCTAATTTCTCCAGATGTTAACTTTTTGCTGGTTTGATTAAATTTGTACTGTTCTATAATTAATAATATTTTTCCACGTTGACTTGTTACTTCGCGAATCGACATGTTTATTGAGGGGCTCTTATCACTTACAATTACGAAATAAAACTAACTCATTCATAAATAACAGGTCCGAAAGAAAAACTTTCCCGATTTCTAGTAAGTACAAGGAATTTTTCAACAATGCCTGTTCCTTAGAATTTTATATTAAATCTTTTAACAGTTTCTAGATACGAATGGATGTTAATTATGACATGTATATTTTTTAATCGAGCACGAGTTAGGTATAGGGATTATAGAGACTTTTACTTTTTAAAGGATTAGTGAGCACGAGTTGGGATGCGCCCAGATGGATATAACATGTAATCAAATCAACATTCCCAAAATATTTAGCTCGTCATTCATGGAATACCAAACTGATCACCTTCTGCATTGAGTATGCGATGTATATCGATTTATCAATACACCCAACCTATTCGGAATGTATTCGGAATGTTCTTCCCGAACAAATCGATTATCTTTATATTTTTGCATTTTTGATAAAAATTTTAATAAAATATAGACATATCTATAAATTATTGTACAATACAACATTAAAAACAATACATTGCTGTTTTGCCATAAATTTTTACACTTTTACACAGGGACAGTATTGCTAAATTTGACGGTCCTTTAGAAACGAAACTTCTTATTGTGAGTTTGACAAAAAAACAAGATAAATGTTAAACTTGTTTAGAATAAATATTTATCAACAATAATGAAGTTTTTAAAAGTTTTTTGTGGTTTTTTTTATATTTTCTTTATAAAAGGAAGAAACAAATGTTATGGCCTAGTCCAAGGAGTGAGTACACTATATGTTTTTGTTTTGTTTATTTTCGGCAGTTCTTTTATTAATTTAGCAATTTGATGGTTTTCCTAATAACTATATTAATAGAAAAAGTCGAGAGTTGAAGAAAATATAAGGCTGCTGTTAGATTTAAAATGCTCTTAACAGAAACAAAAAATAAAAAAACAGTATTATTTAACAAAATTGTTATAAAATAAAGGTTATGATAAATAAAACAATTAAATTTATATTTATTTTAACTTAATCTTTAGCCTAGCAAACTAATCGATAACTACAGTGTCTGGTTATAAAAAAAACAATGAAAAACTAAAGGAAGTAATTAACTCCCTCAGCAATTCGTGATATTCATGTAACTTCAAGATAAAAGTTCTGAAGAAATTTCTGCTGAAACACTAAAAATTTCCTAATATTTTCCTAAAGAAAGTTACAGAACTTTCGACATCATCAGCTAAAGATAAGTTTACGAAAAGCAAGTCAAAAAATGCAACAATTAGAACAAAGAGAACTTTTAGTTTTAAAATGACTTGTAGAAGAATATAAACTGCTCTGACACTGCACAAACAATCGTAGATATTGTTCACAAAATTTAATTGATATTTACATATATATATTTTTCAATTTTGCCATATAAAGTGACATTTTTTGTAATCGCAGCAAGTGTCAAAATGATCTACTTTATGCAACTGGTTGCATAATGTTAAACATTATGAAACTGGTTAGGAAAAGAAAAGAAATAAAAATAAACCTTTTTTTTTAATTTAAAATCAATATGTATTGAAAGTTTATATCAAAGGAGGGAAGGTTGGCTATATAAACATAGAATTTGGTTAGTGAACTTACAACCTAATAATAATTTTTTTGTGTTCTTATTTTAAATGCTAAATCTGCACAAAATAATTAAAATACAATACCCGACAAAATATAACCTACGTTCTGGAAAACTAAATAACTTTAGCAAGCAATGTAAACACACTACAAGTCGGTGAAAATAAATAAATATTATTTTCTATTTATTAATAAAACAAATGAAGTTATGCATAGTAACTAATAATACAAGAAAGAATACAAGAAAGTAATATTGGTTGCACAAATGTTACTAATGTTTCCCTAATCACCATTTTATAATTAATCTAATCAAAATGAGAAAAAATTTGTATGTAACACATTGCGAAATACCGTTTTGTGTAACTCGTTTATAATGCAAGGTCACGCATTGCTCGTCCCGTAAAGATTCACCAGTAACATAAAATAAGATATTTCCTAACTGGTTGCATAAATAGCTAATAAAATAAGTGATTTTGCATTCTTCAACAATGTCTCTACACACTCCTCCTGCATATTATTATGTCAACGCTATTTATGGTTTACTTTACTTCAAGACAAGTCCGAAAGTTTGACTTTGACGGTACTGAATATGCTTTCAAAGACAGACATTGCTATACGAGTATTTAAAAGAGTGATCTACAAAAAAAAATTCTAAAATAGGTCGTCATAGACGACAAAGAAAAATATACAAGTAATGTCCGTGATAACTACACACGGCTAGAATTAATCGTGATAACTACAAACGGCTAGAACTAATCCAATCTGGCACTTAAAAAGAAGAAAAATTGTCTGCTCCGACATGCGTGAGTTTTTCCAAGACCTACTTTAGAAAAAAAAAATTATTGATCACTTGAAACTTACACTACGAAATAATAATATAACTGACTGATTCTAAAACTTCGGATTAGTATTTTATTTGATAGTGCAATGTAATAGTGTTGATATTACTGATTCCAAACGAAACAGAAACGGCATCATAATTATCAAACATTTCAATAGGGTCAATTCGTTTGGCACCATCTAGCTTTAGGCGGCCGATTCCGATATTCCACACAAGTCTTTTATATCTTTGAGGTCAAAAATTTGTGATTAAAACTCTACACCTAAATTGTACACTAACTAGATTTTTATTTTTATACTTCTAGAGGTAGTTTAAAGCTGTACGTAGATTAAAAATGAACTGTCCATTACGCTATAAAAAGAAAACACACAATTTTTTTGATAACGTTTAAGATAGAAAAAGAATTTGTTTTTGTCATCTCCAGTTACAATAGTCCCCCGTCTGACTACAAAAAGTGGCATGTCATGTTTTTTGCTTGTTATTTGTAGTTGGGTACAGAGGAGGAGAGTGAATAACGTACTATGTCCCGGTGGTGAGAGCTGTCGTGTAATCTGTCAAATTCAAAGGAAAGTTGCTTATCGATGGGTTTTTCGTTTTTTGCTGGCAATTAAATAATATGTTACTGTACTGCTAGGGATAACAATAAAAAAATACCTCTGCAAGCATTTTCTATCCTCCGGTTTTGCTACTTCCAGTGTAAAGATTTCAGCCACGTAGCCGGATATTTGTGTTTTTAACGGAATTCGCACCGAGAAAAAACTTTGCTAGTGGGTATTACACATTTAATAGTGGGTATTAAATTTTTTGATACTATATGGGACAGATAAACAGATTAATAGCAGCTATTAAACTTTTGTTCTTCGATCAGGGTTGCTGTCACAAGCAACTAATAAAAAACTTTGCTTAACGCTAGTAAATAATTTAATAACTGGTATTATACAGATTAATAGAAAAACTAAATAATCTAAGTCATTATTAAACAGCATAATGATAGGTATTGAATAGCCTAATAGCGTTTAGTTAATAAATTAATAACTTTTAATAAATGGTTTATTGATGGGCATTTGCAAGTTTTAATACCCCCTATTAAACCACTTTAATTGTGGTTATTAAATAGGTTTATAGAGGTCGACCAAACCCCCTCTACCCCAAATAAATTGTAAATTGTCTCTTATAGGAAATATATGTAAACTTTTCATAGTATACCCCATTTTTAAAGTAAATACGTTGCGCGTAGATTAAATCTGTGTTACTCTAGTGCTACTTTTCAAACATTTTATTTCGTTTTTTATGAAAAAATACCACAAAAACGATTTTTACCATTTTTTTTAGAAAATAAACTAATCAAATTTTAAAAAAGTGGCTTTAGACGATTATACATAATAAAGATTTATATAATAAACTTTAAAACTGGGGTACTACCAAAAGTTTGCATAGAGATTTATTTCATATTAGAGACATTTTCAAAAACCTTAGAAAACACAAAATAAGTTCATCTAAGTAACTTATTTCTGCATCATGATTTAAAAATAAGAATATATAGGTCAGGTGAGAAAAATCAAAAAAATGTAAATACTTTTGAACAATTTATTTCGTCACTAGAGAATTCTAAAAAAAAAAATAAATGAAACAAAATATATACGAGCCCAGCCACATATGAAATGGACCTAAAGGGTGTATAAAACATTAATTGGCCAATTTATAGGCGATTGTTTCTTACATTACTAACCACAAAATGTGTAATTAAATTGTGTATCATAATCCATTCTGCGCCTGGTAAAATGTACATACAACACACACTGTACTACGAACACACAACCGGCTCAAGTATCACAATCCAACCATGAAACAATTAAGACACATTTTTATTGACACGAATCAAAAGAAAATGAATGAAGTTAGGTTAGGTTAGTGGCGCGTGGCGTGGTCATCGTGATCGACCTCACACGAATACTAGTTTCTTCGAGTCCTCGACGCGTGGAAGGGATAAAACCGTTAATATTTACTAAGGGTTATTAAACAATTACTAGAACGTATTAAAGAGTTTAATCAATATTATTAAACAAATTTAATAGAATTAACAATACTTATGTATATTACAGTTTTTTATTATTACATTATTGGCTATTAAACAATTGACTAATTACAGCAGCTTCAGGTTAATAGATTTCTAGCAACCTTCGTTTAATTATTGGTATTAACCGAAAATAAGGTAATTTATTAGTGGTTATTAATTTTTTTTCTATTAAACATATTTAGTAGACCTCGTTTTCTCGGTGCGGGATAGAACATAAACGCGGTTTTTCTGAACTTAAGACTTAAGGGTTGATGTGCAAAAATGACTTTTAACCTCGAAATAGGTGTTAATTTATGTTGAATGGAGTAAAACTACTAAAAAACAGAATGCTTGGAATGACAATTCTCTTAGTTGAGAGTCATTCAAACATTTTGAGAGCAATTAAACCACTTTTTGACTTTTGGTTTCGATTTTATACTAATTTAAAAGTTATATTTTTTTTGTATTTCATTCCTTTCGCAAACACAAAAAATGCTTGCAATAAGTTCAGAAAAACTACGTTTAAGCTACACCCGAATTTCGTTGAATAACACAAGTAGCAAAACCGGACGACAGAAAATGCTTATCAAGGGATTTTTTTATTGTTATAGACTTCTAGAAGCATATTTACTTTGAATTTGACAGGTTTCACGTTAGCTCCCAACCGAGACATAATACATGTACCCAACAAATATCAAGCAAAAACACGACGTGTCACATTTTGCAGTTTGATAAGGGAGTTTGTGGCGCAATTTTTTCTCCAAATATCCGATCCCCGACAAAATCTGCATCAAAAAACCACCTTTTTTAGATAAGAACATCCATGTATGTACAGTGTGTGCCATAAAATTAGATCCATACAGGATTTTTTTATATATTATGATTAGAAAAAAAGTCGTAGGACTAGAGTTGCCACTCGACCTCTTTTGAAAACAAGTTATCCTTGTGACTTTTTAAACCTTAAAATGTCCTTTTTAAAAACTATATTTCAATAAATACCACTGCTTTTCGAGATTAACTTATTCGCAGCACCACCGGCGCCTCCCGCGCGCCCCCGAAATAGATACCCAACTTCAGTGCTTGTTTTTCCGAACGCACTTCATCATTCTACATATGAGCTATGGAGGGTAGAGAAAAGGAGGACAATCTTATATGGATCTTTATATTAAAAAGTGGCCACCAAAATGTATACAATTAAGATGGCGCTCGTGTAGCCAGGGGACAAAATCCAATACTATATAGTCATATAGATTGCTCATTCATAATGAAATCAGACAGGAAGCAGTAAATTGAGACCTCCGTGCCATTTTAATATTAGAATTATTTATTGTTTATATTATTATTTTTCAATAAAATTTGACTATTGTCGTGTATTGTCAAAATTTATCTACGATCACAGAACACTTACTCTTCTACGATCAGTAACCTTTCACGGTGTAGTTTTTAGTTTTTTGTGGTTGAGCAATATTTATTACTATATACATCATTGGTGTCATTGTGTGATCTGAATTATCGACTATCGACGTCCCCTGGGCACAGAAGCGCCATCTTAATTGTATACATTTTGAGGGACACTTTTTGTATACAGAGATTGTTCTCCTTTCCTCTACCCTCCATAATATGAGCATTAATCAATTTACATTTGTGTAGCTGTCAAAAAAGTTTGGTTATGCGGCTAAAACCTGCGTTTAAAGATTATAATATCTAAAATATATTGGTTATTCTGCGGTTTTAATGTTATTGGTTGAGGTGATGCAGATTTCAGAGTGTTATAACGAAATAAAAAATATAAAAAAAAATAATTGCTTTTTTAGTTTTTAATATTTTTTTTTTTAGATATGTTTAGATTATTTATTTATTCATTTATAATGTAACTACCTAATTAAGATATTATTGTTAAAGAATTAAAAAACTGCCTTCTGTGCATTTTTGGCGGTTAACCGTGATACTCTGCGCAACCAACCCGCTCGCATTCATAAAGCCGCTACCAAGATTTATTTGAAATATCCTTTAGGACATTCATCTCTGCCTATTTAAAAACTTAAAATAGTCCATATCAAAGTTTAGTTATCTGTCAAATAAGCAATTTTTTTTTTTTGAAAAATCTTTCAAAAAATATCTTTTTTTAATGTGAAATTGAGAGATAACCAATGCCATAAACCAACTTTAATATGAGCTATTTTCAGTTTTTAATCAAGCAGAGGTAATTGTATTGCTCTACAATCGTAATATTTAAAAAAAAGTCCCATATGGATTGTTCGCACACAGTGTATATATAGTACATATTTTAAGTTCTACATTTTTCAATATTTAAACCCTCATTTCAAACTCATTTGTAAATAAATAAGTACGAAACAAACGAAAACCAATAATTTTAACCTTTGGCGACTGTAGGTCTCATTGTTGTGGCGATAACGATAAATAATACGGTCAATATTCTCCATGCACCGAAAGATATTGCAGAGAGATATCGGTGTAAAGTTTGTTATTTGTAAGCCACTAAAGATAGTACACAGCCAATTAAGTAATGTTACACATTGAGATCTGTTATTTTATACTGTTTCAATTTTTATAACTGTTTCTTTTAGTATTAGAGTAATTAAGTTGGGAAAAGTTGTTTTTGCGAAAATGTATAGAACAGTACTCTCTTATTAACACATTAAAAGTTTCAAATGATGGCATCATGGTAAACATAAAAAAATGGCTGCCAATCCCAATCTGTATTTTTCAATAATCGCTACAAAAATAGTGATAGTATTATTTTAAAACCAAGAAATTTGAACACGTAAAAAACTGTGCCAAATAAATTATTTACTTGAAAAAAATTCGATTGCCATAGTTATTTTTTTAGCTATTTCAAAAAATAAATCAATTACCATAGGTAAAAGTATGTGTCCAAACACTTTTTCTGTCACAAGTAAACCAGTTTCCTAAAATGAGGTTTTTTAATAACCCCTAGTATCTGTATATGTCACGTGTGGAGGGTGTATTACCCCACGGCACTTAGGCCTCATTAGGCCCATTGTGCATCTTTCTGAGATGATAGGCACCTCCTAGCTCGTTACTTTTTTATTTAAAACATTTATTCACCTGTTAAATATTTAAAATATAACATTACATAAAATAACAGAACACTTTTCCTATCAGAAATGTGCCGGCCTTGCAGGTACCTGCTGGGCCAATGGCGATATCTTCTCCTATAGTATGCATTGTTGCTTTTTAATTTTGAATTTGGCTAAATATAGCAGCCCTTACTCCTTACCAGGGAGGCATAATTAAGGGATTAAGGATGTCTTGAAGTCAGTAATTGTAATGGTTTGTAGATTTGTCTTGTGTTAGTTATCTTTATTGTTCCCTGAAAAAGTTAGTAAAAACAGGGTTGTCTTTGTATGTAAGTGGTCCTGTTCGTAGTTTTTTTGTCACAATTCTCAGGACAAGTGACCGAAAAGCCATCCGAAAGTGCCGCAATCGATCTGTAAATTGCTGTCGACTGGGGCCCTATCGGCCGGCTCATCGCTTAGTCCTCCTTCCGACTAGATCTCGTAAGTATCCATGTCGTGAGATTTGTGCTTCAGTCTGTTTGTCGCTGTGGAAGGTCCTGTTACTGTCTTCTGTAAATGTTAAGATTTTGGTGTATGCTTCCGTGCTTTCTATGCACGTTGTCCTCCTGATGATCGTTCATGATGCTATCCCTAAGTTCATCAGGGAGGCATCGCTAGTGAGCCAGCCTACAAATTTAATGTAGGTGACAACCACAAAATCACATATATTTGCCATTAGTTAACTTTTACTTATGGTTAAAAAACATTTACTTACAGCTAGCGACTGCTTCAATACAGTAAGCCCCGATCATCACCGAAACATCACCGACCTACGAGTCGTTTAATTTCATATCGTATTTGCGTTATCCTGTTAAGTATTTTTGTATTGTCTTTCGTACCGGATGGCCACAGCTTAGGTTGAAGTCATACACCTTTTTCATGGAGTGCTATGTAGCGTAGAGGCTTTTTGTGATAAGTGTAGATATAAATCAACGCAAAGTATTAAATATTTGTTCAATTGAATTTTAACCCCAGAAGAAGTGTAGAGATGGCTATTGTTGTTATTATTTGCCATTATTATTATGTAACTACCTTATACTATTTTGTTTTTTATACATCAATCGTATATTTTGACTGTGATATTTTTTAATCTTTTTTACATTGTTCCTTTTTATATTTTTGTAACAGTTAATAGTATTTTAAAACACCTAAGTACTTAAATTTTTATAAATGTCATTAGTGCCCTAATAAAGTTTCAAAAAATCTAGTACTTTCTACATAATAATAATGATAAATAATGTTTTAAAGCTGATACATAATTCAAGATCATAAATCCACCTATAAGTAAAAATTTCAGGGAGCAATTTTTTAATAGGTTTTCTCAAAATGATGTTCTTGAAGTTGGCTTTAAATTGTATAACGAAATGAGAAAATCTGTTTAAATGCCTACGTCAAATAGCAGTTATTTTTATTGTAGAAATACACTTTAATAGCTTTAAATGAATCATAAAACGTACCACAGTAAAAACTTCACTAGCAGTAATATACACAATTAATAACCACATAACTAAAATTAGTAACTGTGAGTAAATAGTTCACTATGTGTTGGTTTATATTCAACTTTGTTCTAAATTTTCATTCTCAATTCTTTATTATTCCTGAAGACGTCTCTGTAAGCCTTTTACTCCTGGAGACGTCTTTGTCGCACTGCCTCCCGGTCTCCCGTCTAATAGCTACGTCACAGTCATCATTAACTTCTTGTTCACTTCTTATTGGTCACCGGCGTTAGGCACTTCTTAATTGGTTAACGTCGAGCGTCACTCTGAATCTAGCTGAGAAACTTCACTCCCGGCAGAGCTTTAGTACCTCTCAAACGCAAAACATCACTTTTCGCTGCAAAAGAAGGCAACGCTTTAGACGGACATCATGAATTAATTTTTAAAACCATAAGAATGGCTTAAGTGCATAAGTAACTAATTTCGTAAGAAAGGTCTGTACATAGTGCAAAAAGTATGCACCATGTAATAAAATTAATATCGCTTCAGTAGTGTTTTAAAATAAAGTTTGTAATCAGAAGGTAATGTTTTCATCCAAGAATCAGTCCTTCCAGCCCTACGGATCGCACTTGTATTTCTAACATTATTTAATTTGCCAAAATCCGTATGTCTGTCCTAGCTTGTTTATTGGAGCGGAAACACTGTTAGAAGCCTGTCTTTCGGACAATCTGCGGCACTAAGTGTAGGTCGTCTAAAAAATAATTAAACTATTTACTAACCAAAGGAGAATAATTTCCGAAATCTCGCGTCACCCACCATAAGTTAACATTTTACTTGTCCCATATGGTATACAACATTTTATTTGCGGTAAGTAAAAGTTAGCTAACAGGATTTTTTCCGAATAGGACATTAAATTACTGGAAATTAGCAAATATTGTAAAGATTTTTGGAGGTGCCGAAAGAACTGGTGACTCGTAGCTACAATAATGTTTATTTTTCCAAAAGAAACAACAAAAATTACAATACAATTGGGATATCATAAATCTTCATTAACATACGTTTGCTGCAGTAAACTGCAGTCAGAAGACTCGACTGAAGGAAAATAGGAGAAAATCCTAAAATGGTACGGAACAAGTAGCATTACCACACCCCCTCTTATTCCAGTGAAAAGATACAACAAAATCGCAGTAATGGTAATAACAATCTATTTATTTAGAGTTATTATAAAATTAATTCTGAGGTAAAAAATATTTTCTTTAAGGATTAATGGCGAATAAGGTAAATTTAGTCAGGAAAACAATCTTAAACTAGGTATGTTATCAAAATATTATATCCTGCATTCGATGATGACATCAAAATTAATTTAACCGTCTTTGTAACTAATTCCAAATCAACATGTTCATGTATAGACATATAAAACCAAACTGGAAGACGTCCTATATATATATTATGTAATAAAAAATAAATATTAGGGCGCCAACACTGAAAAACAATCTAACAACATTCAGTAATTATCTGGAAACCGTCACCCCATTTCCATATAAACAACCTCATTATCTGCCAGATAAAGCCCTATTAGCTTTTATTCCTGTCCCGACTACAAGAAACTTCGTTTGTGATGCGTCCAAAAACGGTCTGGGCCCGGTTTTCTTGTCAACATTTAGTGCCGTTCTGGTCGTTTAGCGTTTGTTTTGATTGTGCTGTGTGGTCAGGATGTTGCCATTTACAATTCACTTCCATTGTTTCTGTTTGGGAAACCGCGACCCGAGGGACAACATAGTTGGCTATTTTGTCAACTTTGGAGTTGAACAGTTGCTGTTGCGTTAAATGATTACATAATTTTGTCTGATCGTTTATGTAATTGTGCCACAACTTAGGAACTAATTTTATGGGTTATGGCAATCTCTATTTGCAATTGGAATTGGCATATTGGTAACTACACTTTGCCTAAATTACTGTAGTTGGAACATACAATTTTATATAACTAAAGTTTTAAATATATATGCACCTTTAAATTTTTTTTATCTAAAACAAGAGACCAAAAAGTTGTGTTTTCAGTAGCGTCAACGACAAAAATGGACATGCCTCTAGTAATAGTTAACTAACTGTAATACGGTTTAAAAGAGACCTCATTAGGATATCAACAAACAATATAAATATCATAAAAATCGGTGAGAGTGTTTTTACCCTGTATCTCGGAAATGAAGCGATTTCTGATATATATTTATATAACTTTATATGACTATTATAACAAATTTACCAAAAATACAGAGTGTTCCCCATAAGTACCGATACAGAACAGGTGCCTGTTGGGCACCCCAAAATATGAAGATTTAACGCAATTTACTTCTATACCTAAAAGGAATTCGCTATTTGTTTAATTTAATTGAGATGTGCATGACCAACTAAAGTTTCAAGTAATTTTTGTATTAACATTGTCATAATGCACTGATTTAATTTTTCTCGTTTTTCTCGAAAAATATTAAGTTATATTGAAAAATTAAAAACAGTAAAAAAGTTTTAAAATAAAGTTTTGCCCAAAATGAAATTAAAATTTTAAAAATCGGCCGATGGACAAAAATTTCTGTATTAGGTATACCAATGAAAACTCAGGCCGGATATTTTTGGTAAGTAATAGAGATATTTTAATTCTGTAAAAGCCTGTTTACAGAACACTAAGAGAGCTTTAGTTTTAGATATAAATTGACTTTAAATAGGTAAATATGTAGATGGCGCTGCACTCAATAATTTTTTTTGTTCGATGGGAGGATCTTTTTTAAAGATTTTGTTCTATAAACTAATTCGATAAATTTAGCCATTTTTGATATACAGAGTGGGTCACTCAAAACAGGTTCATCCTGTTTTTCAGCATTCGAACATATCTATCCCCTGTCATAATATCTGGAATGGAAATATGCTGCGTACGATGACCATGCATTTTGTCTCCCCAAAACATTACTGTTCCTCCTTGGTATGGAACGACTTCTGTGACAAAAGATAGTCTTTCTGGTCGCCCTGGCCCTCTCCAAACTTTGTGTCGCCAACTATCACTAATTAAACCAAATCTGGTTTGGTCCCAAGAAAGAACATTTCGCCACTGAGTTAAAAGCCAGTCTCTGTGTTCCTGTGACAAGATGCTATGTCTGGGAAGTAACCTGGATACTTTTAATGGTCTGCTAGATCGCAAATTGGCTCCAGCAAGTTTCCGCCGTATTATGGCACTGAAAACGAATCGACCATACGTTCTTCTAAAATGAGTTCGGACAGCTTAGACTATTTATGGTTCGATTCCGACGTACATAACCTGCTATATACCGAACTTTTTTTGCATAAGTTTTCTTAGGACGCCCAGTCCCACATCTACAGTCAACGCTGTTAGTTTCCTGGTACAAACGCACTGTTCGGATAATTAAAGCGCGGGAATTTCCTAGTCTATCCGCGATTTGATGATTCGGTAGACCCCCATCATGCAAAGTCACTATTCTTGCTCTATTGAACACTGAAATTCTATTGCCAGGAGTAATTGCAAAGAAAAACTCAACAATCACTTAAACACGCTAAATCGGTATGAACCACTTTTTGAACATTGGTATCTAAAATTGTTGGAAATTGTTTTTGTAAACATTTTTAGATGCGTAGCATCGGTGAAATAAATAAAGATTAAATGTACAAAAAAGCAGCCATGATAAATGTTTCGTTTTAACATTTACGAGAGGGGTCCAAGAATTTTGGCGATGTGTGTATATTAAAACTAAAGGTTAAATAAAGTAGAATAAAAGGAAGTTATAAGTGTGAAAATAATAGAATGGAATAAATTAATAATTTATGATAGCGAAAAAGACAGGAGCAATGAAAGAACGAGCTGAAGATATAGACCGTCAGATTTAGGTGTCCCATTTTCGCATGCAAGCCTCGAAGAGGGTTGAATAGTACATCGATGTTGAGTAGAATAAAAGAAAGTTTACGAGTGGCTCTTGGGGATAACACATGGAAAATTTGATTTTCCTTATGAGAAAAATTTTCCGACCCCAAAATGCAAATATACATTCGGGTCATTCAAGAAAATATGATGTACGTTTTCATACATTCGATGGGCTTGTGTGGAAAAATCGGGCAAAATCTGGATTTTTCCTTAGAAGATTACGCCCTTATTTCAATCCTTTAGCAACTTGCAACATTAAAGCCTTTGGTTTTCCGAAACCTATTTCTATTAATAATATAGTGAAAACGACTTGCGTGGAAATATGGGAAACAAATAACCTTTTGTTTTTGTTAGGGAAAATCGAATTTTCCATGTATTATCCCCAGCAGCCACTCGTAAATTTTCTATCATTCTACTTAAAATCGATGTACTTTTCAACCCTCTTCGAGGCTTGTATGCGAAAATGGGGCACCTAAACCTGTTACTATTTGGCGGACTAATATGAAACAAAGGATGTAACAATTAAGATTTTTATTTAAAAATATCAAATTTGTCGTTATTATTCATTTGCACAAGCTATGGAATTTTCACGCTTTTCGTTTACAATAGCGATACCTACAATTAAGTATTCTTAGTTACTTCGTAATTGAAATGAGATATTTGCCACATTGTTCCCACGTAATGATTGAATAAGTTTCCTTTTTTTAATGTCCGTAAATCCTTCTATGGTCACGCCACTGCTTACCCGACCTGCTCCGGTTCCTAACAATAAAGGAACCCTGGCCAACGTTCCAGATGTTCAGATTCAGATGTACCTTATTCGCTATGAGTTACGACAAACAAAACACTTTCGGTCTGTCGACGTCGGCTGTGATTTCTTTCCCAGTCCCTCGTACTCCCAGCTGGCCGTGGGCCACAACGATCTATCTTTTATCTTTTCACCAAGGCGCTCTGCGACGATATGCTTTGCTGGCAAACTCATTCGATTTTCGTAGTTACGGAACTTTTGTGGTGTATACATCGCGGTTTTTTTTCAGGCGCACGTGGTTTTGAAATGTTCGCGATTTGTAAGGGAGTGTTTATGAATCGTATTGTTTTGTGGTATTTTCCAAAAGAACTTGCATTGGCTGTAAGTAATAAACACATTTTTTATACAAAAAATTATTATTAAATGATAAGTTATTTCTCGTTGTTTGCGTGTGTGTTCGAGTGCTATGTATATGGCAGAAACTAAATCCATTTGTCAAACTTTTTGTTTATTTTATTATTTTCTTGTTTAATAGGATTTGATTCAATTTCAGGAAAATTAAATTTTACTTTTAGGTTTGTATTTACATACTTTATACTTTACAGTCCATCCAGTCTCAAGATTTTCCATTTGAAATTTTTTATTTTATTATTATTGTACCTTAAGATTATTATTTTTTGCTGTTACATTATTAAACAATGGTTAGGGAGGAATATTAGTAGTAGTACTATTTTTTTGATCCATTAACAGTTACAAAAGCCATTGGACTATAGGGTGGACTAAAGGTTTTTCTATTTTATAACTTTTACATTTCAATAAAATCAGTTTTTGGAAGTCAAAAAGTGGAAAATCTGATTTTTGACCAATTCAGTGCCGTCTATTGTTTTGGAAACGAACTACAGAAAGTTGAGACTAGAAATTTTGTTTTTTAATGTTTAGTTCTAGATGTTTTGTTCTTACTCTTTTTTGCTTCAACTAATAAGAATAGGGACTTATCTTTTTTCCTTCAATTAAAAAGAATCGGGGAAAATCAATTCCAAACTTTTTTCAAATGGCAGATTTCCCGTAGCAATTGGGGATATGGCAATTTGGGATTTGCGGGGAGGGGATGGCCATTATTAATATTATTATGTTCCGTAACGCTAAGGGGCGACTTGCATTTGACTTGTCATTTGACTTAGAGGTGAGGAGAACCTGGAAAACCCCACCCATCGTCATCGAAACGGTAACCCACAGGCCTTGGAAAATAACAACACATAAATGGCAGTCATTTTATTAACCTTCAAAAGATTTCTTTTGCATTACTTGTAGTGCTAAAAATTAAATGGATATTCTAGCTACGATATGGATCTGTATTAATTTGTTTGAATTTTTGGTAGTTTTGTAGTTTAAATCATTTTGATAACAGGTTACCATGGCGCCAACACAATCTGTGGAAAGTTAGAGGATTTTATATTTTTGAGTAGGTAGGTCTATCTAATGGACATAATAGCGAATCTCTGGACTAAAAATAGTCTTGAATTCAAGTTTACATAAAAAAAATTATGATCAAACTAAATATTATGTTTCTATCTCGGTGTCTATCTAATAGGTACCGAGGGCATTCAAACTTTGCTATAATCAATAGTTTATAAACCTAAATAGCCTTTTAAAATTTATTGGCTCTAAAAGGCATTCATAAGAGGGGTATAATATAAATTTATTAATATATAAATCCAATCCTGATATTTTCAACTATAAGATCTCTTTCTTTATTGTCACAGTTTTATTTACCTAAGCCATAAATACAAAAATCCAAACTCGTCTTATTCTTATCGATTGCCTGCACTAAACATAGGCGTGCAATATTTTTTATGTTATGCTTTTACCAACTTCGAAAACCTACTAGACTCAGTGTTGCCAATAGGTGACATAAGAAAAACTCAACTTTACAAGTTGAAAATCGCCAGAAATCACCAGATACAAAAAATACGAGGGTAGCCCACAGGCGAAATTTTTTAAAAATTGGCGACTTTTTTTGAAAATTTGTCGACTTTTGCGTGTGACTTCGATAAAAAAAGGATATTTTTACTATTTTTTTTTTTATTTTAATAAAGTTAGGTACACAATCTATAGGAACTTGTTTAAGAAATATAACATGCATATTTATTTAATACACATGCATATTTTTTAATTAGCATCTAACAAAACAAAATTACGAATCTTCTAAAAACAAAATAATTTCTATTTGATAAATAAAGTTGGTTAATATTCTTACTTTTAAACATAGGTATTTATCCCAGATTGAATGTGAAATTGAATGTAAACCGTTTTAATGACTATCAGTTTGGTTGCTATCCTAACTATTTTCAATTTTACAACGCTCAATAATGTCAAAATTCAAATTTATAGACGTACACTTTATGTTCAATTGTACAACCACCTCATTTTTCATTGCTAGAATATGGCCTGCCTACTACAACCATTACTATTATTATCATCATCATCATCATCATTATTCCTGGCATGTAGAAGTCGCCAGATAATGGCGAGAAAATGCTAGGTTTGAGACACGTCTCAAATTCAAATTCGAAGTCGCAACAGACCTTCTAAAATCGCTAGATCTAACTACAAAATCGCTAAATTGGCAACCCTGACTAGACTAATCCATTCATTCATAATTAACAGGTTCAGTGCTCACTGAACTTTTGTATTAAATTTATAAAATATGTCACTGTAGGCTTAGTTTGGATATATTTGGAAGATATCTATCACATTGACATCTTTTAACCACTGTCCAGTTAAATGGACGCCGTATATTTTTTCCGTATTTATAGCAAACACCAAGGTCCAAGTAAAAAAGCCAGCAATTTGAGATGAGTAAAACATTTTTAAGGCAAATCTTTCCGGCTTCAAAACCTAAGATATATCGCATTAGACCACCGTTTATAGGAACACGTACATTTAGGGTGAGATTACAGGAAATGCACCATGTCTGCAACTTTAAAATCTGCTAATATGGCGGACTTACAGATGTAAGGTACAAGCAAGGATACTATAAAGAGTATCCTTGACTTGCATCTGTGTCTGCCATATTTGACGATCTGCAAAGTTGCAGACGTGGTGCATTTTCTGTAATCTCACCCTTAATATATAAGGGGTGTCAAGTTAATTGGCCGCGGGCTGTCATTAGAAACTCTTGCGTCCAGCAAACTGGACGTAGGCACTGAGCCTGTTACGCCCATTTTTATTGCAATCACTCAGATTGTGTTTATTATTTACGCAGACAAAGCTGTCGCATAGGCTGCCGCATTATAACGAAGGAGACAGCTGATAATTTGAGTGGGGATGGTTTGGGCGAGTATTTTTATATGAGGAGCAAACATGTGTTTTATGAATGAATCAGTATTTACGTCTACTATGCTTACTTTACCCTGGTGTCACATTTCAAAGTTAACTGCATACTTTCCTGATAAACACTATACAACTATAATAGTTGCAACGAGAAAAATATATTAAACTGATAATAACTGGCATTAACAATGCAATTATACTACCTTTATGTACTTTTGAAAGCCTTTTTTACGCTTTAGAGCCTTATGTTTGGTCAATATCGAATTATAATCATAAACAATTATTGTAACAATACTCTGGAAGTAGTAACAATGCATTTAAAGGAGATGATTCATATTCGTAGAAAAAGAAGACAACACAAACAGAGTAGAATGGAGATAAGTGGAAATAAATTAGGTTCAAACTCCAGAATTCTCATCGATAAAGATAAAAGGACAATTCAAGCGGAAATCACTTAAAAAATAGAACCAAACGTTTTTATGAAGGTGTTTCAGAAAACTGTTAGATATATCAGATAGAGTGTTGAAAATTATTTTCTACCGGTGTTGGTTTTCTTTAGATATAATTAAATACCTGTTGTGGTATTAGCCAAAGGGGTAGTTGTTTTCCTGAGGTAAACAGTAGCTCGTATTATTATGTGGCCTTGAGTTATTTTTATTATACGTCTTGGTCACATTTAAAACGGAATCTTTTTCCTTTTTAAGAAATAGTAGATTTTTTATTAAATAACTAAATTAAGTAGATATTAAAAAAAAAAGATAAAATGCAAATTTCCATTATTCGAAATTAGTGCAAAACTAGCGAAAATTCAATAAAATTTGAATCTGATTTTTAGTTAATTATTTTTTTTTGTTAGCGAATTTTAACAGACAATAAGAATCTAGGTGTTTTTTATGGATAGTTTATAGAAAATATGAAATTTTCAAATCTATTCTTTGTTCTACACCACTGAAAAACGCAATTTATGGAAATTATGTGTATTAATTTGTCATTTTGATTAATTAACATATTCTTATCTTGAAAGCAATATGGCTACCATAAGGAATGATATTTACTGAAGTGTAGGTATCTTTAAAATTCACTTTATCATCCTTGTTTACCAATAAGTAAAGCTAGACTTTTTATAGAAATTGGCCAGATACGAAATATATTTCATGAATTCGTTTCGAAAAAAGTAGCCAGTTTTATCTTGCCATACTAATACTTTCTAATTTTAACATTTTAGATAATCAAAATATAATAATTAAAGCAAATTAACTTCGGGTTCGACTCTTGGGATTTATTATTTTATTATTTCTAGTTGACAATAAAATTTAAATTATTTTACACATAGTATATTGCGTTCGAAGTCCTAATAAATTAAGATGACCCAACTTACCCTAGCGAATTTCATTATTAAATACAGTTCAAAGTCCAAAAACCAACAAATGTTTTTCGGGTATGTCCTCATAAACACGTGCTGTCTCTTAAATCAGAACCGACTTGTTTGCTTAGGTGACTATTCCATGGGGTTGTTAACCTAGAGGGACCATTGTTGTTTTTACACAATAGGAACTAATTTAAACTTCTTGATAAAAGGGCATAAATTTCCCTTTAGCTGGGTTATAAGTAGTTCTTCTGGTAATTTATTTCGTTTGGTGGTTGGTATTGGGTGATAAAATACGGGTCAAGGAATTAATATTAATGAGGATAATAATAATTATGGCAGAGTAACTATTGCTTCGATATCCATGCCTAGATAATCTACAGTACGAATCTGACATTGTTTGACTTCGAAACAAGAATTATATATATCATAATTATTCATAATGTCTCTGTAAGTGTGATGGGATTGTCAATGGTTTAGGCGCAGGTGGTTGGAAGATAATTGAGCTCTATTGGCAGATGTAAAATATTTTTACTAAGACCACTATGGAAAACAGATTACAGGTGCAATAAATAGCTCAGTATGCATATAGTAAATAATTCGCACTATAAAAAAAAAACGAACTGTAATCAAAAAACGGCAAATAAAATACACAGAATATATTATAAATTAGTTGCACTCATATTTACCTGCGAAAGTAGTTGTAGGTAAATTATAATACGTAATTCGTGTTGTAAAATAATTGCGAACTTTTCCATTCGTGTGTAAAATCTTTTTACAACACTTATCATGCAATATGCTTTTAACAAACATCTCCAATTTCCATTTTATAAAGTCTTTACAAAAAACTGCCATACTACTTCAAAATGTAATAGTTATTTATGTATTAAGGGCGTATAACAGGCGTTTATGGACCGCAACGTGTAAGAGCCCGAGCCGCTAGGCGGGGGCTATTAACACAGAAGGTCCATAAACGCTGTTTACGCCCGAAATACATACAAAATTTTATGCATGACCCTTTTATTGATAATTTATTAACAAATATATAAAATTTTATGTACGACCGTTTTAGTGATCAAAAGAAATAAAATAGTATATTGTTTAACCAGTGCCGAAAGTAGCATTTTCTGCAAACGAGAGAACAGTTTATCATACTGAGTTTGATAATGTTTTCATGTTTCAGAACATGCTTTTTGACGAGTAAAACCATGGCTTACTATAGAGGATGTACAAAAAGTTTGAATGAGTTGAATTATCTTTAAAGTGACCTCGACGAAATCTGCGAATTAGGGGTAAACCCCGTTTTACCATGTTTGTTTTGACATCTACCTTTATATTATAATTGAACTTTTCCTCTATAAAATCCTAAAAATGAATTCTAAGACTGCAACATTAATTTTATAATATCTGAAATTGCAACCATTTACTTTAGTCACTAGAGACGAAAGTTAACGTTATGGGATATTCTATTACTTGTGTCGGAACTGGCGTTTTCGGTTGGAGTAAAACGTGACGAAAGTTGTTGATTTTTAAATGGTTATAGAAAAAATAATTTTTTCTATACCTACATCCACTTTTTATTGATTAATGTGGTTACCTATATAGTGAGTTTTGTTTTATTACTCAATTATTTCTTTCATTACTCAATTAGTTTCAACTATTACATAATTATTTTCAACAAAATTCGACCACAACTACAACCTACACAGAAAACCAGTTGACTAGTAGAAATATAACTACTGCTGTCAAAATAAATTTTGGAAAAAATAAATGTAATAAAATATTGAATAACTCTTTGTTTTTATTTAATTTAATAATCATAGAAAAAGTATAGTAGTCTACTCGCGGGCAATGGCTGTTATTCAGCAGGATGATCACACTACTCGCCTGCGGCTTGTAGTGCAAACTTCATCCTCGTGAGTAATAGCCATCATTACCCGCTCGTTGAATAATAAAGTAGTCCGCGGGCGATAAATTGGCACTTTACGCCCGCTAAACGTATTTATAATCTATACTTTATCGCCCGGTCGTGCGTAAAATTAATTTTTTCTACACCCGTATTATAATAATGCACTTATATGCCCATAATCCGTTTCATAATGATACCCATTATGATACAGATTTTTCATTACGATACAGATTTTTAATCAATAGAAACCTACTATTTTTCAATCAAGCATGCTGTTTGACGTTTGTCCTAGGTTTCTATGTAATTGTTTTAGTTGTCAAAACGTATTAAATTTTCGTAGATAGCTAAACTTCGATAATTATAATATTAAAATGTCTCATATCAGCGATATAGAAGACTCTTCCACACATATCGGAGAAAGCAGAAAATACAGTACAAAATATTTTGCAGCAAAAATCTAGGGAAATACCAATACCCGAAGTAATACCATTAATTACAATTTTGTAGAATTTTTTATAGAAATACGAGTAATTACTGTTATTGTGTTCAATACCAATATAAATATAATATTTATAGGTCTTGATTATTTATCGGGTGTAGAAAAAATAGCGTATGCAACTCTCATGTAATGGTTATTAAAACACTCGCATAGACCATACGAAACTCGCCTTTGGCTCGTTTCGTATCCCGGTTAATGCTCGTGTATTAATAACCATCATTACATGATCGTTGCATAATATACTATAATAACTCTATTCTCACCACGTTTGACTTTACGAATACGGTAACCTTATTTTCTACACTATTCAGAATAATGTCAAAACAAAAATGAGTGTTATCTAAAATGTCATATCGACAGGGTGTTAGCCAATTCTCACCGAACACAAATCTTCTAATGAATGAGAGCGTCGGATAATCGTAGAGGATATGCTCGATAGTTTCATCTTCTTGTTTGCACTTTCTTCAGAGTGTGGATTCTGACAGCCCCATGGTATGGAGATGCTACTTGGCAATGACCAATCAGAATGATTGTAAGCAGGCCGAGTATAAATGTTGTGTCTACAAATACCTACCCGGTATTTGGGAAATCGAATTAATTGTATGGATAGTATATAAAAAGGGAATCTATTAGCAATTGTCTTTATTTTAACAATTTTATTACTTCACAATGACAATTCTAAATTTTCTAATACAGTGTGAGGCAAAATACTCATCCTGCAAACTAGATACACATTAATAAATTATAACAATATAAATCTATTGGAAGTTTGCTTTATAGCAGTTTAAAGTACACTTCAGTATTTTATGAAAACAGCATATCTTATAAGAATTATCTTTTCTTAACCATAGTGATAATAAAACAATTAGATGTTCTCTCACTAAAATAAAAAATTTAATTATACAACAGAAATTCCCAAAATCGTAGGCACCAAGTAAGGGCAGTGACAAAAGTGTCTACAATAATAATAAACAAATCAATGACAAATTGAAATTTAATATAGGCTCTGTCACGAAATTTTGAAATAGCGCATAGCAGAAGAGCTCTTGAACTAAATCGGACTTACAAGAATAGAGTTAGTCAAAACAGGGCCCGATCAAACGATCAAAACGCTTTATAAAATAGCGTCTTATCGAAACGGAGTCCATTAAAACAGCGCGTTTCAAAATAGCGGTCCAGCGAACAAGGAGTAGATTTAAACAGCGCTGTTTCAACTAATTTACCTATCCTGTGCGGCCTGGAGCCGTCGCAGGTTATTTCGCAAAAAATATATACATAATTTAAAAAAATTAACTAATTTACCTAACATGTGCGGCCTGGAGCCATTTAAATTTTACCGATCGCTCTTGCACAGGTTAAGTAAATTAGATATTTTTTTAATTGTATAAAAAAAATGCGAAGCTACCCTCAATGACTCCAGGCCGTATAGGTTAGGCAAATTAGTAAAATTAGCACTGTTTTAATTCAACTTTGCTGGACGGCTATTTTGATACGCAGCGCTATTTTAATAAACTTTTTTTTGAAACTCTTTTATTTGGGCGCTCTTTCGTTACACGCCATTTTGATTAACCGCTTAAATAATAGCTCTATTTTGACACTCGTTATATCGTTCGGTACTTTTTCGTGACGAAGTCAATGGTAATAATATAATCGGCCGTCCATCCGAATAACAAAATAGAACGATAGAATAATTCATTTAACAACAAAACGAATCGTGAAATATAATACTTGTACTAATAACGTAATAAGCAGCCATTGTCTGCCGAATGATTCTTTGAATGCTACCTGTCAGGGGGAGATTGAATTTGATATTTTATTCTGTTTTTGTTCAAGCAAGTCAGGGTTTGTCATTGCGTTACATGCCTTATTTGTTCATATTTCGCCTACAGTTGTACTGAAAGGGTTGGAAAGTGAAAGGTTTTGTTAGGAGACTAACTGAGCTTCTATTATTTTGAATAGAAAGCATCAAATTTGTTTAGAACTTTAATTATAATTTAGAAACTCATTAATATCTATAGGTACATTTTTGTTTTTTCTGTATAAATAGAAGTACCATTTTAATATAACGTACAATTTAAGATGAAATGAATAATTAGCTTTGTTTCGAAGATGGTAATTCCGGCTACTGAAAAAGGGTGAATAATTTTGACCACGGGCTAAGAGTCGAGGGAATTAAGAGATTAAATGTTTAATTATTTAAGTTTAGTGTTTTTTATTACCTTCAAATAAAACTATAAATAAAAGTTTGTAAAATTATTAATTGGTATAAAAAAAGTAATTATATAATATCAAAAATGTACAGCTTACATTCTAAAAGGGGATATATTTATCGCATCAGTTTTTACAAAAGTATACCTAGATATTATTTATTCATATTTTGAAACATCATTTTTATCAAAATCTATTTTTCAGTGACATTTTAATATATATTTGAGTGGTCACTGTAAAAAGAAGAATTTAATTTAGCGTGAAATGATTCGCAACTGTTGGTTGTTCTATACAAAAAATCTATATTACTACACCTTTGTGGGAAATAAACTATTAAACTATAAAAAAATTTATATTTTATCGCTATCTATTTTTTATCGAAAAGTCCAAACAGTTTTTAGAATAGAAATAAAAATGCTACGCTTTCCCAAGCGTAAGTTAAATTTCGATTCAACATTGCCATTTCGATTAAAAGTTAAAGTAAATGAAACAAACTTTTGCACTTTTGCACTTTGCCCCATTTTAAAAGTATTGATAAAATCTCCTTTCTTCCGATATTTTCTACTCCCGTCGCGATTCGTAATCTTTCAGATAACCAACTTTTATTTTATTTTCAATATGTTACAATGAATAAATTGATTATTCGTTTTGTACTGCATATTAATCCAAATGTGTTACTGCTTTGGCCTTTAAATTGGGTATAAAAGTTTCCAGATTGTGAAATTATTCTTGATATTTACAGAAAAATATAATTCAACATTATAAGTTCCTTATTTGTCTTTTTATTATTATTTTATTATTATTTTTTCTTGCTGTTTTTAGTTAGGTACAGGGAAGGGGGATACTTTGTCCCGGTGGTGGTAGCGGCGATATAACCTGTGAGGTTCAAAGTTAAATTGATTATCGATGGATTTTTTGCTTTTTGCTGGCAATGCAATATATGCTTCAAGACGTCAATAATAATAAAACAATTTTATGCCGTTCGGTTTGCTACTTCCGGTGTAGCGAGTTTGGACATGCCACCGGATATTTAGGGGAAGATTTTGTATAGTAGAACAACACTTTTCAAAACTACATATAATTTTTATTTAATTCTTTGAGCAACTTATTGTCAGTATGAAAATGTATAATGTATAACAAATGTATAACAAATGTATAACTAAACATTTAAAATAATAAAAAAAGATGTCCCACAAGGTTGCATTGATAGACCCCCTTTGTATAGTAGGACTAGTACATACTGGTACATCACAAAACTACTAATAAAAAAACATGATATTAAAGCAAAGGGTATTCTATATTATATAAATCTATCGTGGGTAGGCAAAGGAGTACAAGTCAAAAATTAGGACTAAATGTATGTTTTATGACTTATAAGTCGACATACTGATTTTTCTACCGAAAAAAGGTATTTTTTAAATTTATATTATGAAGTCCTAATAGAGAGTATTTACTTAACCCACGTTTTAAACTAAGTATATATGACTGAAACTAATTTACCCAAAATTTTGACTTATACTCCTTTGCCCACACACGATAGAAATATAAACGAACAGAAATATGAGATCAAAGTCAAATAAAGGTCCAATAAATGTCAGAAGAAAAAACTTGTTGAACTACAGGCTAAGATTTAAGGATAAATAAGTAAGAAATGGTTATAATACCTAAAAAAATTCTATTCAGTATTTTAAGTTTTAAGATCAAAGCCGAAAACACATTGCTTGGCAGCACGTTTAGTTTAATTAAAGACATGGGAAATTTAATCACAATATCATTCTGAATTAGTGTCTTCGTCTTTTCTGGAAATACAAACTTTTCATTAGCAATCTTTTTCAAAAAATTAATTTGGTACTCAGATCTATCGATTTTTTCCACCTGACATACATAACGTTTTGTGTTTTTTTTACAATATATTGAAACCAAACAAAATAATTCTCATTAATTTTTAAATCTGGCTCTTGTTCCAACTCTTCACTATCGCTTGAGTCATCAGATAAAGTTTTCTTAACTTCCTTCTTTCTGTTTTGTGCCTTTTTATTTTTTTTAAATCCATTTTTTCTTTATCATTTTTTCTTTTATAACTGGTATGTATCTAAATGGTTGAAGTTACCTTCTTTCTTGTCTGAGTCCTTTTCCTAGTTGCTGGTGCTTGAATGATGTGGAATTTCTGCTATTGGATCATTTCCAGAAATATTTCCAGAAAAACATGGTTCGGCATCTACAGTGTGTTCTCGTATAAGTTAAATGACTCTTGGAAAAAGACAAAAGTTTCTCGATTTAAATTTTCATTTTTGGAGGATCAGCTCTGCTTGGTTAAAAACAAATTTTCGACATAATGTCAGTTATGGGAAATCTAGGATGTCTTGGAAATTTTTAAAGAACTCATTTCACTCCAGACTAAAGTTATAACGAAAAGTTGTTTAAAATGTCCATTTAAGTTCATATACCAAATTTGAATATCCTCAGCCAACTATGATTTTTCATTTATTTTGTGTAAATGGCGCTTTTCGGTAACAGATACGTCAAAAAATTATTTAGAAAAGTAGCTGAACTAAAAATATAAATCTGTGTCCTAAATTTAAAAATCCTCGGCCAATTTTGATTTTTCATGTATTCACAAAATAAATGAAAAATCATAGTACAGTCTGTTCGCTATACTTACGTGGGTTTCGGATTAACAATTGTATGAGTATTTCCAAGTAAGTACCCGAAAGTTTGACCTATTCTTTGGGGAAATATCAACTGGTTAAATGAAATGAAAAATAATGTAAAACTTTTTAATTAAATAATAATGGAGACTCTTTTGTATAATTGAGAGCAGAATTAAACTTCTTCATTAATGGAGTCTAATGTGGCTATTATAAACCTAATAAAATAATAATAATAATAATAATAATAATAATAATAATAATAATAATAATAATAATAATAATAATAATAATAATAATAATTTTATATTACACTTCACACAGAAAATATGGTCTATGTATAATAAGAGGGTTATTAGGCTCAAATAAAATATTTTCTAACATAAACATTTATTCCATGTAGAGAACTTCAAATGAAAAATAAAAAAATTGAACTTGCCAACAAAAATGAAAATCAGTCATTATCATCCAAAATATAATAATCGTCATCATCATCACTGTCATCACCATTAATTGTTATTATGATTGGACTTATGTCGTTTATTTTATTTTCACGAGTCCACCAATCTTCTATTAGTTTTTCGCACTTGGATACACACTTCTGGAGTTGCAATTGAAAGTGCTTTTCGCCAAGTTTCCCGAACTGCGTCGTCAGTATAACCATTAGGCCCAATATGGTTGTCATAATATTGTTTTGCTATTCCCCATATATATTTGATCGGGCACGGTGGTGTAGCGGTCTATCGCGCTTATATTCATTTATAGGCAAGTTTATGAGTCTGAGACTGCTGGGTTTCGAATCCCAGACCGGACCATGTGGATTTTTAATTAAATTGCATGGTTCGGTTTAGGATTTGATGTGTGGCGTATTAATAGAAATTCAATTTCTGTTGATATGACATGCAGATTAAAAAAATTCGCCATACATTACCGTCTCGATGATGGTGGGTGAGGTTTTCCGGGTTTTCCTCACCTGTAAGTCAAATGGCACCATCAATCATCTTTAAGTCGCCCCGGAGCGCCACGGCAAATAATAATAATAGCCGTCCCTTTCCCCGGACAAGCTCAGCTTTTGGGGTTAAAATTCACTCGTAAGGGGGTGAATTAGGGAGAGTATTATTATTATATTATTATTATTATTATTTGATGGGATTAAACTGGCAATGACTGCCACCGTAGGCAGACGTAAAACTTGATGACCGTAACTTTCAATAATCTGATCCACAACAAAGATTTTTGGTTTTGCGTGTATATTTGCCAAGCGTGATAATTCTGATTTTAACATATATTGTGGAAATGGTATATGTTCCTTTGTCAACCATTCTTTAATTTTATCAACAACCCAAGAATTCGTTGGACTTTTGTTTATTACTTCAGAATGGTAAGGTGCATTGTCTAAAATAATTACGCTAGGCTCACTTAAACCTAAGAGAAGTTTTTCATGCAACCATTTTACAAACATTTCTGTGTTCATATTATTGTGATAGTCACTGGATTTTGATTTAAATGAAAATATTAAATCAACACCTTCTATAAAACCCGATTTCCCCCCTGCATGTAAAATTATGTGTCGCTTCCCTTCTCCATCGGTATGTTTGATGGACTTTACATTATCATCTTGCCATATTCTCTTGGTTGCACCCCTAGAAAATATCCATGTTTCGTCTAAATATATAAAATTCGCCCCTTCTTCTTTAAATTTAGAATATTTTCTTAGAAAGTTAATTCTCTTGTGCACGACAGAACTTCTTTCACAAAGGGCCTTTCTGTTATCCTCCTTTTGAAATTTGAAACCCAAGTTATGTATCACTTGCCATAGACTTGTTCTGCCAATGTCGTACGAATTTCAAATTTCTTTCCATCTGGAATATCTTTCGTTTTCAATGATGGGCGAGTTTGGCGGTGATCTTCTTTCGGCAGTTCACTATTGTGATTTTGTAATACTCCTCTTAATTTGGTTTCACTAATTCCTAGAGCATCGCATACGCGTTGTTGTACAGACATTACCGATTTTAAAGGACCGCCATTTTCTTTTTCATCCGTAAAATACTTATGTACACTACAAATTAGACTATCTACATCTAACACACGTTTAGGCATTTTTAAAATTTCCACTAAATTTAAAATATACATACAATATCAACACTTGCAAAGAATCAATTCAACTGCAATATTTGTAACAAATTTAGTACCTACCCTAATGTTATTTTAATTTAAATCTGACCATTAGGGCAATTTTACCTAATTTCTTGGGACGAGGCTTATTGGAACTGGTTGTCAATGACTAATTTGCATAATTTTGTTAATCCGAAACCCGCGTAAGTATAGCGAACAGACTGTAAGGAAGAAGCTTGTGTTCTCTTCACAACACGGAAGTTGGCCATCTTGAGCAACCAAGTATGGCTCATTTTTTGTGTGTTCAGAATTTGTTTCTATGTATTGATGCATTTTTAAAATAAATGTGTGGTTGTTAAAATGAATAATTATTGTATTTCTTATATTTGTAACGTATAAACAATTTTCGGTTTTCCTAAAGATTTTCAAAGAATAACTTTACATACATACATACATACATTATTATGTTCAAATAAGTCATTGAATATTCTCTTCCCTATCCTCTTATGACAGTACATCTCTCACTAATCCGTCATATGCAAGCACCATTCTGGTCCCGAAGTCGTTTAGCATTCCTTCCTCACACTTTTTATTCTAATGTGCCAATATGGCAAGCTCCTTCCTAACTTTTTAAATTCTAAGGCGCTGATCTAATTACAGTGTCAAAGGGGGCCTCTGACCGAAGCGAGTATAAGTGCAATACAATTTCTAGTAACGAATGAAGTTATGAAGTAATGCTATTACTCTCGCTCTATCATTGATACTCGTAGCACTGTAAATATTAAATTACCAATTACCAATATGCGACGCAATACCATTTAGACCAATTTGGCAAATTTTGCACCTTTAAGGTGTATGTTGATAAATTTAGGCTAGTTTTTTCTTACAATATTCGATTTTACTGCAATCAAATTTGGAACAAAATTCGCTTAATGGGCATACCCGAAATTTTATATGTAAAAATAAACCTACCATATTATAGAATAATAAACAAAGGAGTTGATAATAAATTAACCTCATCAAAGAATGAATAAAAAAGTAAACATAAAAGTTAGTAAAAAAGTTTTAAGAAATATAATGTAGATTGAAAAAATTGATAATTGAAGAAGGTATACATTATTTATTGGAGATTTTAAAAACAATTATTTTAAAAAGAAAATCTGAATTAATTTTAATCAGTAAGAATTTTTACAAATATTATATGTTACTTCCACCTCTTTTAATTTAATAGGAATTTCATCGTAAATACGCGCCTGTTAGCTTTTCCCTAAGGATTTGAGCATAATATATCTCCTTCGATACTCTTAATTTCTTGATTTTAGCACCCCAAACCGACCATCGAACCCCACATTTTAGCGTTACTCTCGGTTCTTCTAATTTATTTTTAGGAATTTTATGGCCTCGACTCTTCAGCCTTTGCGTCCATTTAATTTTTCAACGGAAATGGTATCGCAAGGAAGCAAGAGAGCAGTGAATAAATTGCTTTCCACCGAGACTGGAATTTTCCCTTTTTCTCTAGTTTTTATTTTTGCCTCTCGTGTATTTCCAATGCTATTCACTTAAGGTTTTTTTTACTCATTCCGCTGTTAGTTATGCAAAATGGTCACAGCGGTACACTTTAATTTCATTCTGATCAAAACAGAAGCATGAGGAGTGTGTTCATACTAAAAAAATATTGTTATCCCGAATTATATCTATTGAAAATTCTACGTTTTATAAAAATATTTTTGTATGAAATTAAGTTTTTCTAAAAATGTATTCGTTAGGTAGCAATAGAAACCATTAAATTTCTTATTACTGTATGGCTTTATTATACACTAAAATAAATACAGTTTATTCGAAATTAGTAAAAAATCTAACAAAACATTCTTATTGTATTTTATATTAAACAGACAGAGCAGCTGCCTCGGATCCCGCATTAGAAAGAGAGAGACGGCTGCTAATTTAAGTGGGGATAGTTTGGGCGAGTTTGTTTATCGTTAATATTTTCAATTCGGTTTTTGTTAACAAAATTAGTCTAGTAGTTGTTCGTCGTAGGATGGAATCAATCCGATAAGGTACCATGTCAATTCGAGTTAGGATCTATATTTGGAGTGAGGGTAGCCATATGTGAGTAGTAGGGATTAAGTGTAAAGGTTAAAGAAAAGGTCCTTTATTTCTCACAAGTCAATTTATTGGCGACCGGTTTCGAAGTTGTCACTTCATCATCAGTCAAGGTGTGCCTGATTTTTTCTATGGACCTAATTACTACTGTTTTAGCTCTTTCTCGATCATAATTCACATGCCTGAAATATACACTTTTATCGTGGAACCCCTGGTTTGTTTCCAAATGGGTTTTAATATAACATTTTTTTAAATATGGAGTATTTCAATTAATATTTATATTCAAATTAGTGGAAATGACGGTTAGTTGTGTATTGTATATTTTAATTTCGTAAAAAATTTAATTACTGAGGCCCCCTTATCTATGGGGCAAAACTAATACCGCAAAAAATAAAACAACACAGCTATACCTACTATTACAAAAATTTTAGTACTAAACTTAGGCTTAGGTGCATTAAGAACTCATCAAACAAGAAGCAAACTTTTGTATACAACGGTCAAAGGTAACTTTATGGTTAATAAAATTCATTGTTGCTACTAGCAACAAAATATTAATATTTTATTATTACTAAGATAATGGATATTGTTCTACATAGGATCAATAGCGTAATAGAAAATTATTCTTATCTTTTTTAAGAAAACGGTATAACATAAAACCTTCTTGACCCAGCATGACTTGCAATACGACTTTTAGTTTTTTATTACTTTCATGACACAGTTTTTCGATTTTGGTAATTCTAAATACTAAATGATATTTTCTTTTTTTTCAGACTCAATACAAGTTGGCGGGAAAAAAGTAAGTAATTTTAAAATTATATTCTTTTATTCGGTTTTATGTATTTCTATTTATAAACTCAATTTCTTTTACTAAATGTTTCCATTGAAAAACAAAATTTATTATTACCAATGTGGAATAATCCTGAAGCCCAGTATATTATGTTAATACGGGGTCAGACACGCATATCCGGTGCTTGTGATATACATATTCAAATGCACTTTTCAATGGTCTATAACGAGCATTACTATACAACCTCTGAACTTGGACTGTATTTACAATAATTATTCAGTTTTTAGATTAAAAAATTATTTATAGTAAAAACTGATTGACAGCGTGGAATAATTCAAGCGAAGAAACAAAATTTAAAATTGTAATAAAAGGGAACAAAGCTGAAAGGTAGGAATTTGTTTTTGGAATAAATAACAGTCTGTATTAAAAATCTAAAATGAATATATTTAAACTGACGTTTAATGAATTTTAAGTGAGTCTCGGATTCATAAATTTACAATAAATATACAAAAGTGACAGTTGTCATTTTTCTAAAAGATAAAGAGACTAAAAAAGCATTTGCTATGTGTAAATAGAATCAAAATAATAGATTTAAATAAATGTTTAATTCCAAGAGACCTTGTACAGGTATGGGAGAAGTCAAAACATGACAATGAGGTAGAATAGAAAATACAAAGTACTAAAATTCTGAAACAGATACTATAACTTAAAAAAAATCTAAAACAAACTTATTTATAAAACAAAATATAATTGTAATATTTATGAAGGAGATAATTTTATCTACGAATCAAGGAACTCAGAAACAGTATAAAATGCTTTCCTTAAAAAAAGTCCGTTATTTTACGTTTAAAGTATTTAGGACTATTTATTTCTTCAAGAGCCCGATCCAGTTTATTATACAACTTAATTCCTAAAAGATAAGGACTTCTTTCATATAGCGTCAAATTGTGAGCCGGAATTACTAAACAATCTTTATTTCTGGTACTATAATCATGAATATCTGCATTTGTCATAAACATATTTAAATTAGTTTTTACGCATATTAGTAGTTCAACCATATATATAGAGGACAGCGTCAATATTTTTAATTGTTTAAAAATATTTCTACAAGAAGTATATCTATAAATGCCAGCGATATTTCTGAGAGACCGTTTTTTAAGTCTGAAAAGTCTAATTAAATTGGGCAATGATCCCCAAAATATAATACCGTATTAAATTTGGGAGTATACCAAACCATAATAGTAGGAAATTAGAATTTTTTTATTGCATAATTGTTTAAGACGTATCAAGGCATAACAAGAGGGACGCACTTTTCCACGTTTCATCTATATGTTGCATCCATGTTAGCGAAGCCTCAATATGAATTACCAAAAATTTTATGTTCTGGCTCTGTTTTATGGATTTGCCGTTTATTTTTAGTAAATGGCCTTCATCAGTTATCCGTCGAGGTGTAAAATGAACAAATGTTGTTTTCTCCGTATTCTTACATAATTTATTTGATGAAAATCATTTTTTTAATTTGTTAATCATATATTGTAGTTTAACTTGACAATTATCTAATGTATCATCAGTGCATAGGTCATTATTATCATCCGCATATATTGTAAGAACATCGCCAAACTTATGAATTTCTGGAAGATCGTTAACATATATTAGGAAAAGCAAAGGGCCTGAAATGGACCCTTGTGGAACCCCTATTGATGTGTCTAAAATGTTTGATAATATGCCATTAATATCAACAACTTGTCTTCTATTGTCCAGGTAAGACATCATCCAATCGCTTAATTTTCCACGCAGACCATAGTTGTATAATTTGTGTTCTAAGATTTTATAGTTCACTAAATCGAAAGCTTTGCTTAAGTCCATAAACAGGCCTATGTACTTGTATCCGTTATCTAACGCGTTATATACCCTATTTATAAATTGTACCAGGTCTTCAACAATACCCGAAACCCACGTGATCAAATCGTCATGACAGCGATTGGTGAAAATAATAGTAAAAATCCCTAGATGTGGGCCAGTGCTCTAGGTGTTTTAAATAAAATAAAAATAAATTATATCTTCTTCTTTTTTCTTATGGTCTGTAATCATAAGAACAAAATACAGTGAGATACTGTGAGATATAACGAAAAAAATAATATCATTAATTAATGGTGGATTTTCTATTGGATAACCCTGTATACATAAAAAAAAATTGTTTAGTTTTGTATGAAAGGAATTATGGAACTACGATCAAAGTTTGCCCCACCCTATATGCCAGAGGCAAGGGACACTTCATACCGAAAAATCCTAATAGTTGAAATCTAAGAAGTTACGTAAAATACACCTTGTGCATATTTAATAAACCCTTTTCATGCCACTCCTTGTATAGCTTGTTTTTTAGAAACAGTTTTTATTAGATTGAAAAGTCTGTATAGTTTTAAAAATAATAAATTTGTACTTACAATTTTGCTGCAGACTGAGCAGAATACTTTTCCCATGTCCATAGACAACTCTGGAAATGGTTTAATCCACATCGACACTTTGATCATTTGACATTTTAAATAGACACCCTCGCACACTTCAAAATCTAAATTTAAATTAACTCTAAAATTGTCGACACAACTTTAAAGAAAACTTTTAATAATTATTCCCCTCCTCGAGTCTTTCGGTTTGGGAACAAATAAAACGACCCCAATGGAGTTGGATTAATTCTTAGTACTTAGATTAAGTAAATATTTTATTATTTGTTTATTTATTTATTTATTTATTTACGGGCAAGCCCATTTCAATTACAAATTACAATTATAAAAATTAATTAAAATATCACAAATAGTTATGGTGCTGTTGCACAAAGACATCATACATGTCATGCAAACTAGAAACATTTAAAATAATAAAATAATAACATAGGTTAGTTGAAGGTTAAAATAGAGAAAACACAGTAAAACATTAACATTAAAGCTCAGTATTACGTAATTGAGTTTTGAATGATGAAAATGCAATATTGAACAGCCTGAGATCATTGTGCAAGTTAGCTAATCTAAGCATTCTTGGAATGCAGCTGTTAAAAGCCTGGTTTGATCTATAAAAAGGTACATAAAATGTTTGCAGTTGTCTAGTTAAACGAGTTTGAACAAGAAGATTTCTTTTTTCAAGAAGTTCAGAATAATTACTTCTACTATTTATAATATTAAATAACAAACTAAGGTCTCTTTGTTTTCGCCTAGTTTCCAAGGAGGGGATGTTCAGAAACTGTTGCATGAAATCATATTCACAATAAACACCCAATTTAAAAGCTATATGTCTGAGACAGTTGTGCTGAACACTTTCTATTTTCCTACTATATGTTATATAGTGTGGAGACCAAACAGAAGAGCAGTAGTCAAGGTGAGGTCTGACTAACGAACAATAAAGAACTCTAATTGCAGTTGTGTCAGTAAAATTACGGGTCAGCCTTTTGATAAAACCCAACATTTTCATAGATTTTTTGACAGCAGCAGATATGTGTTGATTGAAGCTTAAAATAGGATCGAGAATAATTCCGAGGTCTTTAATTTGATAAACAGAGTCTAAGATATGACCATTTTAGTTATAGTTAAATGTAGTTGAAGGTAGGTAGGAACGATAAAAACGCATGATATGGCATTTATTGGCATTCAAGTCCATGCCATTTAAAGAACACCATTCTGATAAGTTATCGAGGTCAGACTGAATTCTACGGGCATCATCATGGGTTTTAACAATTTGGAAATTTTTTAAGTCATCTGCAAATAATAAAGCTTTGCTGTTGCGGAAACAATAAACTATATCATTAATGAATAAGTTAAACAGTAAGGGGCCTACATGTGATCCCTGAGGAACACCTGAGGTTACTTGAAATAAGTTAGAATAGTGTCGATTTGCTCTAACCATTTGGGTTCTATTAGTTAGGTAGCTGCCAATCCATTGCAGTAATACCCCACCCAGACCATATTTGTTGAGCTTTTGAAGTAGGAGAATATGGTTAACCCTGTCAAAAGCCTTGGAAAAGTCAGTATAGACGGAATCGATTTGTAAACCTTCATCCAAGGCTACTGACAAGAAGTGATTAAATTTAACTCTGTTGATTTTCCAGCACAAAAACCATATATAAATAAATATAAATAATATAAAACCATATTTTTTTCAGTTATGAAGCCGGAGCAATCATAAGTAAGGTAATCAGTTATAATGTTTTCAAACAATTTAGGTATTATGCTGAGAATTGAGATGGTCGATAATTTTTGATGTCAGATTTGCTACCCGATTTGTATATTGGGATAACATGAGAAAGTTTCCAGTAATCGAGAAACTCTCCTATGTCGATTGATTTGTTGAAAATATGAAAGAGAGGGCGAGACAGTATGAAGCTGCAATTTCTTAGGAGGATGGGAGGAATAGTGGCAGGGCCTGGCCCTTTTTTATATCAAGGTTTGACAGTTTGTCGTAAATGGTCGAAATTGGAATGTAGTATGAAGAAACATTAACTTTAGATTTAATTTGGCTATCGTTTAAATTTAGGATATGTGTGGTGTAGAGTGACGAAAAATGCCTTGCAAACAGATTAGCCATCATTTACTTTTGTCCTATTTTCTTGGAATTATACTTGTTACATGCAAAACAACACAAATTAAGATCTTTTAAATTTGTTTTACTAGCACGACTAAATATTAAAATGTTTTGGTTAAATTGTGTAGGAATTATTTGTAAAATTCTTACAGATATGCTAAAAATTCAAAAATAGTTAAAAATATGAAAATTTTATAAATGCCTCACTCTACTTATTATACTCTTCTCACAGCAGTTTGTGAAGAGTATTATTGGTATACTCTCAAGAAACCATAATTTTTAATATTGGTTAAAATTTAAAAATTTTTGTACCAAAATCCTTCTCATCAAAGTTTAAACAACTTTTAAAAATATCCGATGTCACGTTTTTGGTCCAATCGTCAAAAAATAAATAAAAAATAAAAAATAAAATAAATAAAAAATAAATTAAAAATAAAATAAATAAAAAATAAATAAAAAATAAATAAAAAAATAAAAAATAAATAAAAACAAATTAAAGCCTATTAAATCTGAATAAAAATGAGAAAATGAATAAAATGATATTAACTTAAAATTTTTAATCAGAATCCAGCTCTATAAGGGGAAGAAGCTTTGATTTTGAAAAAATCTGATTAATAATAGGGGCTTAAGAGGGGTTAAAATTAAAAAAAAAAACATAAATCAAAAACGAAAAGCGATATCGACATGAACTTTTTAGTAAAAATCAAGCTCTATAAGGAGATGAAGCCTACTGATTCTGAAGAAAAAATGCTGGGTTAAGGGGGGGGGGGGTATTTTTTTTAATCCTGACTCAAAAACAACAAATAATATCAACATGAAATTTTTACCAAAAATCAAGCACCATAAAAGAAGCTTATTGATTCTAAAAAAAATCAGTATAAAAATAGGGGAAATAAAGGTGTCTTGAAATATAAAAAAAATTCTAACTCAGAAACCAAAAACAATATCAAATTGAAATCTTCAAGCTTTATAAGGGAATTAAGCCTATTGAATCTGCAAAAATCGGATTGAAAATGGGGGTTAAGGGGCTGTTAAACTGTAAAGATTATAATATAGAATGCCAAGCATTATTATATCTTCTTTCTAGTTTCATATATATTTATTTTGTCCTCTATGTTTTTTTTTCGCTACTATAATATTTTATATCGGCTCAATTAATTTTCAACATCTTCTATTATTTGTTATATCCTCGATCCCTAAGAATGTTATCATAATATTGAATATTTTACTGTTTCCGATTATTTTATTTATTTGTACGAGTGTTATATTTCTACTAATCCTACTTGCATTTCTTATGAACTAACTTAATTTGAATTTTCCCGTATTATTATCTGTGTATTTATATGCTTTTATCATTTTTATTTCAACCCTGATAGGAATTATATACAGAAATTAGTCGATGACCATAGTCGTAAACTTCTACAAGCTTGCTACACGTTTTACCTTATAGCGCATCAATAAAACAAGTCCGGTAAACATTATTTTCCACGAAAATACACTAAAGGATCCCCAACGAACCATTTTCGTAAAGTCCATTACATCGTCGAGATCAAATTCTCCATACAAATCGAGTTGCCATCATTACTCAAACAAAAGAATGTCGTTTGAAACCCTAAGGGCGTGAAAAAGGACGCGGGCGGGGTCTTGTAATGCGAAGACATGAAATAGTCAAAACGACTTGCAAATTGGTTTTGTTTCCCCTAAAAAGAAGTTCTTTTTGACTTTGTACGTATGCTCTTGTGATTTTTATTTATCACATATAAACGATGCCATTTCATGGTTCATTTTAAACAAATTGACTTATTTATTGTTATAATTTTTCATAAAATTATTTGAAATCATTAAATTTTATCTATATTGATAGACATAAATGGTCCTTTTCATAAGGAAAAGGATGAAAAGGGAATTAAAGCCTCCATAACTCCTAAATACAAAACTAAACTTTGCAACAGAGGTGAAGTACCTAGGTCTCACCATTGACAGCAAGTTAACATGGAACTCAAACTTAGAAAACAGAGTCAAGAGAGCATACATCGCTTATGCACAATGCCGTCGAACCGTGAGGCGCACCTGGGGTTTCTCCCCCAGAGTCGTCTCATGGACTTACACGGCCATCATAAGACCTATGCTAACATACGAAAAACCAAAAATTGACAGCTATCCGTAAACTAGAACAAATTCAAAGAACATCATGTCTCAACATAACAGGAGCCATAAAAACCCCAACGCTATGGAAGTCATTCTTAGTCTCACTCCCCTTGATATTTACATCAAGGAGGCTGCTCTGATGACAATGACACGCCTCTGCACGGTTGAAATAGAATCTGATGTAGGATCTGGTGAGGTGAGACGTCGCTTTTGGCAGGACACGCTCGATACGCTTCCACTACTATAAGTGAACATGGACTCCATCTTACCGAGATATATTTTCCATAAGCCATACAAAGTTATAACAGAACAAATAGAAGAGCCGGAAGTGGCAGGTAAAATTTATATCTACACCTACGGTTCTAAAATAAAACAAGGCTGTGGAATATACTCCAGATCCTTAAACCTAAACATAGAATGGTCTGTGAGCAATAGTGCCAGTGTAGTTCAACAGAGCTCACGGGGATTTTCATAGCAGCAAAATAAATCACCAGAAACAATATCATTGGAAGGAACATGCTCATCTATACAGATGGCAGACAAGCACTACTCACCCTAAACGGACCACGAATTTACTCAGGGTTAGTACTAGAATGGCCGAAGTATCCATCAACAATGTGGTCACCTTAAGATGGATCAAAGGTCACGCCACATCGAAAGGTAACCGTCTTACTGGTACACTGGCCAAGAAAGTAGCCAACCAAATACTTTTTGGACCTGGCCCTTCTATTGGCCTAACAAAATTGGTAGTGACAGACCTAATTATAGAATATTCCCTTGTGAAATTCAAGGAAAGATGGGATAAAACAAGGAACTGCAGAGTTGCCAGGAAGCTTCTAAGTTATCCTGACAACACTGCAGCAAACACATATTTGACTATGACTAGACAGTATCTGCGCTTGTTCACGGGCATTCTGACTGATCATTGCCAAGTACTGAAGCATCTCCATATCATGGGATTGTCAGAATCCGCATTTTGCAGGGGGTGCGAACAAGCAGATGAGACCATTGAGCATATCCTTTACTTTTGCTCGACGCTCTCATTTATTAGAAGATTTGTGTATAATAGAAGCACCTCTTGGTGACGTTGTCAACTACATTAGATCAGTAGGCTGGCTCACGAGCTAGGAGGTGCCTATCATCTTAGGAGGATGCACAATGGGCCTAATGAGGCTTAGGTGCCGTGGGGGGGTAAATCACCCTCCAGACGTTACAGATGCAGAGATATCTCTATTGATTCTTCTTTGAAAGTCCATAGTTTGACGATTTCCAGTCTAATAATATTTTGTTTTTTTACCCTTTCAGGCAATCCCTCTACCATTCCTGAAGGGTTCGGGAAGGCTCCTCCAATCCGGATTGGGTTCTAGCCAATTTTTTACTCCTTCGGAGTTCGTATGACTTCTCTACAACTCCATGCGCTTATTGTCACACCAGTTGGATTCCTCATCATTCTTTCAACTCCTAGATTCAACGTGTAGGCGGGTCCTTAGCTGTATGGTTTTACAGTTAGCCTGCGACCAAAATTATTTATGTATGCTTCATTTTTTCTTAGATATTGTTTTGCTTCCATTTGAGAGAAGTTGCTGCTGAATTTTACTCATATTCATTTGTATACAGTCATAGCAATAATTGTAACATATTAACGTTTCATTTATATATTTTAATTATCCTATGTTTAAAAAAAAAAGAAACGAAACTAACATTTTATTAGGTTTGGTTTATCAAATTATCAGTCCATAATAGAGCAAGAAGTTCGGGTCTTACCAAGAGAAAGATCGATGAATAGAGGAAAGTGAAAAAGGGTCTTTGATTTGGTGGTTTTAATTTTAAATTATTAAAATGTAAGTATTAATTTAATTTATTTACTATTTCTGTAACTATGGAATATTTAATTGGTGTTCCTATTTTTACAATTTCTATATCGAAGGAAGTTGTGGTTAAAATTCTTTACTGATTTTTAATTTCTGCCTTGTATGGTCAACGCAAAGTTGTTGGCTAATTTGATTTTGTCCCTAAATTACCCTGTCAATGACGGACCTGATTTCTCCTTGTTTGAAGATGTACATTGGCATGAAGTTTAATAGTACCTCCATTGCAGCCGTTGGTGTAGTACGCAAAGTTCGCATGGCCCCTGTGACACGGCAAGCCGTTGAATGCCGATCAGGATAGACAAGGCTTTCATATTTATTTTCATATTTATAAAAGAACATTGCACGTAAGTAGACCCGAAGAAAACAATATCTGAAGTGATAGATATCAGGTCATAAAAATTCTGAAATATATAATAGTTTTAGGACTTAAATACAATAAAAGGTCCATCGTAGTATTACAGATAATTAAAACATTGTTTTATAACGATTACGAAACGTGCAAATGTATATTTTGTCAGAAACGACGAAAATGAGTTCATTCGTCATAAAAGGTTATCTAAAAAACACATACAAACTATCCTAATTTTCAAAAAGGACCATCCAAAACCACATTCTATATACAGACTGCTTTCCATTTATTTAGCAATTTAAGCACCTATTCAAACAATCCCAAGCCTTTCCATATAGTTGCCAACAGAAAGGCGTGAATCTCGTAGAGACCGCCATAACTAAGTTTGAGGGTGGACCGACATGGAATTGGCAAACACTGGTGTATGGAAAAGGGTTCTGATAAATCAAACTAAGTCATTATTTCGTTAGCCAAAATATATCCAGACTGGTTATGAGAAGTTTGGGAACAACTCTGAATGAATAAATTCTAAACAGCGCGCTGTTCTAAAGTTACTAAACTTAGTTATGAAGTCGGCAAAAATAAATTAAGTCGTTAAAATTCTATAGAGCGTAAATTGAAATTTTTATTTTATCAGTACATATAAACTCATATCGTTATACAGTTATTGTTAAATTTGTAAAATCATAATAGAGCAAAATAACAAAAATTTTCGCATGGTCTATATTCTTCTTTATGTACCAGCGAACTAAAAAGTTACATTTACATATGGAAAAGTTACTAAAGAAGTAACTAGATAATATAGCATTTTTTTCTCTCTCTTGCTCTGTAAATCCACAATCTACATCTACGTTTCTATTTTAATATTAACAAAAAACAAAACAAAAAAACAGTAAAGAAGGAAATGTGGATAAAACAATATTATATGTATTATAACCAAAACATAAATTTCTATAAAGCAAAATACTCGAAAAAAAAAACAAATGAAATATATTCCCGAACAATATTAATCCCTTCAACCGTCCCTGTAACTTATACTATCTCAGCTGGTAAGGAAGTTCTTTATCAAATAAATATGTCATGCGCGTCGGCCACTCCTAATTGGTTAAAGAGTATTACGTCAGAGCCTCAACCTCGTTCGGTACATCTTGACCACTGCTTCATCAACAGTGAGTGCAAACATGCACCGTTGTAGAAAGGGACGCTGTGCTCGCCATCATGCAAAATTTAAAACTAGATCAATCAACACGGCTTAAGCTAATATAATTCCGAGAAAATGTATATAATAAAAAAAGTGTATATTTAAATGTCGTCAATGTTCAAGTGTTAAATTGATCTGATTTTCATTTGTTTTTTAAATAAAAAAGTGTTCAGTAAAAGGCAGCCGCCTTTGAATTCAAGTGACCTCATAACCAGAACCTACACGGATCACACAGGTATTCAAACATTTTTATTAATAGAGTCCATTACTAGTGATGGTCAGATCAATTCCCATTTTTCTGTGGCGTGAAACTACTGTCGATTCTGCAGCGTGGAAGACAAATTTGCAGAGCATATTTTATGTACCTGCTCTGCTTTGGAAAGAACTAGGTTCCAGATCTTCGGATTCACCCGACTTTAAACAAGTCTCACCCAATTCTCACACAATAGATCCATCTGGGTGGCAGTGAAAGGCGATAAGGTCATCCCACTTATTTTTCACCTAAACTAACTGGTTAAGCTTGTACATCGGTGTGACCGCTACAGAGGGTATACACAACATAATACAACCAGCAAAGATGTATGTAGCGGAACAATAACAGTGACAAAAACCAAGCAGCAGAACAAGAAATGAAAGTACAAGAGAGAAATACTATAATATTTTGACGGAGAAGATAAAAAAAAAGATAAAAAATCACGTGACTAGGGTATGTGTGGAAAGCGGGAGGCAGCTCTACAATTTGCAGTATGGTATAATGGCCGCCTAGCGAAAAAGAAGGAAAAGTGGCCGACCGACCGCAAGTAGAGCCGGATTACGCAGTTGACAGGAAAAAACCAGATTTGTGAAATAATCCAATTAACAGAGGCTAGGATTCATCAATCTTTTTATAGATACTCCACCTGGTGTGATTAGCCGTTGCGTATTATATCTATTATGTTGTATATTTTTGGAATCAGTTTAGTGAAAACGTTATAAATAGGTATTCCCATTATCCTAGGGGTAAAGAAGTGAAATTAATTATTACAAGTATGAATACTACGATAAAATAGACAAAACTAACTGCATGATAATATCAAGTAGACAAGCAGTAATTAAAATTATAGAACAAGTAATGGAATTCGAATGTGATACAGAAGAGGAAGTAGTATTTTGAACATGACTGTAACAAAATCTAAAGTCTAAGCGACATACCTAAAAAATTGGGTTAAGTGTATCAAATTGGGTTAAAAACAAATGACTCGACACAGTTGTTGATTAGACTAATGTATGCGATTTGACCTGCAGCAACTCAAATTTCATTCCCTATGTCGGAAATGGGTTTTTTTGTAATTAAAATATCAATGGACGTCATAAAACGACTTACGCAATTTCTAAATGTTGATCAAATACTTGTTATGTGCATTGATTAGCCACGATTTACCATAGCAAAAAATTTGCCACACTTATATGGATCTGGAAAACAAGATCTACTAACAAAAAAAAAGTATATTTTGTTGCAAGTCCTGGAGAAAGCGAATGAACGAATAATTATGCATGTAAGAGACATGGAGCCGTTGTGCTGGTACTGATATTTTGGTTTTGGTCATATCTTTTTTCCTAAGTTGAATCGACTAGGCTATAACAATCTATGATATATTCCTGCTCATTGTATTGAGAAAAACCTTGGAAAAGAAAAGCAGAAGCTTTTCGCAGTTTTTATGCCTTTTCTGGATGCGACACAGCATCTTTTTTGTCTTCGAAAGGTAAACGATCGACATGAAAAGTGTGGACTAACATCAGAAATATTCAGCATTTCATGCAATATCTTTCCCATAGAGAAATTATACGATGCTGAACATCGAACATTTAAAACATATAATAATATAATAATGTCCAGTGTGCTAACGACATCCTTATTTGCGATTGAAAACAAGCCTTCTTCTCTTATCTCACTAACTGGAACTGTTTTACATGAGGGCAGCAGCATACCACGCAAGTCAGATATGGAGAAGAGCGACCAGTCAAACCAAAACGACCTTCCTGCTTAATGTGACGGGATGGAAAGAGGTTGAAGGCAAGTGAATACCATTGTGGTCGAAAAAAAAAACACGCATATTTGGAAGGCATGACACGTGTAAATGCAACACACAATGTTAAACGAAGCATTGTTTATGCAAAAAAATTAACTGCCTTCCACACTTGCATGCAAGAACTGTAAAGCAGAATGCAGTAACATAAATTGATGTATATTTACTTCGCTACAAACTTATTTTTTTTTGTTACCAGACACAATTTTAAGAATGGGGGGCAAATATAAGATATTTATTAATATTGAAATCTATAAATAATGTTTATTGTGCACATGTCCATACAAAATGATAAAAAAAACCGTTTTAAATACCATACCATGATCTTTCAGAATTGCTTATAAATATTTTCTACAACTAAATCTATACTCCATATATCATTAAGTTAGATAGTTTGTAGTGCTGAAGTTATGTATATTTATGCTTAATTTGATATCGAGAAATTGAAATTGTATATGCAACTAGCTGGTTAGAAATTATCATAAATGCATTGGGATTAGGGTCCTCTGCGGCGACAGAAATATTTATGGGTTGTTATGTATGCGTAGACCTTGTGCGAACATCACTTCACTACTCAATATATACCAGAGTTATGTTAGTTCGAATAAATTTATTGATGGTGGATGTAAAACAACATATGTTTCTTGAATGAAAAAGACAAATTAATTTTTGTGATTTATAGTGATTTTTTAATCTGTAACAAAACTTTAAAAAACACTTTCATAGAAAGAAAAAAACAGAGTACACATTTGGTTAAACTAAGTGGTTGTAAATATATTTTTTGTGGTCTATACTAAGATAGTATTTTAAAAATCAAACAAAAAAACTTTTAAAATTATTGTAAATTAAAAAAATTATTTACTTTTGGACATATTAATAATATCACCCAGTACATGAAACAATGTGACAAATATAGAAACAGTAACAAAGTAACAAATTTAGTAAGAAATAGAATACCAACTTCATTTTAAAAGATAACAAAAATGCAATTTGATTAAATTTGACAACCAGGATTTTGTTCAAACAGTAATAGAATTTTAATATAAAATTAGTTTAAAATTACAGTATAATTAGTTTTAGTTTATAGAAATAACTTATTTTTAAAAGTAACTAAATCCAGTTTCTTTCTATTGGGCACAAGAAATTTGAACTTTCTAGATGGGATTAGAAAATGTAAAAAGTTGTTGATTTAACAAATGAAAATCGAGGAGTCTTGGTAGAATTTCAAAATGGAAGAGATGTAGTTGCTTTTTCATCCTAAAAAATTAAAAAAATAAGAAAGTATACCAAACCTAGTAACTATAATTTGTTGTAAAATTAGTAATAAGTACTTACTGGTGCAATTGGTACAATAAGTTTCTACCCATATATCCTTTACAATAGTGAAAAGTCATCATACATTTTGGAAATGGAAGTATCATAAAAAGGCTCCTACCTTTTTTGTCCTGGAATTCACAAGTTATGGATGGATACAACGTGGTTTTCTAAGATTCATCTGGATTTTCAATCTGCTTGATTGGCACTTTCCCTGTGAAAAGAAAAAAGAAGCAAGTAAAACACAATTTATGAACCCTGATGTAGTTGTAAAGGTACAAAATTTTTATATGAACTATTACTTACCATTTTATTTGTTTTTAATATTAATCTCATTCCATTTAATGATTTAAAAAGACACATTTGCTCGTTCATAATAAATACATAACCTATAAACTATAAATCACTTTTTTAAATTTAAAGTATATTCAATAAAATATAACGGCAACGGCATTGCCAACGTATAATAAAAAAATTAGTCAGAGAAGGTGGGTTATTTAAGTCATTACCACTGTCCATAAAGTGTGTGTGAAGAAGAGTGAATGTTTTATTATAGAATTTTAAAATTTTGTTGTAATAGAGTCCAGAAATAAATGTTATTTTTTGAATACTAATTCTTAGTTGGTATATTTTCTGTTGACTGGTTGGCTACCCTGAAATCCCATGAGATAAATTTATTCCATTCTTTGAAATTCATAATACGAGGGCCACTGAAAAAGTAATGAACCCAATTAAACTAAAATATTCCCTGAGATTACCTGAATTATGAAAATAGTTACAAAATTTAAATAATTAAGAGTCTTATTGCTAATTAACAAAATTTATTAAAAGATATAGAACACAATTTTAAATAAATTGCATTTTTGTGACAAATTTGAATAAAATATAAGGTAAGTAACTCCGTCACAATACATTTCCTATACGAATCAATTTTTGAATTTTAGCAAAATTATATTACAGATAGATATAATGTTTATATTCTCGGAGATTTTATTATAAAATTATTATTATTGATACGTTTCACGATTTAATTAATTATATTGATTTTATTTTGCATAACATAGAAACATTTTCAAAAAGAACGCCAGATTATATCTGAGAGTAATTCACTTCCATTTTTCAATAAGATTTATATCATTCAGCTCTTGATATTCGTATTAAAATAAGTTCAAATGGAAGGATGCGTTAACAAAGTAAAAATTTGGACTATCTAGCTTTTACTTAGCGTATTAAAGAAACAAAATGGCAAATGGTACTGAATAAGACATTAGATGTTAACCAATTTTATAATATTTTGAATAACATCGTTGAAGACTCTCTTTCCCAGTTGCTAGCCGGATAAGCAAGTCTGGACAATAAGGACTTCGCCTTGGATATTTTCATAAAAATAGAAGATTTTTTTGATAAGACCAGCTTCCCAAGAGAATACACTCACTAATCAACAGCTGGTTAGTGGATGAATACATATAACATGCTCTCAAATCGATCAGTAATCATAGGTGTAGAAGATGTGAATATAACAGGCTTATTTGCGAGAGGATGACAGTCACTACACAATAGCGTTTGCATATGACATGGTCATTCTGCAAACAGAGAATATACGAAAGACTCAAAATTAGCTCTCAAAATTATAGAACAGTATTCAAGAATAGATATCCTAAACACAAAACTAAAATCTGCTGAAGTATCTTCAACTCTTCTTTGACAGCAAGTTAACAAGGAACTCACACCTGAAAAACAGTCGACAAGTAAAATTCAAGAAAAGGAGAGATAAAACAAGAAACTGTAGTGCTACAATGGGGCTTTAAAGTTACTCTGACAACAACACAGCAAAGAAATAGTTTACTATAAACTAAAAAAAAATCTGCGGGCATTACCAAGTACTGAAGCATCTTCAGAATCCGCACTCCCCAGAGGATACGTACAAGAAAATGAGGCTATTGAGCATAACCTCTACGATTGCCCGACGCTCTCATTTATTAGAATATTTGTTTTCGGCGAGTATTGGCTAGCACCGGCCGATATAAGAGAAGCGCCTCTTGGCGTTGTTGACAACTACATTAAATATATATGCTGGCTGCCGAGCTAACAGAGGCATGTCAATTTAGGAAGGTGCACAATGGACCTAAGTACCTTGGGGCAACCCACTCTCCACACGTTACAGATACAGAAAATAACTTCCCAAATACATTTTTAATCACAATTTTAAAATTTTCTCCTCTTGGTTTATACAACATATAAAAAAGCCTCAAATGAAAAAGACATATAGTAAATTTAAAAATATGTCACACACTTTTAGTGAAAAATACAAAGAATTAAGATAAGTAAGTAATAATTATAATAAATCCTTTATTCTAAATAATTGAGAAGTTTACAAGTATCAAAACAAAACTAAAATATCAATAAAACAAAGCTAAAATATCAATAAGTGCCTAGACATTTGTTTCGTTTGTAAATATAAAAACATACTACAATTTACATCTTCATAAAAATCTAAAAATGTACATTGAATAATAAAATTAGATAAAAGAAAATATAACGAAGAATTAGAACAGAACATAACGTTTGGAATTATATCTATATACAAAAATAGTCAAAACTCAGTGATAACTGCTATTATTGCCTTAAGTTTTGCAAACTTCTTTTCATCAATATATGCAGATGTCCCACAGGAAAATATATTCAGCTTTTATTAATAATTAATTTCCCACTTTACGGACTTTATTTTGAAATACTCTGTATATACCATACCGTTATACTCGGTATGTATATGGCTTATTGTTACTAAAATTGAGTGATTAAGGCTTATTACTCAAAGGTACCAAAAGGTTCTAACATTGGTCTGGTTTTATTATTAATTTACCAAAAGTAAAAATATCAAATTTCTTACTATTTGCAGATGATCTGAAAATGTTTCGTCCTATAGAAAAATTAGAGATTGTATCCGGTTATAAAAGGACATGAATAGGTTTACCAGAATAAATTACATTTCAATAGCAGTAAATGTTTTGTTTAACGATAACTCGTAGTAAGTACCCGTGTATTTTTAATTATTTTAATGCATGATCCAAGCCTCAAACGCTGTTATGAAATAACACTAGTACACTCATTTGCAACACATGTTAAAAATACAACAAAATCAGCTGACAAAACCACAGATTAAAGATAATATTCTTTAAGCTGTGACAAAACATTGGATTTCATAATAAGACAATCATATAATTTCAGTAATACAAATTACCTTAAATTTTTATTCTATACCTTAGAAGTTAGAATTTGGTTTGCAAGAATGGTTTTTAATAAAAATATAATAATAATACTCTCCCTAATTCATCCCCTTACGAGTTTATTTTTACCCCAAAAGCTGGGCTTTGGCGTGGAGCACTGGTGCGACTTAAAGATGATTGATGATGCCATTTGATTTACAGGTGAGGAAAACCCTGTAATGTTTAAATTTGGCCTTATAGCGGTTTTTCATAAAATTAGGAATAAGCTAGTTTTTCAGTAATTATTTAATGGGTCCTATACCCGCCTTTAAACCACTGTGCTTTTGGACCGATATGCGAACCACTGATTTTGTCCTCACCGTCGAAAGCGATTCAGGGGTCTCTATGCGACACTCTGGGTGAGCATGACGAGATGCTAAATGCCACTGGTGGCTCCATATAATGCGCATGCTCGCTAAATTGTCATAGGAATGATGTAAATATGCGCGGCAAAGTTTAAAAACATGTAAAAGCAATCTTTCTACGTATTTCACTAATTATTGTCAGATACAAAAATGAAGGGGTTTTTAAAAACTTAATACAGTGAGTAATGATATTAAAAATAGGTGTTTAAATAGTTTTTTAATGTATATAACTGATATTTAAATAATGGAAGGGCGTTTTAAAAATTATTAATGCAGTAAATAGAATATTCAAAACAAGCGATTAAAATGTTTTTAATATAAATAACTGGTATTTCGAATTATTTTCTTAATAAAACGAATAATGTGATTTTAATTTAATATTTTTACAGATTTGTGAATATCCGACAAGGCCAATAATGATCATGTTTGTTTAGGAAAATAAATAAAACACAAAAATATGGTGTACCTATATTTTTAAGAAGTTTATAATCATATATTTATATCACATATAGGTAGATATATAAAAATAATAATACAATAACTGAAAATAAAAATCAATATAAATAAAGTACTGTATATATGAGGCCATTATTGAAATAAAATGAAAAATAAGTTGTTTATAATAGATAAGTATATCTACTCCACCTATATATGCCTACGATGATTGTCAAAACAATGGCTAATTATAATTATAAATATAGGTTAAAATAATTCAAAATAATCCCAGCCACCGAAATTCTATATTTCTATACTAATTGCAAATCCAACATTTAATATAATATAGGTCAGGATTCTGTGGACTTTAAAACTTCTATTATTACCATCTTATTACATAATACATAGGTGTGCAGATTTTTGAAAAATCGTTTACTTTTTCTTTTTTATTATTGTGGTGGAAATTCTCCTTATGAACACCTTCCCCTTATGGTTGGCATCTAGTGTGGGGCTCACAGCTTGCTTCGTTTAGAGCACATGTCCACTAAAAACAGCATAGGTCCTATTGTTCCACACTGAAATTGCTTGTAATTACAAATGTTTTACCCAGCATTTCTTTTGCAATCTGAAAAGAAATAAACCTAAAAGTAGTTAACAACCCCCATAAAGTACCCTTGAGATGCTCCAACTATGTGGAAAATTTAATTAAATCATTTCAAAATGAAAAAAACCTTAAGTTTAGAATTTGATGTTATTCACTTTATCAATTTTTGAGTTATCATGGATGTATAGACATTATCGCAAAAATGATCAAAACGGGGAACAATATTTTTATTGGGAGCTTTATTGCTGCTGTTCTTGAAGACAATCATATTCCTGTAATTTAACAAATGTCTGATTTACTTTAACAAATAATTTTTTGATTTAATTTTTATTTGACTATTTAATAAATTAACAAAAATATATGTTATCAAAATAATCCATTAACTGAAATAAGATGAGCTCATTTTGTCAATCCTTGTTTTTAGTAAAGATATTCATCTCTTTTAACATCAAGTTTCCAAGTATCTAGACAGAAAGACTAAAACATTTTTCATAAAAAATAGTTCCTAGAGACAGACTAATAGTTATAAAACTGTACATTTTCATCTAAAAACTTCCATGAATTTTATAGGTCATATAATTTCATTAGGTATATTTATGTAATTAGGCAATACAAATGTTTCGATATAAGTCAATCATATTTGGAATGTTAATTTTAAACTTGTGACTATACCCAATAAAATTATATAACCAATAAAAACAAAGTTTTCTATTGAAAATATATATTATGTATAATATAGTCAAATTATTAAAAAAACATGTTATTACAATAAAACCCAATAACAATATTTTAGCTGATTTTGTATACACTTGTAACACAAATAATTTTGAAGCTATTAGGTAGTAGACGGTAGACCCTTTATTCACTTTTGAAATTCTCAAGTGTTGCAAATCTAGATTGTGACCATAATGTATATTTTGAAAGGGTACATATACAGCTGATTCCCATCATCTATTAGCTTTATATGACTTGTGCAACAACAAGCAATAACATCTAATTTACAAAACTTCCGTGACTTTTCAACAAGCGACTTCATAGTTCTGAGCATTGCTTACCTGTTAAATTTGCATTAAATATTTTAAACAACTAAACATTATTCATCTTACCTGTTTTTGATAGATAGTAGTTATAATAAATAACATTTCCACCAGTACTCTTCTACGTTTTAGCTATAGTGTAGATATTAGTTACACTTATATTAATCATTTCAAAATTGCTTTTCCAGCTTTCAAATGTTAGTGCTTAAAAAATCATAATGGAATAAAGGGGAAACTTTTACCATTTTTATTTGCAAATACAATATCCTGTAATTGTGAACTTGCTGTATTAAACTTTCACTTTTTTGATAGGATGAGTTAGGTATTGCAGTCCTGTTTCTCTTTCTAAACCGTGCACTTCTCGACTATGTCTATTTAAATTGGACTTCTTAGAAAAAAAATTTCTCACAAACGGAGTATTACAACATTCCATTTTGATAAATAAAAATTATCACTCTTCCAGAATGACAAAGGAGAGAATGACAAGTTAAAACCGCGCCAATCTTGATGACACATTTAGCCAGCATGCCCATTATGTGGAGCTACCAGTGGCATTTAGCATCTCGTGTGAGCATGTGGCTGCCCTGTATTCAAGAGGTCGGTCTAGCATTTCCGCCCTGACGTTAATTGTGGGTATATAATCAGTTTGGGGTAGGTAGGACCTCTATTTGAGTTTAGTTAGTTAGCTATTTATTTGGTTTTAGAGGTTTGTTTGGTTATTTTAGCCCTTTCTCTCAAGAATTTATTTCGTAATAGAGGGCGCTCATGGGACACCTATTTGTCACTAAGGTATGTTGGTATTACTGGTTTGGGAGATGTCAAATGACGTTGTTCCGTCTTGCTCTTGCTGGAAATTTCGAGATTGATATTCGACACGAGGTTTTGATTTGGAAGGTACTGTTTCGAAATTTATTGGAAGTCGTTTCATTCCATTTAGGATATTGCGAAGCAACTTTTTGTTCTAAGTTACAACATTGTGGATTTGGTAGTATTTTTTTAATGAACACATGTTGTAGGAGCACTTAGGAGGATATATTTAACCACGTGTTGAATCTCATCGTGCCCACATATATATGTAGTCTTTCTGAATAAGCCGTTCACGAATTTTTCGTTCAATTTGATCTGGTGCATCGTTTTGTTCCTCCTTTTGCGGATTAAGAAAAAAAGGGGGTTCTTGTGACGGGCTATCAATTCTTGGTACGGGCCAGTACTCCTTGTGATCAGCTAGTAATCGTCTAACGGGCTACCAACCTTTACGACAGGCAGGTTGATTTGTATGCCGAAGTAGGACATCAACCGTCTACTAGAGCAGCTGGGAAGAAGTCACGGTGTACCGCAAGTTTTGCTATCTTATTTTTTTTATATTACTTATTACTATTTAATCTATTTTATTGGGGGGTGTAATTAGTACGTGTTTTAATCTAAACCTAATGTAAACGAGGTTCAGGGGTGTATGTATATAGCGTTTTAGTTGTAAATATTACTCCCAGTGATACTGGATTACTGTTATTAGTTGGGGAATCTGATAGTAATGTACTAAGTGATTTAGTTGTTATTAATTTGGTAAATATTAGTATATATCATAGTGTGAACGAAGTTGACCCCCCATGTCAACACGATTTACATTTATATTATTAAACTTGGGTATATATTGCACTTAACTTATTATTTATCCCCACTTGCTAACTGTCAGCATCTATTTTTATGGTAAAGTAACTGATATAATATAAGAGGAGCATACTCGATTTGTAGCCGCTTGATGGCCTTGTAGAGGAGATGCTATAGTTTCCTATTTGGAGTTTGGTAGTAAACTGTCACATGGATTGTTGGATGTGAGGTTAAACTCCTGGCGCCCACTCACAAACATCACTTTTTCTACGACTCACCCCCTTCTTCACTGTAGTTAGTCGGCATCCAACTTTGGATTGACATAAATCCCACCTCAGGTGCTTAGGCACAGAAAGTAGATAGCAACCCGGAAAACACCATCCACCGTCATAGAATCGGTAACGTTTGGCGATTTTTTTATAATCTGAATGTCATATCAACACAAATAAAATTTCTACTAATACGGCAACCATCAACCTGGCAAATAAATTAAATTTACATGATCTACGGTAGGATTCGAAGCCAGTGTGTCTTTAACCGCAAAACTGCTTGCAAATTAATGCGAGCGCGTTAGACACCTATGCCACCGTTCCGATTGTGTATTGAATATGAAACTAGTTTAAACCAATATGAAAAGAAAAACACAAAATAATTTGTTTCAAAAAGTATTAAAATATATCACAATTACCTAACCGTCAGAAGTACAGCTTTTAGAAAGGAGTTTAGTAAACTATCGCTAGAAAATAAAAGCCAATTTTCTCTACAACATTATTAATAATAAAATCAACTCTCCTGAACTTTTATCATTAATTAGATTTAATGCTCCAGTTAACATAGTTGATGCCTATATTTAATAATATACCTACCTTTGGTATTTACTAGAATCAGATCCCATCTTGTTTCCATGCGTCCACTTGCAAACCTAGGTGATTAATCTGGAATTATTGTTTATCGTACATATAGTTATTGTATTATGTTTTATTTATATGTAATAAAAACTAATAAAATAACTTTCATCTAAGGCTCATCTTAGAGGCGAACCACTTAAAATCCTGGTACGTTTTTACTCGAATTCACCGAAATCATCACGGAACTCCCGAAATCGTCACGGATTTTCCGAAATCATCATCCAAAATCATCGGAGAAATCACTTCAAATTCAATTTTTCGCTCCGAAATACAAATGCAGCAATCCATTCTTTTTGCTTTAATAATATTGTATCTACGTCATTTCCTTTTGATGACGGCGATATCTTAAATGGGGAAAATAAAATTTTGCCTGGTCGAAGAGACAATCTTAAAATGTCTTCACCTTCACTTTATCACACTCAACTATCAATCCCATAAAAGTCTTCCCACTTTATAAATTTTTAGTAGCAGTTTACATCCATCACCGTGTGATTGGATTCACTTTGTCGGATGTGTATAGCGTATCTAGAATTCTCGACGTATATATCCGTTGAATAAAGCAATAGTTTGATTCTGAGCAATCGATTTATCAAATGCCGCCTGCAGTTTCCTTGTACTTGTAACTGAAACTTTCGTCGTCGAACTTCGAACGTGCGAGAGAATCTAATTATTTTAGAGACGTTGATCTTGGGACGAGAATTGGAATTGGGTAGTTCGAGGAAATTTGATCAAAATTGCGGAAACATGAATTCCCTGGATCTCTCGCAGCGAGTCGTCCCGATGTATGGATTTGCTTAACGCAATCAGAAAAAAATTGAATAGAATAAAATTAGTAAGCAGCGAAACACCAAAGGAACAATTTTATTTTTCAATGATAACTACACAAAAACGGCCATTGAAGTATATTTTCTAAATTTTATTAATTTTTGTTTGTTTATGTTATTCTAGTATCGGCCTTAGGAAACGTTTCCGCAGTATAGCGAATATTAATTTGAAATGTTTAGCACCACATTATTACTCATCGACCAGAGCTTCCCAAGATCCTGCAAAGAAGCAAACCTGATCCTAATACCCAAAGGGTGAAAAGATGACGAGTAAGTAAAGAGATACAGACCCGTATAACTACTACAATAGGAAAACGATACGAAATACTAATAAATACAAGACTAAAGAGAGAAGTGGGGAAAAGACTCTCTTTATCATAAAAGGATACAAACCCGTCTAACGACTGAACACGATAGGCAAACGATACTAAACACTAATAAATACGAGTCTAAAGAGGAAAGTGGTGAAAGGGCTATCCTCATTTTAATATGATTTTAAAAAGGGAAGGTCCATAATCTAAGCTGTAAAAAAACTAATCAGAAACAGCAGAAATATGTGGGTTGCGGCGGTAGTGAAGGACGTCAAAGTTGTCTTCAATACCGCCTCGTGGGAAATCATAATAGATAGCTTAGAGGAGAAATAAGCATCAGAACCAATGAGGAACCTAATCGACTCATATCTCTCTCACAGAGAAAACTATAACAACCAACTAGTCTAAAGACCACCGCTTGTCACCAAATGTAACAACCAACTAGTCCAAAGGACCACCACTTGTCACCAAATGTAACAACCAACTAGCCTAAAGACCATTTGTAACTGCTTATAGGTCTTTAGCTACTGTTGTTAGTTTACTATTAAGGGATTGAGGCAGCACTATCACCAGCCAAAGGGTCCTGGAGTCCCGAAGGAACATCCATTCAAATAAAAATAATAAAAAAATAAAATTAAAAGAACAAAAATTATCCCTTAATAGCATAGTCGAGCGGTACTTGGCAACTAGTTTCAGATTCTTTTAGAAACGCCGAGACTTCTCAAATGCTCTGGTTTTGGAAAGGAGGAAGAGATTAATAATAAGTATTAAAACATTAACAGATGTACATTTAACATAAGTACAAAATTAACTAATAGTCTCAAGAATAAATGAATAAAATTATATTTAGGGAATAAAGCACTTCTTGATAATATATCCAAACTTTTAATAAAAAAACCTATTATTTATAATAACTAGATAAACTTCCTATTGAATTATATAGCTTAGGCTTAATAACAACTAAAATTAGTACTGGAAACTTTAATTAAACAATAATATAATATATAAGATGAATGTAGGTACTCGGGATGAAAATGTAAAATTGGCATCTATATGTTAATCAATTAATCATCTCAAACAAAACATTTTAAAAATAATTTAAAGATATTTACCTATTCTAGTTCACAAATCGCTACACAAATTTTTACTATTACACATTACTTTGTTTCGGGACTTATAGTCCCGAAAACGAGAGTCTCGCCTGCGGCGAGAGTGTTGGACATCAGTCCTCACTCGAGTCTTTTCTTTCTGTATAGTCTCTCTATGTAAACCCAAAATTTACGTGATAGTAGTACTTGTTAGAATGCTCACGTTCTACCTTGAATTTCCTAGTTTAATGTAAGCCATTGACTGGAGTAATAACCTGATTATTTGTTTTATTTCCATACGTGTGTTTCCTTTTGAATTTTTAATTTAAAACATTAAAAATACTTTTTTAGAATTTTTGCTAAATTCTTTATATTTTCCAATAATAATGCCAATTATTACAAAACCTAGTAAACAAGCAGAACAAAAAATGCAGGGATTCCATAAGGTTCAGTCTTGGGAACACTGTCGTGGAATATTCAATACGATATAATTATCAAAACACGATTGGATAAATGGGTATCCGTGATGACTCTCAAAAACACGAATGGATAAATGGGTATCCGTGATGACGTTCGCCGATAATCTACTGATAGTCATCGAAGCAAATCATTATGAGGAGAACAGTTCAATAGAGGATCTCCTGAAAATAATAGAAGAAAATATACTGGAGGTTGCAGAATACAGGACAAAGGACCACAGAGGAGAGAGAAGATAAAGTCTAGGGTTGGTAAAGCCGAAATACAATACCTAAAAAAATGTAAATACTTAGAAGTATTAGTCGATAACAAAGGAGGCAGAAGACAGACTAGCGAAATTGTCGAGAATATTTACAAAATAAATATAAGAAGGCCGGGGACACAAAAGAGACAAATGCTGAACAATCGATTTTACTATATGGGTAACCAATATGAAGCACTAAAAATGAAAACGTACAAAACCCTAATGAACGACACACAGAAGAAGGCGTTACTAAAAGTAATGAACGCTTATAGAACAGTGTCCACGGTGGCCATCCAATCGATCGTAGGAGTATCTCATATACACCGCTAGAGAGGAAAGGCAAGATTATGTAAGAAAGAAAATGGGAATAGAAAATAAGTGAAGGAAGAAGACAGAGAAACAACACTAGAGAAATGGCAAGAGGATTTTGTAAAGGAAGCAGACAAAGAGAAAAGCCCATAAACAAAATCTGAAGAGATGGGTAGAAAGTAAACATCGAATAACGAACTATTATATTACCCTGTTCCTTTTGGCACACGGGTCGTTTGGGACATACACCACGGTATTCGGGAAAAGCCAAACCGCAAAATGCATATGTTTTGGAGAGAGAAATTATACCCCGGAACACATGTTCTAGAATGCCAGAGATGGCTAAGAATGAAAGCAGAAGCGGAATCAAAAGTGGGAGATGAAAAACACAGTTAATGTACATCATGCTAGAGGGAAAAGAAGAATGGAAAGCAGTTCGTGGTCTAGTGCACCAGGTAATAAAAGAAAAGAGATTATGGAAAGAAGGAAGCAGGTTATATAATTAAAAAAAAAAGGTCAAATCCCAGACGCTGATGGAGGTTCGGAAGAAAAATACCGACGTATAGGATTTCTTCACAAAAAAATTACAGACTTTCGAATTCACCCGACTGGAGCCCATAGGTCTGTTCACGTCTGAAACACATACAGTTATATGAAACACATATCGCACGGCGCGGCACTTTTCGACGACACTTTGGATCGGTTTCCGGGCAAAGCGTTTGCTGCGTGTTGCACTCGAGGTCACTGTCCTCAGACATCGCTTGTATTTGGAGGTGATTAGTCGATATTTTATAAAATTGATACTTAGAAAGTTCTTTAGATCTAGGTAGTGTTGCCAGATGAACAATAGCTGGAACAGTATGGGTAAAAAAAAAACCGTAGATCTGAACAGTAGATTTTAATATAGGGGGAAATAATTATAATTTGCAGTGTAATAAATAAAAAAAACAAGTATATAAGAAATGAAAAATAAACATTTTTCTACCCAAATTAGAAAGTAAACAAAGAATAAAAACAAATAATAACATTTTTAATACAGTGCAACCTCTTTAATCCGAACACCTAATTGTCAGACCTTGTTCGGATTATCGAATTGTTCGGATTAACGAATATACAATAAAATACCTCTTAGACATTTTTAGACCTTTAGATCTATGTATGTATATTGATTTTTGTACATTTAAATGCATTATCAAACTACGTATGGGCGACGCGGGCCGTGCTGCAGGTCTTTTCATGTCAGCGTTCGGATTACAGAGGCGGCATTCGGACTATCTCGCATCACGATTTGCGTTCGGATTAGCATAATTCGGATTAGCGTGGGTTCGGATTATCGAGGTTGCACTGTATATACTTAGCGTACGGAAACAAAAAAAAAACAATGAAAAATAATAGGTACCTACTTCTTTTAGATCAGTCTGAATCAGATAATACAAAATCTTTGTGGTTGGCATGCATGTTCTTTTTATGATGCCCTATTAATTCTTTGTTTCATTTTAAATGAAAACAAACCTACAATAGTGGCTGCTTATTACGCTGCTTTTACTGCAGAAAATTTACTAGAGAAAATAGACTTTAAACACTTGCTGAAAAATGAGGCAAACTTAATAATTTAACAACAAAATTTGCTAGATACAAAAACAGTGGATCTACTTTAAAACAGTAGGTCTGGCAACGCTGATCGTTCCCTCGAATGGTTGTCTGCGGGTGTCGTGTTACCTGTCTCCTTGCTTCCCAAATGTACGGAGCGTAACACTCATGCATCTGTCGTCCTTGCGGTCGTCTCGGTGGTCTCCTGTCTCCTGTGGTGCCTACCGAAATGGTATTTTAAGTTAGACATGAACCTCAATACATCTGGATAGCAATAGGAGATGAGGTCATTCCATTTATTTTCAACCTTACCCAACCTAGTTTATTTTTAACTTTTTCAATGAAATAAAATTAAGCAACAAATGTTTTTAAAGTTTCATATTTTTAATGTTTATTTAATTTCGTATTGGCGCGAAATAAATTTCAGATTAGGAGCGCCAATAAAATTTCTGCGCCGCTGGCCCCTGCTACTAAAGCACGACATCCAAACAAATACATTCGATTTAACTTGACCAAAACGCTGGAAATATGAATAAGATCATTAAAACTATGGCAAAAATGGAACTGACATTTTAACAACAAGAAAATAAGGGTCACATTTTAATTTTCCGAGAATTTTTCCTTATTTCAGTAGTTTATTGATTTTTTATTATTTATTATATATATCTATTATTTATATGTCTACGAATGAGACTAGTCTGCGGTAACCATTTTCTTCACGGTAGAAGCTGGATGTGTATCTTTTCAATGTTCTGGGATGATAGTTGCTCGACCATATTTTTCGTGACTGCTGCAGTGAAAGTCGAATTTTCGGTAACAATGAAATCCTGAGAAATAAATTTACGTTATTCCACTCGACGTAGCGGAAACGAATGGGAAGTGTAATCTTTTGATATAATATTCGCTGTTTAAATTTATAATGGACACACCGTCAGATACTCGAAACTCATATAATTTTTCTTTAGAAACTTAGCTATCCATTAGTGTATTACTAGTTGCCTAATATACTCCGATGAGAATATAATTTTTGTGTCACGTGATGGTGTTTCGACCGATTGAGTAGACTGCTGGGGAATATTAAAATTAATTTGATTAATTAAAAATGGTACATCAATATAATATTTTATAAAGAAATGCCACATTGGAAACTACCCTTCTATTTTCCAAAGATGGTATGCTGAACCTCGAAAGCAGCAGAGATTGTTTAATACCTCGAATGGGATACAGCCCATCTATTTTAAAAGAAATAAGACACTTGAGAAATCGCCGCTGAATATTTTCCAATGATCTTTTATGAATATTGTAAGTAGGGTTTCAGATGAGAGATACATATTCTAGCTTGGAACGAACTAAAGAAAAGAAAAGGATATCCAGCTTTGAGAGTATTACGAATTAAGAACCCTGAGCTTCTCAACGCAGAAGCAACGATATTATCAATATAATCCGAAAAAGTAACTTTTTGGTCAAATAATATACCTAAATTTTTAATTTGTGCACAAGTTGATAAAGGTAGGTCGTTAAATAAATAATCAAACTACACCTTGTTAATATTTCTAGTATTTGAACGGACTTTACATTTAGACACATTCATAAACAGCTTGTTTTCATTATACCAATTTTTAACGATGCCCAGTTGGGTGTGTAAAAAGTGGCAGTCTTGAATTGTTGAAATTGAGGTAAATATTTGTAACTCATCAACGAACAGCAGGTGATTGCATGTTAAGTTTATTGCAAAGTCAGACAGATGGGCATAATTAGCGATGTCTGACTGATAGAAAAGTGTAATGGCGACTTAGAGTCGTACTTTAATTTATTAGAAGTCAATGATTTTATATTTGAAGATTGAAGGAATAGAGCTATTTGAAAAAATTTATTCTCATTAAAACTGACAAGCTCTAGTTTGACACATGACGTAAAAGTGTAATACAAAGGTACGGACACTTTCAGTATCGTCATTGCATTTCCTCTTTATTCTATATCAGTAATTTGAAAGATTCGTATGCTCCGCCCTACTTTGTGACGTCTCGCCTTGATTATATGCGATGCACAAAATAACGTGATTTAAATGATTTTAAACAGGCACATTCTTTGTTTCACGGATCTGTTGTTATTCTATCTCAATGAGCGTTAAAAATTAAACAGTGCCGGATTTTATTTAACTCACTCTTTTTATAAATGCACTCATATAAATTGTACACAAAACTTGAACTTTTTACCGTTAAATTTGTTTTGATACTAATGTTTTTATTTTCATATTTTTTTAATCTTGTTCCATACATTTTACAAATAATAGTAACTACAAGTGAACAAACGTGAGTAAATCCGAATGAACTATAAGGATGTGCTCGGAGAGTTACTTCCGTTTGTTGGTAGCTCTGAAGCTTATTCACGAAGGTTGTCCATTAATTCTTATTAAACATTTCTCGAAAACTATAATGAATCAAAATCTGAAAATTGAGAGTGACAAGTTTTTCGGTTAGGTTAAATTGAGACAAAATATTTAAGATTTAGAATTACTTCCGGTTACACCGCGAATACATCACTTATTTAAATACAATATTATATTATTTGAAATTTGAATTTAGAACTTCTTGTGTATTCCTTCAGTATAGAATTTGACTATATTATACTGAGCCTTTTACGAGATTTTGACTTTTTAAATATTAAATGGTATTAACCTTGAATCTTTTGACATAATTAGCATTTAAATTTTATTTTATTTTATTGTTGTAGTATTTTGTCCATATAGGGTGACACAAAATTAATATTTATATAATACACTAGTTAAAACGAATTAAGGAGGTCCTTCCGCCACCAATGTTAAATAAAAAATATTAGATTATGACTAAAATAAATTTTTTTCTAATAGTAGATGTCCTTATTTATCTAATAGTGAACTTTTAACTATACCTTACCGTGCAAATTTTTGAGAAATTTTTTTTTTTTAAATGTGTGTGTTTGTACAGTGTCTTATGAGAAAGTAAGACTTCAACAACAATTTTCGAATTATAATTAATTTTACTATTATTTATTGATTAGATGGAGTAGAAAAAAAACTAAAAATAAGGTTTTTGAAATATTTAGGTTTTGTTTTTTACAATAAAATATATAGGTTACCGTGGAATTTATTGAGAAATTATTATTAAAAAATTTTCAACTAGGTTACTTGAAAATTTTTTTGTGATTTTTTATTATTAATTTCTCAATAAGTTCCACGGTTTGCTATATATATTTTATTGAATAAAACAAAATTTAAATATTTCAAAAACCTTATTTTTAGTTTTTTTCTACTCCATCTAATCAATAAATGATAGTATAATTCGAGAATTGTTGTTGAGTACTTACTTTCTCGTGAGGCACTGTACAAATACTCACATTTTTAAAAAAAATTCTTAAAAATTTGCAAGGTAAGGTATAGTTAAAAGTTCAGTATAGATAAATAAGAACTTCAACTATTAGAAAAAAATTAATTTTAGTCATAATCTAATAACTTTTTTTTTAACATTTGAGGCGAGAGGTGTGGCGAAAGGACCTCCTTAAGGACCACTTTTAAAAAATGCCCTAAAAAATTATACTATTAAAATATTTTTAATCTGGCAAAAGTGGCTTGCCTCAGAAATTATTAGGCTTTAATATAGTATTTTCTTTTTGAAAATAAAATAAAACATAAAAAGTTATGAATGAAAAATGTTTAGAAAACTATTTTCTGTGCATAAAGCTCACTAGATTTTCAATAATTTGCCTGTGAATATTGTTCCATTCCTCCTGCAACATCTATATTTTCGACATCCTGACAATATCTTAGCCTTCTCTGAAGAACATCACAAATATATTTTATAAGGTTTAGGTCCAGAGCATTGGCTGACCATTCTGAAACCTCGATATTGTTTTCCTAAAGATGTTGAGTTACCAGGCGTGCGGTGTGAGGTTTCGCATTGTCGTGTTGAATGATATAATCTGGACCTTCCTCTATAAAAAATGAAACGATGTAGGCTTCTACAACGTCCTCTAAGTATCTGCGAGCATTAACAATTCCATTTCTAAACACATGCAAGTTGGTGCGCCCTGTTCCTCCCCAGGCCATAATGGACCCCCTCTGAAACAGTTTCTTTATCATTTGACTGCAGGTATCCCTTCCTCTACGCTTTCATGTTCGTACACGTGCATCGTTGTGGATAAGTTGATATCTTGGCTTATCTGTAAAAACAACGAGACCCCATTGGTTCATGTCCCAATCCATATGATTTTTGACAAAATTTAACCGCACTCTCCTGTGCTCACGGGGACTCACAGCTCTAACTCTGGATTGTAAATTGTCTTCGTGAAGTCTATTTCTTATGGTTTGGGTGGACATTCATCTTCCCGTAGCAGCGAAATGAATATTAGCAATGTTTGTTACTGCGAGCGAAATTTTGGAGTGCTGATCTTATCAAATTGCGGTCTTCGTGAGGTGTTGTTTTCTTTTCTCTGACAAGATAAGATTTTTTTGTAACTGTACCAAATTCCGAATGTCGGTTAAGAGTTAAGAAGCCTACAAATTACCAAATTACTTTTTCTTGGTCTTCGGATATACTCCTAGCAGAGTAATCTTCTTGAACCAAAGTAGTTGCTGGCACCACTTCATCTTACCTCAAAGATATCCTTTGGACAATATCTCTTCCCAAAGCATCAAAATTATTGTAAAATCAATCAATGTACAATAAACAGTGTAAAACCGGGAGACTATAATATTATAAAATATTCTAAAATAACAAGCGTTTGGATTTTTTATAAAAACCTATGAACAAGAACATTTCTTTTTTACATTTTTTTTACTTTCTTAATGATAATGTATATATAAATAAAATTACACGGATTTTAAAAAATGGTCCTTAATTCGTTTTGACTGGTATATTTTAATGGGTTTAAATCTATTTTACAACATAGAAATATATTTTATTGCTCTTCGAGTTTCATTAAACATTTCCTGTACCTATCTAAAACTAAATAAAGGTTGATGAACAAGTCTGGATTTAAAATCATTTTTGATTTAGGGAAATGTTTTTAAACATTTTTTTAGTTACTTAATTCTCTTTTAACGTTTTTAACGTTTTTAACGTTTTTAACGTTTTTAACGTTTTTAACGTTTTTAACGTTTTTAACGTTTTTAACGTTTTTAACGTTTTTAACGTTTTTAACGTTTTTAACATTTTTAACGTTTTTAACGTTTTCAACTTTGATTCCAATTATTTAAATTGATTATTTTCCATACTGTTGTATATGTAATATTTACAGTGTGTTTTAAAAAAGTTTGCGCCATATGGAAATTGTTTTATTTTTGAGAAAACCATTTTTTTTGTAAACGTTGATGCTTAAAGCCCTTATTTTTAAAAATGTTACTTGTAAAACAATATTTACGCCAAAGTAAGAAATCACAGTCCCATCTAAAAAAAATATTTTTGCAACTGTTGGTATTGATTATTCGTACCTATCCACATACAGATTGAAATACATTTAAATCAAGGAAGTTAAGATTAACTTTCAGTATACCCAGAAATATAATCACTGTCGATTAATAATAATAATAACAATAATAATAACATACCTTTTAGTAACAGCTATATATTATATGTAACGACCCGTTTTAAGTAATAATTTTAGTTAATTTTTTATATAATTTAACATTTTGTTTGTTTCAGGTTTTATTGGAACTAGTGAGATTTGAGTTTCATTAAGTTGGTAAGTATACAGTACTTATTATGTTGTATTAGGCATAGCTGGGCTTTCACAGCCAACATGTGGCAACTACGATATCCCTGCTATCCCTATGCTCTCTGGCTTTGTGACTGACATTCGGTTCGGCTAATATCCTATAAATATATTTTACTTCCAGCCGACGACTGGCTGTTGCCCTGTTGCCATTTTATTAACTTATATATTAGTCGTATGCCTAACACGAAAATATATATACTTACTATATATACTATATGCAAAATTAGCTTCTCTTTCTAAACTCTTGATTGAATTCGAAAAAAATAGGGCAATATGTAGTGACTTGCACATACTACATACTTTCTTTCCTCTCGTGTGCCAAAAATTTCTGAATATTTTGATAATGTTGATTATCTTCGTTTTAATGGAAGGCAAAGATTAAGTTATAACTGAAGTTGCCAGGAGTTGATTATTAGAGAATCATAGTAATTGAAAATTGACAGCTATGCATGCGTATTCACTTTACGCAATTTTTTAAATTATGATAGAAAATAGTTTCTCTCTAAAAAAAAACAAGAATTTAATAATATTTTAAAGGTTTTAGCAGTAAATATTTATAATTTAAAATAATAGTACCCCGGCAAAAACCAGTTATGTTAGGCCATTAATTAATAATCAGTTATTTTGAACTATTTAGGTGTGTAACATCTGCAATAGCTAACGTGTTTTACTTTTAACAAAATATATTAATATAGAAACCCCCTGTATATCAATTTTTTAATAAATTTACCCGGACTCTTAAAAAGGGGTGGTTCGGCTCTAAAAATTTACAATATAAAATTAAAAAACCAAATTATAATAAACTTAAAAAAAAAATTGAATGTTTATTCTTAGGGGCCCTGCTTTTCCTATTTCTTTTGCTTCTTCTGCTTCTCCTGTTTCTCCTAATTCTCCTGCTCCTCCTCTGTACTCCGACCTCCTACGTCTTCTATCTGCTACACTTTCCTCTTAAATTGAAATAAAACTTCTCACTACCTTTCTTTTATGTTTAACTCCTTGTCTCCTCTGCTCACTGTCTACTTTTTAGGACTGCTGGTTTCCCCTGTCTGCCTCGATTCCTCTCACTTCTCTATCTGTTCTCTAAACTTTGCAATAAAATCTCTTTTTACCTTTTTATATATTCTCGTTTATTTTCTCTTTTCCAAAACAAATTTAAAAAATATCTCCACAAAAGCTTTTTGACAATCTCTAATTTCACTGACTATTTTCTTTCAAAATCAACAAAAACCCCGACATTTTGATTTTTAACTGAAATTTTAATTTCAAGACACTTCACCACCCCAGTATCGTTTAATTTAGATAATAAATTTGATGACGTCAGGAATTTCTATATCAATATTTATCATATTCCTAATGGGTTATCAATTCAAAAAGCTTTAAATACGTTTTCTGCTAGTCTAGTTTATTTAAATAGCTGATATTTGAATGTTCATGAACTCTATATTATTGGTTCTTAAAAATCACGTTTATTGATTTTCTTTAGATGAAATCAGTATTGAAAACTATAGAAACCAATTATTAATATTCCGAAACAAATGTGACACAACAGTCGAATTTCCACGAACCCAACCCCTCGAGGTTTTCCCCGATTATCTCAATACTCAGCGCCCCCTACACACACAAACTAGAATCCAAGTTTAAATTGGAACATTGTCCCGAAAACAAAGTGGCCGTTATCAACATCTTAATAACGTGCTAAACTATCAAAACTCTTCGCCGGAATTGCTAGGAGTCGTTGGTTGACTGCTGGCAGTGCCGGCAGTAATTCATCTGGGCTCCGCCAACGAAATTATAACTGCTATAAGTGTCATATAAATACGCCGAACAATCGTATCATAGTTGGCTGGTATTCGTGCGCGTCATGTCTCTTAAAATCTGAGGGTGCACGGCCGGATAAGAATATTATAGAATGGAAGACGGAAAAAAGGATATGTTCTTTAACAATTTATTTTTAGTACTATTTAGTTTCATTTATTCTAATAAGGAGTTAGCCACAAAAAATGTTTCTAAAGTGTGCTATCACGTGATAGATGATTAGATTTAAATGTAGATGTAATAAACAAACGCTCTAGACGTAGTGCAAATGACATTGACAAGTTAGAAGTTTATACTGTTAGCGTAAGACTAGAAATATACCTAAATTAGAAATCTAAACAAACTAATCACTTTTATATTCACGCTAGCATAAACAAACGATAAATCGATAAACTTGGCTGCACTACTTTCTGACATGGAAAGAACATCTCATTTTATAATCGAGATGTAAAAAGTGTAATCTGGACAGCTACATCTCGGATAAACAAACGCAGATGCAGATGTAGTTGATGTTTCCGATGTGAATAAACAAACTCTCAAGATATAAAAATACATCGGAAATATTTTTGTGGATGACTCTTTACAATTTTTTAGGAATTTATTTCATTAGTAAATACATTCATTTACTAGCTTAGAGGGAAACATTGAGGAAAAATATTCTTCGTCTATTTCCAACTCTAGTTTATTGTATCACTGTGTAAAAGGAATTAGTATAGACATTTTAGAATTTTCTGAAATTCATTAAGCTATTAATACTTAATAATATAGTCTTCTTAAATAAAAATAAAGATAATAGTATTTTTCATTACCTCAGTTAGAGTATCAATATCACACTTTTGTAAGCATTCCTAATCTTGCCTTTTTCCAGTCTTCAGGAAATTGCCCTGTGGTGATTATATTATTCATTATTTTGTAACTGTAAGTGAAGCTTATACTGCTTTTGGCACTGTCTTTTCCCTGCATAAATAGCAAAAAGTTTGACGTATATTTATGTCATAAATGTGGCTTATAAAATAGTTCGACGCTAATTCGTAATTATAATTTTTCATACCAAAAAGTTTTTTTATTTTAAATTTTCAAAAATATGAAAGTTATTAGAAAAAATTAATTTTGAAGTTAAAAATCTTCTATACTTCTATGTACAATTACTTAAGGACCACCCAGGATATTAACTACCTGCCTGCTTTAGAAAATAGTTACAAAGTACATCTTGAAAGTTCAAATTACAGTAGTAAAACACCTCATATTTTCTTTATAACCTTCTTTAAAGAGCATTGACTGTTGATACACTGTCGGGTAGTTAACTTAAAATATCTTTCAGCTTTGTTTAGTATTTTAGTACCGTATAACAAAAGGTTATAGCAATTAAAATGGCATACAAAGATGACTTGTATTCAACGAAATTTCAATTCGACGAGAGATTTAGGAATTGACGTGCCAAAGGCGTAAAACATTCTATAATTTAAGGTTAAATTAAAAATCGAGTTCTTGGTATTATATTATTAATAAAATATCAGAGTACATACTTAAAATATGTTTCGTATAACTTTCATTTAAAGTAACACTTTTAGCGACAAACTTTAGTTCTAAAAGTTGACATTTACAAAAAAGCGTGTTAATATAAATACTGTTTGAGATATAGAAAACTGTCTGCGCGTCTCTCGTCTCTCTGTCGAATATTTTTTCTATAATTATGTTCTTTTAAGAATTATGAAATAAAGTTAATATTGATTAAAAAAGAAAACACTAATATTTATTTGTCAATCTTTGACAAACTTTTCAATAATGGAAGGATTATGTCCAGGAATACTTCCTTGAATTCCTGTTATTTTATAAAATTTGTTCAAAGTGAATACGAGTAAATAGCATCAAAGCATACTATTGGATAATATATGTTCATATCGCATAACCTAAAATTATTTTTCTTAAATATATCGCTTCTACTACAAGCTTTGAAAGATAAGAATTCCTCAGGACTCAAATACCATCTGTCTAGAAACGATTTGATAACAAATTAGATTAGAAATTTATCAGCTCTCTCTCTCTCTCTCTCTCGTATTCTCGTTTGTCTCAACTATATATATTTGGTCTTTGACTACTGCCTTTATTTAACTTTTCATATTCAAATATCCGTGAAAGAAACATTAAAATATTTATTATCTATTCACAGACTAAAAAACGAAAAAGTATATCATTACGTTCAACTGAACGAATATACTTCATATCCATTATACCTAGTGCAAAATCAAATCAACCAATCACAGTTCATATTTTGGTCATCTGGCTAATATTATTTTTTAAATTTTAAATAAGTGACAATACTGTCAAACTAATTGTTAGTATATTTTTTCGTTATTGAGTTTAATTATACATTAAAATTAGTTATTCTCGTGTAGAATCGATAAATAAGAGCATTTCTATTTTTAATTCTTCTAAATTTACAAACAAATTATAAAATTGATTAAAACAACATAAATGTAATTTATTTACGAGCATCTGGTTTTCATGCGAGAGGCTTGGGTTCAAATCTGTTCTAGGGACTTAAATCTTTTTTTGTTTATTTTATTTTATAAATTAGTAAAAGTCATAATTTATTTTAAAATTAACTTTTTTTGAATTAGGAACCTAAAATAAGTTTTATAATTTGTAGATTTTCGTTAGCGGGTCGTAGAAAAAATTTACAACTCGAGTGGATTGTCCATATCAACTCTTTTTTTGTGTCATCGGCATCAACTGCTATGGTTATTAGCCTTGTGTTTTGTGTAGGCTTTGTTACTGTTTCCCGGCGCCACTTTAGGAACAGCACTGTTAATTAGTACCCAACACTGAATGGTCGAGTGGGGAATCTTACCAAGGCATCAGAATTAATTTTAAATAATTAAATTAAATGAAAAAATCCCGGCCAACGGTGGGATTCGAACCTGGGACCCTTGGATCCGCAGGCAGAGACTCTAGCACTGAGCCACCCACCCCGTTAACATATCAACTCTTGTTGTACAAACTACTATTGTTTTATCTACGTTAAAACAACATGAACAATATATTAATAAATTAGAAAAACATCTGAATGAGAAACTTAACCTTGACTTTGATTATATTGTTTTTTAAATTTATTTAGATTTCAAGAAAGTGTATTGTATTTTAATTATTTTATTCCGATTTAGAATTGAAAATAAGAACCAAAACAACATTATTACTAGGATGTGAGTTCCCTAACCAAATTCTATCTTTGATATAAACTTTCAATAAAAATTTATATATTAATCTTAAAGCTAAAGAAGGTTTATTTTTATTTGTTTTCACAATTCTAAAATAATGAATTTTTCGTAACCAGTTTCATAATATTCAATATTATGCAACTGGTTGCGTAAAGTAGATCATTTTGACATTTGCTGTCATTAAAAAAAAATGCCACTTTTTATGTCAATATAAGAAAAATAATTTTAAACTCTACATTTGATTGAATCTTGGCTTCTTAATATTAATCATTTTTAAAACTTTAGAGATTACTACAACAATTAAAAATATTAAAATATGAAATAAAGTACAAATACAACTTGCTCTCTTCAGGTCTAAACTTATACCTTGATATTGGAAATTTTGTGAACGTTGCAGCAATCGTCAAAATTAGATGATCAACAACTTTTAGCTTAAATATTCCGAAACAAATATTCTTTTTATACCATTTTCAAGTATACGAAAAATATTATTTATGCTCTATTCAAATTCTTTACTGTTTTCGTTCCACTGGCGCTGTCTACTCAAGTCAAAAACATTTGAATAAAAAATGACTTTCTGGAAGCGAGAAACGGAATTCGAGAGTTAATCTCGAAATCCCAAAGTGTATTAAAATCCAGGGAATGAAATGTTAGACTAGCAAGCATTACTTCAAGTAATACTCCGAACATTACAGTAGCTGTAACATTTCCGCAGAGCTACTAACTTTTCGATGAATGTAACTTCTAGAGCTAAATCCCGACAGAAACGGTCCTGACAATTTTAAGTACTTATATAATTAGTAGTAAAGTTCAGATATGTGATCTTAAATTTCTGACAAAACTGACTGCCAAGTCTTGTGATGATGAGAAATATTTCTGATTTACGAATTATTATTTGAATAAAGGGCTTATATCGTAATGAGTAATGTGGAATTGTACTGCTTACGTAGTTTAGATTATTATTATTATGGATAATGGTGGCGATCTTATAATAAAATATTCAAGAAATACAACATTAAAACTAATGGTAATAATAACAATAATAATTCAAACACGAGGAAAAATTTTGGTGTGAGATTTTGAATTTCTTCACCAACTTCCAGTTGGACTATTTATTGAGGTTTTTTTTAAAATGTTTTAATATTTTTTTGGCAAGTAAGTTTCACAAAATTGTTAGTTCATTATAAAGCACTTATCCTGCTCTCTGCAGTGTCCCGATTATGGCCTAACCACCGAAAGCGCTCTGTTTTATCTAAAGACTTTACAGACACTTTGAATATAAATTCAATAAATCTAGCCATTTTTGATATACAGAGTGGGTCACTCACTTTCATCCTGTTTTTCGTCATTAATCATTGGATTTTTAGAAAATGCTAAAACAAGTCGATTTTTATTCCCAATTGAACACATTTTTACAATACAGACATCTGACATGTGTCAACCCCCTCACTTGCACTTCTCCAACACCTTAATTTTAAATAGGTAATGTACCATGTATGGCACATCATTGAAAAGGTAATTTCATGGAGAATTCAGAAATATTTCTGTATATTGCGTTACTTGACTTGACTCATAACATATCAGTCAATGTTTTCTTTTATCTTGTAACATGAATAGTTGGTTATTTTATCTACTTTGATATATGTGTTTGAGCACAATTTATAGGGCGTGGGTTAGGTTTTTAAATAACTAATAACTTTGAAAAAGAAGTTGGGCAGCACTATATTTAAAGCTTATACACTTAACTCTTAAATATAGAAAATCACAAACCACTAACAAATTATACTTAAAACATGCTTTAGATAAGGTAGGTATCATTCATATAAGTTAGCACATAATTCAAATTTAAAACAATTTATTGATTAAACCTATTGCATTTATCTGTAGGTACATAAGGTAATATACGGTAAGTTAAAGGTAAAATCAGGTATTTCTTCCTTCGTTTTTAACTACAGAGGTACATCAATCATCAAACATTATATATCAGTCAGGCAACTTCTACCAAGTGATTTGGGATTTTTATTCATAATTCTCAATCGAGACTGCACCGTGAATGATCTTCAAGGTAAATGATTCTTATAGTATTTGAACCCAAAACGATCTTTAGTATAAATGTTTCTTATAGTATTCGAACCCGAAAATGTCTAGACATGAACCGTCTAGAGGTAGCCATCGACTAAAAAGGTTTAAAATGTTATGATAGATGAAAGTAAATTTGAAAAGGATATAGATAAAATGCTTAAACTATTAAATGAATAATTTATAACTATTAAATGAATAATTTAACACAAACTAAAATTAATATGAAAAGGAAAAATTCCATTTAATATATTTAAATATAGTAAAGCATAATATCTTATTTTAAAAAATAAATAATATATAATTTTATATAGAAGCTAACACATGTATTATTCATTACTGTAGAGTTATATATAAAATTTGACAATTTGTTCGAGAAATCATTGCACAAACATATATATTGAATAACATATTATTAACAAAACATACCTTATAGAATCAGACGGTCATTAACATAAATATTTATGTTAATGTCAGTCAGCTCAAATAAAAATCTCACTGCCTTTGACACAAGGCATAGACGACAAATGACATTTGAGTCCAGTTTGTGTCGAAATAACGAAATAACGGTTCCAACCGTTACAATCTCCTTGTTTTGTATCTAGTACCCTAAGTTTGATTGTATGTTTTCACTTGTTCCTTTACTTTTTAACACGTTCAGCGCCAAGCCCATATGCAAAATTCTACGAATTTTCAAAAAATATTTTTTTTGCCTATTTCTGTTTATAAGTGACCTTATATTTATATAAGGAATTTTCCATAAAGAATGCTCATTTATTTGTCAAAATAAATGTTTTGAAAAAATAATGTTTGTTTTATTATAATATAGCTTTATTCAATGATAACTCATATAAGATACATCTGAGCCCCAACCCAAATATACCAGGAAATCTTTGTAGGCCATCACATAGTATTTGCCATATAAAATGTATTAAATGGTACGCATAAAAGGTACACAGCACCTAAAACCAAATAGTACACACGGCGCCGAACGTGTTAAATATTATTTTATCCTTGTTTTTCTGGTTCTAGATTTTACTATCCATTCGTAAGGAGTGATATCTTGCTTTTAATGTTACATAAAGTTGATCATTATAAAACTGGTTACGAAAAACTCATTATGTCACCAGTTGCGAAAAGAAAACAAATAAAAATTAAAAAACAATTGTTTTAAAATCAACATATACATTGTTATTGAAAGTGTATATCGAAAACTAAGGAAGGTTGGCTATATAAAAATGTATTTTGTTAGTGAACCTAAAACCTATTAATAATTCTGTTTTGGTCCTTATTTTCTATTTTAAATCTGCACAAAATAATTAAAATACAATACACGACTAAATAACCCACTTTCATTAAAACTATATAACTTTAATAAGCAGGATGAACACCCGACAAAAGTAGTTGAGAATAAATTATAATATGATTTTTAATTTTTTTTTAAACATGCCAATGAAATAATAGCTATTTACGTAACGTGTTACATACAAGATTTTTTCTAATTTTGACTTGATTATTTATAAAATTGTGTTTTATTAAAAAATGATTCACCATCATTCTTTTGTAGGTAGGTTACTTCCAATCAAATATTTAAGAAAATTGTTGTATTTGATTGTCTCACGACTTTTTTTTCAGTCGTAATATTAAAAAAAAAGATCCCATATGGATCCAACTTTATCGCACACAATGTATATTCTTCCAACTTGGAGCGATTAGAGACAGTTTGAAATAAGAAGTGACATTTGTAACTTGCGAAACAGTTTTTGTTTTTCTCTTATGCCTCGAATAGCATCATCTATTTTTATGAGGGAATAAAGGCATTTAAAATTTATATTTTTTTTTCTGTTTCCAACATAATATTTTGTCTTGTCACGACTTCAATGGCATGAATTACCACTGTAATTATTATATCAATGACAAAATCATTGTGACAAAATATCGTCCATGCCTATTCCATGCATTCTTAGTTGCATAACTACCTGTAAAATAATATTTAATTTTAACCACTTGTGTTGTCGGACTATCTAAACGTTAAATTACCTAAAAGAAACTTTTCCTGTTTCTTTACAAAAAAGTCTTGTTATTATCCTATATTTAGGGATTTTTTTTATGAAAATAAACACCTAGTTATTGTAAGTAAATGTCAAATAGTCGAACATGACTTATATCTAACTTCATACTTATCCGATATTGATGCAATTTTCAAATATCATTAGTACAAATAATTTTTTTAAACTAGTTTTCAAGAAAGTGTGTTATTTTCACATACTTTGATTACTATACGGTGCAAGAGAGAGGTCCGACACGCCCAACATAGGGCGTGGCCATTTTGATGCCTTTACCACAGTTTATACCTAAAGAATCAGTTCGCTCACTCTGCGTCGGTACTTTTAATATCAATGTTCCAGTTTATACACTGCACAACTTGGATAATACAATATATGACAACCGCCTATAATAAAACAGCAGTCTTCTGCGAATCCTGAATTTGTATCCCTAGAGTGGATGTTATTTTGGAACTTTCAACTGGTCCGAGTGAGCTAACTGATTCTTTAGCAATAAACTGTGATTCCAAAAATAATATTCACTGACACTGACAGCAGCAAGCAAAATATCAGGTGCGTTTTAATCATCCGCTTCTGCTTCCGGAATTGTCGGTTTAGTCGTTTTAACCTGTCAAATTAAAACAAGAAAACCGACAATTCCGAAGCAGAAGCGGATGATTAAAACGCACCTAATAAAAATATGGCGCCAAGATGTAGGCAACACGTAATGAGGGATCAAAATGGTGGAGTTTTCTATCTCCTTTTAAACGGCACTCAGAAAGCTGCGCAGTGCGACCATTCTCCGTATAGTAAAAGAAAATCAAAGTATGTGGTTATTTTGCATAAGTAGATGGTTATTGATTTTTAGTTTTTAACCGACTTCAAAAAAGGAGGAGGTTATCAATTCGTCGCGATATTTTTTTTTATGTATGTTCAACGATAATTCTTCAGCAAGGTGTCCGATTTCAACAATTCTTTTTTTGTTAGAAAGGGGGTACTTCAGGAGTGGTCCCGTATAAATTTGGTCAAAATATAATAATTGGGTCTGTGAGAAAATCCTCAAACTCTTCATTTTTTATGTATGTTTAGCGATAATGCTTTACCAAATTGTCCGATTTATATGATTCTTTTTTTGTTAGTAAGAGTATACCTCAGGGGTGGTCCCATATAAATTTGGTTAAGATATGGTAACGGCATCTGCATGTTTTTGAAGTCGGTTTTTTTAAATTTTTAATTTCTAATACTTGTTTCTCTATAAAGTCATGCCAGTGTCGTGCAAAACATTGTTTTGATGATTTTGTGCAAATTTAGAATGGATCAGTACTGTTTAAATTAGTGACGGGAACCAGAATTACAAACCGTAAGTTTCCTGACAAAATCTATTTTTATATATTGCCAACCTTCAATATAAATAACCTTTCAAAAGCAATGTAAATTTTGATTTAAAAACCAAAAAAAGGCACTTCTATTTATTTTTATTTCGTAACTGGTGACATAATCAACTTTTTGTAATTAGTTGCATAATGTTCTACTTTATGCAACTGGTTGCATTAAGTAGATTGTTTTGACACTTGCTGCTATTACAAAAGATGTAACTTTTTATGTCAAAATTAGAAAACTTAATTTAGGTTACTAAAAATGCACGAAAATAATATTGAAGGCATAGTATTTTTTTACCAAACACAAATAATCAAGATAAAATTAAAAAAATATTGTAATACAACATTTGTGTCACTCGTTACAAAAAGTAAGGCATTCGTAACTGGTTACATAAATAGCAATTTATGATAAAAAAAACATGAAATAACTCCTAGTTCTTCCGTTACTAGCCAGTTTGCGCCGTTTATCATTCACACGCGATTTTATTAAGTTTGTTCCTGGTTTTGATAAATATTATTTAAGCTTCTGCTTCTATTTTTATCGTTGTATTGAAGTATCACGTGGACAATTTTAATTATGACTTTTATACCTCGTATACACACGAATTGTGCAACCTTCCTATGAAGACGTCCTTACCTGTACAAGGCTAGGGGTATAAGCTGTTGAATTTTTCCAGTAATTCTCAGGACATCTCATGCATCAAGATTAATATCAATCATAATGTCGGTCCATTCAGACCTTCATCACTGATTTCCACCTACAAGCACTTTATCTGGATTTTTTACGTACCACGTGATATATGGTTCTCACCCCGTTCGCCTCACCTACGCTACACCCCACTCCTTTTAGTGTTTTTAACATTATTTTTACCACGATATTCCATACACTTCAGAATTACTACCTACAAGAACCTGATAGTCCTTCTTCTGACTGCTATTTGTGTTGGATACAGGAGTGAGGGGTGAACATGTACTAAGTCCCGGTGGTGGTAACTGATGTGTGTCAAATTATAAGTAAAATTGTTTATTAATGGATTTTTTTGCTGGCAATTAAATATATACTTCTAGACGTCAATAACATTAAAAATATCTTCGCAAGCGTTTTCTGTCGTCCGGTTTTGCTACTTCCAGTGTAGGGATTTCGGCCAGTTGACCGGATATTTATCTTTTTCAATTTTTTTGTGTCGGCGAAGGGTTGAAAAAATTTGCAACATGGCGAAAAGTGACTTGTATTTAAAATAGGTGTAAAATGTCAAAATAATCGCCGAAATGGGAACAAACCAAAAATGAGCTCAGCTTGGCTTCAGACATTTAGAAAATAGTCATACCACTTTGTGGTATTTTTGCCCGACATTAGTAAATTTAACTTTTCAATAGATTTTACAACGACTTTTTCTAAAATGTTCATTCCTAAACAAAAAATAAAATAAACATACTAAAGCAAACCAAATAATAATCTGCTAAATAAAAAAAGACCCAGCCCTAAAATACCTTGTAGCAACTGCCGTGTCAAATCTTTCGACTAGACACATTGGACTTTGGGAAAGTTGAGAGTGGAACGTGGAACTAACAGACCAAAACAGGCAACTTTAATCCTTTTCCAATCCCTTTCTCTGCGCCCTCTCTTGGCTCTAAGTGAAATATCGTGTTGCCGAAAAGACAGAAGGATGGCAAAAAGCAGATCCGGTTTCACGATTTTGTAATAAATTTAACATTAACTAAATTGTGCCTTACTGGATGTTATTGTTTATTTAGACATAGTTATTCAAAACAAGCTTCATACTTTCATTCATTACGGTCAAAAGACCTGTAAAATTGGTTACATTCAATATAAAATGATTTTAATATAAAATTAAAAACGCTGGTTGATTTAATTCAGTTTTTAATATTTAGAAACATTTGGTTATATTATGGTACGGTATTTTTAACACGAAGAGTACACCTTACAATAAATTGAACAAAGTTTAATAGAAACATGCATAAAACAGAGAGAACGCTGTCATATGACTTCGACTTCTCTCGCCCCACTACACATACACATATTTAGAGGCGTGAATAGCGTCAACTGTCTCTGCCTGATATGTGCACGTACCTATTATATCATCTTTAGCTCACTATAAGATATATTTTTCGTGTTGAATATTCCATACCTAATATTTTTAATAAAATTTATATATAACTTCTATTTATTATCAAAGGAATCGTTAGAGCACTTAGAACTTTACGAGTTCAAAGGGAGAAATAAAATTAAACCTAATACCATTTATTTGTCCCTTCGTTATAGCAATATTATTAAGACATTTATTACAGTATTTTAGCTCTTTAACTTTTACGATTTGTTCTAATTATTTGCTTTAAATTTAATCGTTTATAATAAAAAACGGCTATAAATTTATCCTTCAACAAAATCTAAACCAATTTAGTATTTAGATTTTGATTTATACTGTTTGTTATATAATTAAAACTCAAGATAGTTATTGAAAAATAAAAAAAAAATGTGTAAATTCTGAATTATTAATTAATACCTATTGTGATTCAATAACAATAACAGTAAATATAATAAAAGTACTTAAATTAGAGTTTAAACATAACAAAATTAATGAAGAAAAGCTTGGTAGCTAAAAAGGTTAGGATGACAATTATGTGGTAATGGGAAATGCGAAGTTAAAATATTGCATATAAACAGTGAAACAAGTGTTTTATTACTTAAGTAAGTCAAATGGTTTAAAAACCATGTTGGAAGTCGAAATACAAGACGTAAAGTTTAAAAATAGTGAGATACTGTAAGATCAATTTTAGAGGATGCTATAATAAAGAGATAAGAAGATTATGGGATCTATTCTCTAACGTTTTAGTTAATTCTAACCCCCAGGTTAAAAGGTTATTTATAACTTTGAGGTTTAAATTTTAACCCAACTCTATTCGATATTCTATCAATTTAATTTTGTGTTATTAATTATTTTATAGTCATTCGCAGTTAAAATAGACATGGCAACGACTGAAAGTGAATTGAAATTAAGCCCAACGCAACTTTAAAAATAAGAAAAAGAATATATTTGACATAAGTTATAATTTTAACCAAATAATACAGAATACAACATAAAAAATAACATTGGGTTATTTTTATATCCCATGGTTAATTTTAACCAAATTTTTACAGAATATATACCCCTATTAATGAAACTACAGTTTAAACCCATAATATTCATACGTTAAAGACATTCTTGCAAGAAGGTTCCAAACTTTGAACAAACGAGCTTGCTTTAATCTCTTCAGTATATTATTAATGATCTCTTTAATATTATATCGTCCAAAGTTTAAAAAGACGAGATGGCAAGTTTGAACAGACGATATTTGAACTCTTTAGCTCCATTAATAATCTCTTTAATATATCTATAATTTCCTTTATTTACCTAGTTTGCTGATATGACTTACAAACTTAATAAAAAACACAGATAATACAAATACAGTTGAAACTAACCAACTCTAGAGGTTGTTACTGTTTCTGGAGAAATAATAATTAATTATATAATCTATGAGTTAAATTTTAAATGAAGTTACAGAATAATTTTCTCTGAGGGGGCATTATAGAGATCCAGACCTTCAAAATAGTAAATTTTGTGTTTCATTCTTAACAAAAGTTTCATAATAAAAGTTATTTATGTTCTGCCTTGGATAACTGTGTACATTAGAGAGATAATTGAGCTTCTTTTATAGGTAAATAAAAATTAAGGCATTCCTTAATAAGATACTTATGATTGCCATCCAATTAAAAGTTTCAATCATTAGATTAATTAGATAATATTATTCGCATTGCCCCATTCTGCATCCTCCGCAGTCGGTTCAGCTTATTTTGATTTAGATGAAAAAGAGTATTGTAGAACAATAATTAAAGTGAGGTAGGTGTTATATATTATCATACATTTAGTCCAGTGTGATAAGCCAAATAAACTTATATAATAGGAAATTTAACTTAAATGCAATACTTTTGATAACAGTATTGGCATGGTCTGTGAATTCATATGTTTGTTAATCATTACCTCTAAGTATTTGGACGTTTCTACTAACTAGATAGAATTTCTTCCAATTGTGATGTCATATTATTTATCAGCATTTTATTTTTTTTGTGTAGATTTTTAAGAAATTATTGCAACATCATTTATAAACATTTTTCAGAATTTCATTAACAACTTTTCAGTTATTTACAAGAAAAATATATAGAGGTGAGTTACATTGATTCTTGACATCAACAATGTTATTTATATAAACTAAATATAGCCAGAGACCTAATATACTTTCCTGAGGAACACCTTCTAATAAGATGTTATTTACTTTTAACCTAGGTTTCCTGTTACTCAGATAATATACACAGCACTCCAATCTACTATACATATACTATTTAATTTTGTTATCAAACGGTTTTGATCAACAGTCTCGAATGCCCTTTGAAAATCTATAAAAACTGCCAACGTTATATAGTTTTTATTTAAAAAAATATATATTTGCAATCATATAAAACACATTGAATTGCTGATTCGCAATTATGCTTGCTTCTGAAGCCCGATTGTATTCTAGTTTGTTATGTTCTAAACAATTTTTTCATAAACGACCGCCTTAAGGTACCATTTCGGTAAGCGCGACAGACGACAACAGAGGTGACGGCAAAGGCGACCGAGAACGGTCTCTTCACGTTTGAACACATGTAATTATATGAAATACATTTCGCAAAGCGCGACACGTCTGAGAGACAGATGTCGACTACACTTTAGATCGGTCTCGGGGCAGAGCGTTTGCTGCCTGTCGCACTCAGTCCTCACTGTTCTCAGTCAACGCTTGTATTTCGAGGTGATTAGTCGATATTTTATAGAAATAATAAAACATCTTTATTAAAATTTTTAAAAGTTACAAAAATACAATGTAAGGGCGAGATTTAGCCTGCAGCTATTCTTCCATCTAACCCTTTTAGTAACAAGATCGATAAAAAATAATAAAAAAAATTTTAATATATATACTATAATAAAAATTAAAAATTACACAATTTGTATACACAATTTAATTTAATCATCGTTGTTGATGAAGCAGGATATTTTTGAGCTTACGCTTGAAACCAATATATGAATAGGTATTCTTTAAATCACTGTCTAGATCATTGTAATATTTAACAGTACAGTATGAGAAACTGCGTTCAAAAATAGCATGTGTGTGGCATGGCATTGTTAACGTGGATTGCTCGCGTACATTAATATTATGCATTTGATTTCTGTAATTAACCTACGAGAGAGATATATTGGAATTTGAGTGTGTATTATTTTGTGCACCAATGATAGCAAATAATACTTATACAGATTACTGATATTTAGCCACCGAAGTTCTTTAAAGCTTTGGGAAATATAATCATATTTGCGTAAATCAAAAATATATCGAAAACATGTATTCTGAATTTTTTGTAGCCTTGTAGATGTTATTGAATCTAGACAAAGATAAAAAATTATATCACAATAAGAAATGGTAGTTGGAAAGTTCTTTCGATCTAGGCAGTGTTGCCAGATGAACATTTGCTGGAACAGTATGGATGAAAAAAAAAAACCGTAGATCTGAACAGTAGATTTTAATACAGGGGGAAATAATTCTAATTTCCAGTGTAGTAAATAAAAAAAAAAACAAGTATATAAGAAACGAAAAATAAACAATTTTCTACCCAAAGTAGAAAGTAAACAAAGAATAAAAACAAATAATAACATTTTTAATATATACTTAACATACGGAAACAAAAAAGAAACCAATGAAAAATAATAGGTACCTACTTCTTTTAGATCAGTCTGAATCAGATAATTCAAATACGTTGTGTTTGGCATGCATGTTCTTTTTATGATGTCTTAATAATTAACTTGAGGTTTTTTTATAAAGCAAACCTACAGTAGTGGATGCTTATTACGCTGCTTTTACTTCAGAAAATTTATTATAAAAAATATTCTTTGACCGTTTGCTGAAGAATGAGGCAAACTTAATAAATTAAGAACAAAATTTGTTAAGTTGGCGAAAACAGTAGATTTCATGCCTAAAACATCAGAACAGAGACAAAAACAATGGATCTACTTAAAAACAGTAGGTCTGGCAACACTGATCGTTCCTTCGAATTGTGGTCTACGAGTGAAGTGTCACCTGTCTCCTTGCTTCCCAAATGTGCGAAGCGTAGTGTCTCCCTTGCTGCCGCGGCGCGTTTTGAAGTCGATCTCTGCCTCGGCTTGCGAAATGGTAGCTTTAATGTAACTTTATTTGTGTTTTTTGTCTTAGGAACACGTACTACCATAGCAATCTTTAAAGCATTTGTTATTTTTGAAATTTTCAAGGACAAATTTATCAAATTTGAAAGTGATCGCTGCATTAAGGATCGAAGGATAACCCTAAAATATTTTCTGAACTTTTTCAAGTAGATCTACGTATTTATTCTGATAGGGATTCCAGATAACTGAGCAATATTCTAGTTTACTTCTTACGAATTAATAATATATAGTTATTCTTGCATCGAAAAATCCCAACTTTTTCAAAGCCTTCTTTACCATTAAATCAATATTTAATATGAATCACCGAATTAAATATAGCGCCTATATCCTTTGATTCACTGACTTGTCTCGATATAGTTACATTAAAAACGTAAGCATTCAGAATTAATATCATTTTGCATAGTCCACTTGGCCATTTATTTTTGTATATATTTTCGTTTCTGCAAATAAAAGTTTTTTAGACTATACTACCTCACAAATTTCATTTACAAAAAAGTAAAAAATAACAATGGCCCAAGATTGGATCCTTTTGGAACCTACGAGGTAGCTACAATGTATGATGCCTTTGTTCTCTCTTATTTATCGTACAATTTATGACAATGCATAATACTGGAAATACCATAATCATTGTGCTTTTTCAACTGTTGAGGGAAACGCGATCAAAGGCTTTGCTAAGGACAGTATATTCAGATACAAACTACGTTATATTCCTGTATTATACATAATATGTAGAAGCGATATATTTATTTTTATTATTTGGAAATTTCTATTTCTTCGATGGACAAGCTATTAGTGGCGGCTTGTAGCCAAAATATTGATGGTTCACGATGACAGGATATAGATATCAGTACATATTAGGTATATTATAAACACTGAAAGTATTTTACCTAAATCTGTACTGAGATCTATATTCTGTCATTGTGAACCCCAATATTTTGGTTACAAGCCGCCACTGCAAGCTACGTTAATGTTTTACTACTATAGTTTACATTATTTCACTAAATGGTGATTGTTCCTATTATTGAAGCTTACACAAGAATAATTTAATAGTTGTCTAATAGTTATTTAATGAAATTGTATCTCAATGAGCCAGCCGTTTCTATTACAGAATTACTTATAGAGAGTGGAGTCCTTATTACGTATTCTGTTTTATTCAGCTACTATGAAATTAACCACCTGTGCAACTGACGGCCAATGTGCAGATCCATTCCTGAAACGAGGAGAGGAAAGCGGAAACGCGATTTCTTCCAGACCCTTGTCATTCTCACGCCCGGTGTATTTCGACAACTGGACGGAGAACTGATAAGGGCTTGTGGGAAAGCGACTACAACAAACCACTTGATTAGAAGAAAATGTATTTCAGGATGGAATTTCACCGTTTTTAGCGAAAAACGTTAATGGCATTTCCTCTATATAATTGAAATCTAGTGTTGAAATAAAAACGTTGGGTTTGAAGAAATATCTCGAATTTATTCTCGCATCAATTAATCAATATTTTCATATGAATTTACGTTTAAATAAAACGTATTGCTCCGATGTACATATACAGTGTGTTTCATAAAGTTGGATCCATATGGGGATTGTTTTTAATAATACGATTGAAAAAAAAACTACGTAGGGTATTCACCTCTGCTTTTTAAAAACTTAAAATAGCCTATATTAAAGTTGGCTAGGTACTGCATTAGTTATCCGTCAAATTCGGTATTTTTTTGAAAAATATTCAAATAATTTTTAAATGACTTTGACAGAAAAATAATGTCAGTACCTATATTTGATATTGACTTTTTTAAGTTTTTAAATTCGAGAGACGCTAAAATGGTAGTTCCCACCTTATCGGGACTGAGGCCCACAAGGGTACACTCGTAGCGTTAAAAAACGAGAAATGATTTAACTTGGAACGAAAGACCGAAAGCCGATAGCAGTATTAGGACGTTGACTTTTTTGGTTTGTGAAGCATTGGCATTACTTAGGTTAAACCATCTGTTGATTTTCACAAGCTTTGCTTTTTAAAACCATTCTATATCGCCTTTTGATTAGGGTTTACAAACTTGTTCGGGCAACTTATCCAATAATAATTGGCCCCTTTACCTCTTAAGCCTGCTTATGTAAAATATTTGGGCTCCTTACTTCGCCTATTTATATATTAATAAAGGACAGGATATGAGTATTGCAACTATGTTAAAAGAAATAAATTGGCTTTCAGTTCAGAATTATGTTCAGTACATGACTGATATTAATTTATAAAATAAAAATGACATAGTACCATCGCATCAGATCTATTAGAAAAAATTCAATATAATTCGAAATATCACAACTATAATACAAGAAGCCAATCTAACTTTCATATACGGCAGCAAGCCATCACTAAAAGTTCCCAAAATACAATTTTTATTAAAGGTTTGCAAAAATGTAATAGAACTGCCTACAGAAATTAAAAAAAAAATAAATGTATTCATAAGTAACCTCAAACATTATTTGAGAAATAGACAGAACGGATATACTTTTATCTGATAATACTCTTTAAACCTGCCCTTTTTAAGTATTTTCCTTAATTTGTTGTTATTTTACCCCTCGTTTTACTCGCATTTATTATCAATTATTTCTGTTTTGAGATTAAGTACTTTATTTTAAAAAATTACTTGATGTTATATTAATACTACCTACTACTTATGTTTAAATTAATATTTCTATATACCGGGTGTTCAAATTAAAGTGTTACAGCTAAATACCGCTAAATACCGCCTGTTAAAAAACGTTTCAGACGAGAGTTTTATAGTTTTGTGGGGACACCCGGTATATTTGACTACCATTGTAAATTAGCAGTTGCTAAATAAATAATTAATACATATAATTTGTCATTTTTTGTCATTTATTTAGAAACAAAACTCACTAGGGGTCTACTTTAACACAAAAATAGTTTTGCGACTATAGGTTAGAGCAACTTATAGCCACAAAAGTATTTTTGTGTTAATGTATATCCATAGAGATATAATTTACAAAGGCCTTCTTTCAACATACTAAAAATGACAACTTTATAATTAAAATGAAAAACACAACAAAATACCTCGGTATCATAATTGATTAAAATTTAAAATTGGTTGGATCATATTACGTCATTAATAATCAAAGTTAGAAGATTCATTTTTAAATTTTATGAATTGAGGAAATATATGACTAAGAGTTTACTAATTATTATTTACGATTCTCTGGTTGAATCTATTTTGCGATATGGTATAATGTGGACTATATAATAATGTACTTCAACCCCTTAACGTAATCCAAAATCGTATAATTAAAATTATCTACAAAAAAACAGCATTTATTTTACCTCTCTTTTATATAATAAAAAAGTGCTTTGTATAAGAAGATTATATTATCCGTCTTGCTGTACCTTTATTATTTATGGAAAGCCTGAATTGAGATACACTACAAATTATTTGCAATAAATATCAAAAGAAGCATACAAACATTTTTAAATAATTTGACATTTTAAGAGCCATTTACACATCACAGTTGACATTTTGATACTTGACAGGCACAGCCAAGCATTATTCTGATTTTTGGCAAATAAAATGGCCGGTTAATTATTCTATGAAGTTGCGACAAAGAGCCAGTAAATTTGATGAAGGTGTTTTTGTGGCTAGGGGCGAAATAGTAGTAAGCTTAAGTTAGCATCACCATAAAAAAGTCATTTTTCAGAAACTGCTTATATATTTTTCATAAATTGGCAGACTTGGCGACTAATTTCGAATAAAAATAGCCTCCAAAATGGCTTTGAATGCAACTATGAAGGTCACAACCCGCCTTGGAAATCTAACCTTTACAATCAACAGCTGTTGTTTGACAGGTCATTAGAGAATGCAATGTATGGAATGTTAGGGATGCTTGGAATTTGTTATATTAGTCACATGAGAAATGCATAGGCGGATTTTAAGAAAATTGATATTAAAGTAGTTAGGATGAACCGAAAATTCTGAAAATCAATAGGGTTCTAAGTTAGAAGTAATTATTCAAGAAAATCAAAACTGTAAGTCAATCAGAACTTTCGTTCTAGTGTTATCGTGCCGGCATACATACACACAGACGACCAGATGAAATATTTTTTTTGCATTTTCGGAAACGTGAAAAAAAGTTTTAAAAAATGGGGGTATAAGAAAATTTGTTCGTTTGCACGAATGCAATACTATGGTCTCATAGGAAGGGCCTCAGTAATAAGAAGAGGTGATTGCCCTACGGCATTTTTTCCATTCGAAATATAAAAAAAACATCCCATATGGATCCAAGGTTATATCACACACTGTATAAACCTGATGACCTAACATAATTTGGTAACTATCTTCTATTTTTTCAAAAAATTCGTATTATTCAACCATATTATGACATTGATGTATCTACTCATAAGTAAAATTGAGGTAATTTATTTCTAATTAAAAAAATGCACTTCTAAAATTATTATATACTGATATTTCGAAACTTCCACTAGATTTTGCTTATTATATTCTATCTAGAAATAAAGAAAAATCTAAATTCTGCATTCTCTTTATCTAGCGCCATATTGTATATTGTATTTTTTATACTAACTTCATGTAAAGAAGTGCCTGAAATAAGTCTGTATTACATAATTATTATTTCGTAGGATCTTTAAAAAAAGTATTTAGTCTTCATTAATTAATTTTATTCCATTTGTGGTTCAAAGCTTTGGGTGGAAATACTTAAGAGGAACATAGTACCTTATTCACGAAAAAAACCAGGAAAGCTTAAAAGTGGATAAATTGAAAGTTTTAATTTACTAATAGTACTTTACAAATGAAGTCAAAGGGTACCCGTTTCCCTTGTAAATAGTTGGTAACAAGTTTGATTACCTCGACAGTAGCACGCTGAGTCGGTAAAGTAGAAAACTACTAAGTAAAGCGATTTAAAAAATAGCGGGCTTCAAAATTTATGAAATTTGAAGCAATTTCAAGTAACATTTTCCTATTTTACAGCTTTTACTTACAATAATTGAAAAACTCAATGAGTAGAATGAAGTTTTATTGTAAGTAAATGCTGAAAAACGGAAAATGTCAGTTGTTTTAAATGAAAAATAAAAACATTTGTAATAAGTTAAGGCCTGTCTGTAGGGGTGTAGAAGTATTAGAGTACTTGAAATTTTGTTGGTTAGGCAACTCTGGGACTGAACCACTTTACTATCCTTTTACCCATCTATTTCAATCCATTGTAGGTTGCAATATCCATTTTAAAAATCTCCATACTCAGGAATAACTAAAACAAACAAAAAATAAAGACGCAGTGTGTATCTTAAAATTAAAAATTAACAGAGATATTACTTTTTTTAAATTCTTAGAAATATCCTTATAATATTTTCTTATAATGAAAGGTAGGTACACAGATTTTCAATAATTTCACAAAAACATCTGATTTATGCTCTCGGCAAGTGAACCATGCAAAATTAACATGTTCGTGTAAATATAAAATTAGTTTTTGAACAATGCGTTCTATGTCCATATTTTGGGTAGAATTTGATAAATATAATCATGAATAGTACTCAAAAATTGAACAATTGCTTTTTGCGCATAAATCAAACGTCTTTTTGCATCATATTCCTTTAAATTTGTAAAACTATGATGATGTTCTACAATGTCTGTTCTTAAATTGCCCGAACACACTACGCAATCAATTCCATTAATTTTTTTTACTACAAATCCAGCTACATAAGTGATAGCCTGAATATCAAAGTCAGTATTATGAAGTAAATTGACATTGAATTGTTTAATTTTAAGGCTAGCCAATTCATTTTCTTGGCCAGACAGTAGTGGTTGCGGTTCATCACTAAAAGTTAAAAATGAATTTAAATTGTCAACAAACTACTATCATCTGCCTCACAATTGGTGCTGTAATTTTTAGGTGTTATTAAACTATTTAAAACATATGTTTTCAAAGCCAAAGGCAAATTTAATGAGCTTAGTAGGCAAAGTGCTGTTAAAGACATTCTCGTCAAAATGAGCCTCGCACAATAGGTTTTTTTTAGATGTGTAGAAAATATTTAAAATATCAAACCATTTCTCTCTAAGCGTAAAAATTTCTAATTAAGTGTATGTAAATAATATTTATTTTGTTTCTGCAATTTGGAGCAGCACATGATAATGTAAATTTATTATAAATTACTTAAATCTAACTAAAACTAAATTAGAAATAAATTTTACTCACCTACATTTTCCGCGACTGTCATGTTTTAGTGTAACATAACCTAATTTATTAGCAATCCAGATTTACACCACCTCATAATATTCAAATTTAGCTTTAACTTTATAAATTTATAACAATTATCCCTGCATTTGATCATATATTGTATTAAAGTGATATTTAAAAGATTACATTAGTAAAATTATTGATTTCTTTAAAATTTATTAATTTTTGTAATTATTATATGGGTGTAAAAACGGCTTTTATTTAGTCCTCGCAGCGCGTGAAGCGCGATATGATAAACTACAAACAAGGAAACAATTCCCGCCTATTATTCAAACCTTCTGTTTTAGTTTTTCTATAAGTCAAGGTATCTGCTTTCTTTTGTTTTAAATTTTTGCATCTCAATTTATAATTTTTGTGGTAGGTTCTTGGGTTTTTAGGTGCCTGTAGATTGTATTCCGATAGTTTTTAAATGAAAATCATATGTTTCCTTTTAACATTGTTATTTTTGTTTATTAGTTTATGTTTATATGAGTTCATGTTTAGTATTCTTTTTAATAGCTTACTTTAGGTATAAGTGAGGCGTCTTTTCTTACGTTTTTTTCTTTTTTTATATTATTTTTTATTATAAATTAGCCGGGTCGGTTTTTTTTTGGATGTTGTGATCTGGTTCTGATGTTGGTACCAGTTATTTACATTTTCGGGCTCTCATGGAGGTCCGGAACAAAGAATATTTTGGTTTTTGGATACTGAAAACAACAACTCTTTGTCCTTAATAGACCTAACTATACACAACAAAAAAATACACTCAAAACTGAGTGGTATACAAAATCTACATGGTCAGGACGATATTTGAACTTTTCATCAAAACATCACATATCCCAAAAAAAAAACAGTAATCATTGGCTTGTCAGATAGGGCTATCATCAAACTAACCAACCCTAAATACAAAAAGTCAAAGGTACACTAATTCAAAATAACTATCTCATAAAACTTATTAATACTATAATACAAAAACGGATCCATAAATAGAGGAAGGGCGACAAATATGGAATACTGTTTTAAAAACTACCAAATTAGTAAAATATTTTAATTTTTCCAACACAAAAAAGGTACAAATGATTAATAACTATATATATTTAAACAGGTATAACTTGTTTTTGTGAAAATCAGAACGTTTTAAAAGTTATAAAAACAGAACTAAAATAATAATATTTTCCTTTTGTAAAATTAGGGTCACAAATATGGAATACAACCAAAATTACCATAAACAAATTTCTATTGGCCAAAATAACAAATATTAGTAGTATAACTAAGGCCGTACTGGATCTCAATGGTAAGCTATTCATCCAGTTCTCAAGTCGGATGGCTTGGGTCCTGAAGAAGTAGCTGAAGAAGAAGAAGAAGAAGAAGAAGAAGAAGAAGAAGAAGAAGAAGAAGAAGAAGAAGAAGAAGAAGAAGAAGAAAAAGAAGAAAAAGAAGAAAAAGTGATCGACAATGACCGGAAGGTTCGCGACAGAGCTGTATCCTCCTCTGAGGTCAACAGAAGTAAAATAATGTCGCAGAAGGTAGGAAAAGGTAGCCAGGTGTCATAAGCATAGGTGTGTCACCTGTCACCTATGCAGGTGAGCCTGAAAATTATTGAGGAGCCTTGCCTAACTTAGCCTAGCCCATATTGTAGAAAAGAGAAAGAGGATCATGGCGAATCAAAGTGTGTTAAAGCTCATCAAGATCTGATTAAAAGCTGATCAAGATCTGATTAAAAGCTGATCAAGATCTGATTAAAAGCTGATCAAGATCTGATTAAAAGCTGATCAAGATCTGATTAAAAGCTGATCAAGACGTGATCAACAAACAGTATTAATCTTGATTTGTATTCGTTTATATCTCAGCGATCTGTTTTTGATCAGATCTTGATCTTTGTTTGATTATATTAGCTAGATCTTGATCAGCTTGTAATCAAGTCTTGATCAGGTTTAACCCAATTTGATTATACTCTAAGAGACCGTGGGAGATCGACCTTCACCCATTTGATAACCAGATGAGGCATAATTTTTATGAAATTTTATTGATTTATTAACACGCCTATGGGAACTTGCCATTCGAAAAGTGCTCATGGCTATTTTTAATTGAATAAATTTTAATAAATTTGTTTATACCCTTCACTTTTCTGATACAGTGCTTATTTGTTTTTTAAAATTATTTTGTAACAAGACTTTCGAAAGATACTTGAATTAACAGAATAAATTCCGGTGGCTTGAAAACCATTAACAGCAATTTCACTGCGCTGAACTCTTAGCTTTGCCGAAAATTTCCATCACGTCAAATGCAGTTACTGGTCGCGCATATTGTCGTATCCATGTTCTTATCTTGTAATAATATGCTTTGAATGGTCCCATAAAAGACTTGTTCGGAGGCTGGAGCTTGTATGTAGAATGTGGTGGTAAACACACAATTGTGACATTATTATATCTGGCCATATTGATGATATCAATATTTCGAGTGAGCGAATTATGGCCTTCCAATATGAGCAAAACTGGAGATTCAGATATAAGGTAGCTATAAAATGCTTAAACCATTTTGTAAAAATATTATTTTGTATCCATCTAGATGGATGACATTCTTACTTTGTTTCAGGGGGGCTCTCTTTGTAACTTGCTGACATAAATTCTTTTTTGGAAATATAACTAAGGGTAGTACAAAATGTCCTCCTGCGCTCATACAAAATACCACGGTAATTCATGATCCTCGTTTAGCTGAAGTAAGACTACCAACCTGGTGTTTACCTTTAAGTGCAATAATTGGTGGGATCTTCGATGGCAGATCGCTTTCGTCAATGTTATAAACGCGATCTGCTGGATAGTTATGTTTTTCAAATTCAATTGTTAGAATTTAAAAAAAAATGACTGAACATTTTTTTTAGAAAAACTATTTGCTCTAGAAAAACTATTTGCTCTAGCAAAAGATGTCCCTGTTGGTTTTCTAAACGACAGTTTTTTTGAGTGACGCCTCATAAATAGCCTAAGCCACCCTTTTCCAGCTGTTTCTTTGGCAAAAGCATTCAGCAGATTATTTCTGACAGCAAGTTGATAAACCATATTCCTAATGTCGTTTCTTGTTAAGCCAAAATATTTACGTTCCATATAAAGTAAATATTTTATAAGTTCATCTTCTAGTTACCCAGATGCCTTATGAAGGAATTATTTCACCTTCAAGGATGCGTTTATGGCAACAAGGAATCCCTATACCCAAAAACAGACCGTAATGGAAAAATTTGAGGAAAAGTGTAATATTTAAATTTTTCAATATTTTTGTTGGCAACGAATATATTTGAAAAATGTTTGGAGTAAGATGTATGTGGAACATGTAAATATTTAGTTTATCCTCTAAATATTTACAGAGGTAATAAAAAAAGGTTGTACAAAATAACCGGAAAAAGCCTGTAATAACTAGATAGGAAAGTCATGTGTTGGACACATCTGATTTTTATATATGGAAAGCGATCAATTTTATTATCGCCTTCTGCTAATTTTTTTGTTAACTTAAATAATAATTTAGAGCAACAGTTGTTAGGTATGTGTGTGTTTTAAGAAGAATTTTAATATATCGAATTCATAATTCATTTAACAGATTCTTTATCTTTCTGTAAAAACGACAATTTTATATAATTTTTTACTCTCCCTGTATGTGATATATATTTTTGATATTATGTTATACTTATTTGGGACACTGTACGATATATACGGTATATTTTAAAATAGCGCCAGTCACTAAACTAATTTTTTTTAAATTGATATATTCATAAAATTATAAAGGTCGAACAATTTCAACACACTGTTGGACAGACCTCCAAAAGTTTAATGGACATCAATAATTTTGGCTATATAAGCAAGGAAACTAACAGCCGTATGCATAGTCGATTGCCAGCGACTCGCCAGAGATTCATTTCGGCGTATCGCCAGCGATTCGCTGGCGATTCGCCGGTGAAAGCCCAAAAAGCTGGCGACTCTCCGGAGACTGTCACCGGAATGTCATTTCACGCAAGTTTTTATTTTCTTTTATAGGGATTATCACCGGTATCTCTCGCATTTTATTCATGATTCATTTCTTAAAACTCAAAAAATAATGAATGAATATCAACTTTTTCCCTATAAAAGAACATGAAAACTTGCGTGAAATAACATTCCGGTGACAATCTCCGGCGAGTCGCCAGCTTTTTGGGCTTTCGCCGGCGGATCGCCAGCGAATCGCTGGCGATACGCCGAAATGAATCTCTAGCGAGTCGCTGGCGATCGACTATGCATACGGCTGTTATAGTCTTAGCCAAACAAGAAGCAGCCGGTAGAAGCTAAGCCAGTCGAAAGTTTCTTTCACGGCATCTAAATTTATTATAAGATAATCCCTTGACTCACTCTCGGCTATTAGCCATTTTACTTTCTTTCTGGAATTCACATTTTCGCAGATTAATCTTTAACCAAAATGTAATTAATTGTAAATAGTGTGTGATCAGTAAATAAATCATCATTATCACCAGTAAAGCAATATTTCAAACGCTTGTGCTACATTAATGAATATTGGACCACATCTTATTACCGTTTTATATTTTTCAATCATATCGGTTATTCTGTGAATCTGTCATTGGTTGGGTGTTTATTTCTGAAGCCAAATTAGTGTGTATTAATTTTCTTTCTTCCAGCATTGATGTTAACATTTTGAGCTAAAGGTGTGTTAGAATTTAAACAGTTATTAAGTTTTTTTGGATTGACATTTCAGTTTAGTTCCTGTCTTACTTCTTTAGGCGTTGTTAGTGTTATTGCAACCTGTTCCTATATTATTGGTAAGTAGTTTAAAGGTACCTAGAATTGGAGGCTTATAATTCACTATTTTTCCTTTCTTCTATCCTTTAAAATATTCAGAACATAATACTGATAAACTAATATTTGATAAACGTTTGATTACAAATAGTATGCAACAAACGTTTTGATAATAATCAACGATTTTTAAACTGATATCAAAATTTTAAAAGTCATTGTTCTAAAGGAAATAGCAAGGAGAATTTATTTAGATAAAAGAGGTCTTTAGAGCCATCATTAGTTCCAAAATTAAACTTTTTCCTACACAACTTCTTCCTACACCAAATTGAAAAAGCATTCTCCATTTTAATATAGCAGTTCAATTCGTCGCGCTTCCAATTGTGGCTCCTTAACGTATTGAATTTTGGATTCCTTGCATCCTTTTTAGTCCTTTTAGAGTGTAGTCGCGTGAAAACGACTGAAAATTCACAGTTGGTTGAGTCTGATGATGGTTTCGTTTACGCTGTGAGAGATGTTGAATTTTTTATTAGAATCACGTACGTGCTCATTCGGCGGTGAACTTTTCTTAATACAAAATTAACATAAAAATAAAGAAAAAGTTTCAGAACTGGAACAGACATTTGAGATATGAAAACGAGATTGTAGTAAATTAATGTAGTCTTAGAGGAAAAAGCAATATTATCATTTTCAATGAATATTGACACCAACAACTACCAAAAACAAAAAATAAATGATAAGATATCCATTATGTGCTCAAAATTATTCAAGAAGAATTTAAACTAGTTGTTACCTAAAATTCTGAAATTTTAAAATTTTTAAATTTTAAAGTTTTCAGCAAAAGTACATGTTTTCTTTATCTGAAACGTGTGTTACTCCATAGCACTTAGGCCTCACTAGGCACATTGTGCATCCTTCCAGGATGCTAGACACCTCCTAGCTCGTGAGCCAGCCTGCAGATTTATTGTAGTTGACAACGTCGCCAAGACGTGCTTCTCATATATCGGCCGGTGTTAGCCGATACTCGCCGAATCTTCTAAAAAATGAAAGCGTCGGGCAAGGATATGCTCGATGGTCTCATCTTCTTGTTCGCGCCCCCTGCAGAATGCAGATTTTTACAGCTCCCTGATATAGAGATGCTTCTGTACTTGGCAATGACCAGTCAGAATGCTTGTGATAAGGCGCAAATTGTAGAGTCATAGTCAAGTGTTTGTTTACTGTAGTATTGTTTCATCCCATCTTTCCTTGAATTTTGTAAGGGGGCCAGGGGGCCAGGTTCAAAAAGTATTTGGTTGCCTTACTTTTTTGCTAGTGATTTACTTAAAAAAAAAAACAAAAATAAAATTATAGGTCAAATAAATTTTTAGACAGTGGCGTAAACTTTAGATGGGATGAAAGTGTTACTTACCCATGCCGTACGCCATTGGCAAAGTTTATTTGACTGATTTTACTGATAGTTGTATATTATGACATCAAAAATGTATGCCGAAGTAAGTAGAATTATAAAATAAAATAGAGTTATAAAAATTATAACCACTTTTTGAATTTTCAACTTTAACACCCTCTATTTCGGAAACGAATAACATTTTAACTAAGCATGTTTTTCGTTTTACACCCTGTATAAGATAAGTGATGTAAATACTTTTGTCACCGTTTAATACTGGAGACATAAAAAAATATTATTTATTATTTAGTCAAATTCAACATTTAGCCATACTTTTGTAGATTGTAGAATGGGTAAATTGGTTTTGTAAGTAAAAAATATTTAGCAGTTGATCAAATTCTGGGTTGTGAGGGTGACTAATATGGAATTTTTTTAAACCATAAATATGGAATAGTATTTCATATTTGTGGCGACTATTGCATATTAGTGGCCAATAAAAATATTTAAATTATGATATTTTGTAGCCACAAAATAAATGCTCCATTTGTTTTTAAATTAAATAATGCTTATTCCGTTTTAATTTGGGGTATAATTATTATGTTTGTATAAATATCGTATTAAGTTATCCTGTGATTTTTCTTGTTTCAGTATGGCGTCAAAAATAAGCCCCAAAAAAGTGTTATGAAAAAAAGAGCTATGGTACAGGCAATTCGTGATGTCAAAGAACAAAATTTGGGGTATTTACAAGCAGCCAGAAGATACAATGTTCCCAGAACAAGCCTCTTCAGGCATTGCCTAAAGGATGTAGATCGAGCTACTTTTGCTGACACGAAACTAGGTCAACCGTCAACCAACAGTGCTAACCAACTCAGCGTGGTGATGATTATGCTTCTTCTTAAATAATTAGCTCGGAGAAAATCGGTTTTTAATGCGATTAATAACGAATGCTGAATGGTTGAGCCAGGTTGTTTAAAACAGATGAAAAAGATAGTTGGTGTGTGTTTTTATCTTATAATTTATCTGAGACAGAAACGTTGAATTTGTATAACAGTTAATTTTTTTTAAATTAGTTGTTAAATTTTTAACTAGAACAGATGTATTGTTCATCTACAAATGAGTCTTCATTCAGTTGTTACACAGTAAGATATTACTGGATATTTTCTATTCAAGAAAATAACCCTATGGGTTATACTGCCACCACTTAGACGGGATAGATATAGAATGGAAAAATGAAGTCAAATATCTAGGCCTAACCCTGGACAACAAACTTCTCTGGAACACACATGAGAAGGAAGTAGTAAATAAGGCTACAAAAGCCCTAATGGTATGCAGAAACATTGCAGGTAAACGATGGGGATGTAACCCAAACATACTGCGATGGATGTATACTGTAATAGTGAGACCAATCATTACTTACGGAGCTATAGCCTGGAGCAACAGAACTAGTTTAGTTACTACGAGAGCTAATATCTCAAAAGTACAAGACTAGCCTGTGTTTGCATTACTGGTGCAATGAGAACCTGTCCTACGACCGCAATGGAGGTGATCTTAAACCTCACCCCTCTACATTTGATGATAGAGAATGTGGCAAAAAGGACACTATATAGAATGATCAGGAACGGAGTAATCAGACGAAAGTCTACTTGCTTCAGGACTAAAGATACCTGGGACATGCCCCAGGATGAAATGCAAAAGAAGTACAGTTTTGTGAAAAACTTCAAAACCACAGAGCTGGGCTGCAAGAAAGAATGGAGCCAAGAATCCATCGCGCTTGCAACCGAAAGACGTGCTATTCAGTGGTATACGGACGGTTCCAAAACCATAGAAGGAACTGGAATAGGAGTGTATGGGCCGAGAACCAAGCACTCCGAAAGCTTGGGAAAATACCCAAGCATCTTTCAAGCGGAAATTCACGCCATCGAGAAGTGTATCCAGTTTAACATCGAGAGAAACTATCATAGACAAGAGATTATCAGCATGTCCGATAGTCAAGCAGCCATCAAAGCGCTGAGCTCTTACGTAATCAGCTCAAAAATGGTCTGGAGATGCCTAGAACAATTGAATGAGCTAGGCGAGAAAAATAGAGTTACTCTCACTTGGGTCCCGGGACATAACGGGGTACAGGGTAACGAGATTGCAGATAGTCTTGCAAGGAAAGGGGCTCAAACACCCTTTGTAGGACCTGAGCCGTTCTGCGGTATCAGCAGTAACATAATATTAGGAGAGATTAAAAAAGAATTTGGTAGTAGAAGAACCGATAATTGGAACAATCTCTTGGGGCTGAGACAGGCCAAGATACTTCTGGATGAATATAACCAAAAAGATCGGAAGCCTGCATCTGCCTGAGCAAGAACAGGCTACGTATTGTAACAGGGATCCTTACCGGGCATTGCCGACTAAAAGGACACCTAAGTAAACTAAGAATAGTAGAGGATAGTGAGTGCAGATTATGTGAGGAGGAGGACGAAACCTCCAGTTACTTCCTCAAAATGCTGAGAACATACAGAGTTTAGCTAAAAATAATTTCTAAACAATTTGATTAATGGTTTGTAAACACTAGGAACATAAAGGATTACTGTTACTTACAAATGGAAATACTTAACATAAAATCACCAAGTAAAGCAATGTTTTCAAGATATCCATTATTTGTTAATGGTTTTGTAAAGTGTAGGTTCGTAAATAATATCTTTCGGAAACTGACTTTGGACAAATATTATAACATAACCACTAAAACTATTGCGCCAAGATGTAGGCAACACGTAATAAGTGTTCAAAATTGCCGAATTTTCTATCTCCTTTTAAAGACACTCAGAAAGCTGCGCAGTGCGACCATTCTCAGTATAGTAAGAAAAATCGAAATATGTGGTTAAATTAATATTACCGATTTAAGTTTTGTGCAGTAAAATAAACAATAATTTTAAAATTTGGATATTAACATAGATTTTGTTTAGTTATCAGTTATCAGAGGTGGTTAAATCAGTATGAAACTCAATTATTAGTTAGGAGCGAGAGCTCTTATTGGCTGAAATCACATAACAGATTGAAAAAAAAAATCGTACCAAACTCAATGATTGCTTAAAAACTCAAATTTGTATTGGTCGAAATCACAAAATAAGTAAACGAGTTTTTTTATTCTGAAGCACAACCATTTACTAAAAGAATTTTCTCGACATCGTATATGTGGCCAGAAAAGGCTATAAAAACAGAAATTGAAATAAATATGTAGGTGCCGGACGGAAAATTCTGTTGCAGGGTTTTTCTAAAAGATAAACATGATATATTCCAGCAACTTCTGAAATTTATCTCTTGTCGGAAAGTAATATCAAGAGAAGTGAAAAATGTAGACACTGTAATAGGTACGGCGGAGCAAGTGAATCGAGTTTATAAACTTTTAAAGCCGTGTTTGACTAACCTTTATAAATTAACTTTTTTTTTATTCTCGTAGATTTCTTTCTTTGAAAACTGTTTCACTTTTCAGTATATATGTTATACCAATTATATCAGTAAAAGGGAAGTTGCTTGTGACATAGACAGGTTTGACAATACTTCGTTCCAATCGTTTACGATATATTATGTAATATTGATTGAAACACTTTCAACTTGAGTGGTAATGGAATTGACATCCTTAGCGTTAGAGTCGCTATTCAACTGCAAACCTGCTGGTCAATAGGTCTGAATTCAGCCGGTGAAAGAAAACCTTAAGTAATAGTTAAAAAATATGCTTTTACGACATTTTAAAATGTTAAGAATATAAAAATCCTTTCGCAATTTCAAAGATAGTTTTTACTATTTGTCAATTTGGTAAAGAACCCTGCACACCGCTTATGGAAAAGTGGCGACCTGTCAAATGTCATAAATTTTTGATATGTTGCAGTTTTCGACCATTCAAATCCTATGATTTGTTCTTGAGATACAGGGTGTTAAACTTATACCACTTATACCACTTATTTGATAATAAGCTAGTCGATTATAATTTTTTGTAAAAAATCTTATAGTAATATTTTTTGGAATTCTACGGATATAAAAAGTTGTCAAAAATTATTTTCCTTTGTGGACCACAAATAACTAAGGACATGTTTTTGATAAATACTTTTATTGTTCTTGAATGGGAAAATATTTACTAAAAAATAAATTATTGCTATATGTATCATGTTTTTACTAATTATCGTGCTAACGAAATTTATTTCTGTAATTTTTGCAAAAAAGACTAAAGTGGCGCCAAATTAGGTCTCGTCAGAGGTTCTGAGTATGACTTCAAGGTGAATTTTGGATTTTTTAAAGAATATGGAATTTGTCCCAAAATGAAGAACCTTGTCTAAAGTACAAATTTGAGGTGGTGACTGGTACTGATCCATTGTTATTTTTAGGTTTGATCAGGGCTTTAGATGGCTTCATTCTGTTTTGTTGACCGGATCGTGACTACGGACGAATTGTCTGTATAAGCGGTGTTTTTTAAAAGGTAATGTGAGAGGTTTTTTGTGCGATGTTGATTGATATCATGGCTGCTAAAGTTTCGACAGCGTGAGTGATGGCTGTTTGGAGTGAGTGATGTCTATGTCCTGCGAGAAGTTGAGCGAGCGTTGTTCAGGAAGATTTACAAAGATAGTTAGTTCTCTGGAATAATGGCCAACCTGTTTTTTTGATATTTTGGAAGTATTTTGTCATCTGGTGTAATGGAGACAAAGAGAGATATGTTTAACATCAATGGCCTATGAAGCATCTATAGCTGGCAAAGCCTTTGCAGGAATCCGTCAGCAAGATGATCCATTTTTTTTTTTTTTTTGAAAGAGTAAAACCAAATTTGGTAATCAAAATTAAATGGATTTTCATCAAGTAAAGGCCGAAACAATAAATAAGATGATCCATGTTAAGATGAAGGTCAAAAGTCTATTTAGGACTATAAAGATGGGAAGATCGATTAATAGAATACCAAGGTTGATACCATTCGAATTGGTGACATTATCTTTAAACAGAGCATGTCAAGGGTTCAAATAATCAACCAGAAGAGCCAGAAGAAGTGATGATTCGTATGCCATCAGCAGGGTTGACAGGGAAAGGATCGGGTGGTTGTAGCAGGAGAAAATTTTCATGGGATTATCTTTTGGTTGGTCAATTGCTATCAAGTCCAATTCCGCTAGATGAGCAGCATTTTATCAGATGATATTTTAATATATTATGAGATGATATTATTTGATGGTACTGTTAATAACATTAAAAGGGGAAGATCATTATTAAAATATTAGTCGATACCACGCATATTCCCTAATCTGCCTTTGTATTTTTCCAGTACTTAAAAGCCTCTATGCGAAAGAACTAAAAAAACGGAAATTTTTTTTTTCAAATTTCTAATGCTTACCCACCTTTTACAATATTGCAAATCGGTTTGATGGACCTTGTGGGGAATTTCACGCTTTTTTACATGCATTTTAAATGGTAAAACTTTACATTTAAATAGTAAAACTTTACATTTAAATAGTAAATACTTAAAATTAATATTAAGAGCTCAAACTTGGTGAGCATTTTTTTTTTCTAAATGTAGATTAATATTTTGTTAAGCACCGAAAAAAAAAAAATTGACGGAAATTAATCACCCTAATGTTTTTATGTTTTTATTCGGTTATCTCCAAAGGATCTTGTTGTTTTTTTTATTACTTACATTTATTTAACTAAGCTGTTTATTTTAACCTCATTTTGCCTAGTGGTATTTGTATGACCAACCTGGGCCCCTCACCAAGGAGGTGAGAGAACTGGATAGTCATTGTGAAAAAAACAAAATAGAACTTCTTCTAGGGTGTGATGCCAATGCTCACCATATAGTATGGGGGATATGGGGGAGCACTGACATTAATAACCGAGGAGAAGCTCTTCTGGAATTTATTGCTTCCAATAAACTAGAACGTTGAAAATGAACCAACCTTCGTAACATCTGTGCGAAGGGAGGTAATTGATATAACCCTAGGTACACAACGGGTATGTTCATTGGTGGGGAAGTGGCTCGTCTCACAAGAAGCGTCACTTTCCGACCATAGACATATCTTGTTTGAGCTGGGTACTAAAACCTCGGGTGAGAAGACATATCGTAATCCTTGGACCTGTAACTGGGGAGCTTTCAAGCAAGAACTCAAACAGGGACTGGAGGACTGTCCTCCGATACCGAAGAATTCAGTGGAAGTTGAGTTTATGTCAGAGTTTCTGACACGGGCCCTAATCAACACGTTTGAAAAAAACTGTCCTTTAAAAATTAGGAAAGAGGATCGAGGCGCTGTATGGTGGAATCGAGACCTTTCCAAAAAAAGAGCAAAAGTTCGTAAACTCTTCAACCTGTCTAAAAGGTCGGGGAACTGGGAAGCCTATAAGGCCTACCGGAAGGAATATGGTTATGCCATTAGGAAAGCCAAATAAATTTCTTGGAAGAAATTCTTTGACGGCATTGAAAGCCTTCCAGAATGTGCCAGACTCAGAAAAACTCTACAGAGAGATAAGCAAGGATGCATGGGATCTCTGAAAAATCAACACGGAGAACTCACAAAAACAGAGAAGGAGACCTTAGATTTACTACTAAAGTCACACTTTCCTGGATGTGAGATTATTCTTGACCAAGAGAACAGGAGTACTGAGGCACTAATTTCTAGGGCCTCAAAAACAAACTGGTCTCTTGCAAACTCAATAGTAAACAGAACAAAACTTGTATGGGCGATAAATTCTTTTCAACCATATAAAACAGCTGGACCTGATGGAATAATCCCGGCACTTCTACAAAAGGGACAGGAAGTACTGGAAGGACCACTGTGTAAACTATTCCGAGCTAGCATAGCCCTCGGATATGTTCCACAAAGCTGGAGGTATGCAAGAGTGGTCTTCCTTCCCAAACCCGGGAAAGCGTCGTACGAGGAGACCGAATCTTTCAGACCAATCAGCCTAACATCATTTCTCCTAAAAACATTGGAGAAATTAATCGATAGATATATACGGGACGATGTTCTACGGGATAAATCGATACATCGATACCAGTTTGCCTACCAATCTGGAAAGTCTTGCGATGCAGCCATACATAGGCTAACTCAACAGGCTGAACAAGCATTGAAAAGCAAAGAAATAGCACTAGGAGTCTTCCTAGATATAGAAGGAGCCTTTGACTCGGCTTCATACAATTCAATACTGGGATATATGCAAAAGCGTGGAGTAGCCCACTGCATTACGAGGTAGGTAGAGTTCATGTTTAATCATAGGACCATTACCAGTAATCTCCTTAATACAACAAGAGAGGTCTCAGTTAACAAGGGATGCCCGCAAGGAGGAGTGTTATCTCCTCTTATGTGGACCTTGGTGGTTAATGACCTCTTATGGGAGTTAGAGAGAGAAAACTTATACACGCAAGCATTTGCAGATGACATAAGCATCGTAGTAAACGGTAATTTTGGGACTGTTGTATCCAAAAGGATGCAGCGGGCACTAAATATCGTCGAATGATGGTGCCTAAAAGAGGGATTGTCCACAAACCCGACAAAAACCTCTGTTGTTGCATTCACAAGAAAAAGGAACCTTCAAGGAATGAAGGAGCTTTTTTATGTGGGGACAACATCTAAAAATGGCAAAAGAGGTTAAATATCTTGGAATCACTCTTGATGACAAGCTTAGCTTCTGCAGCCATATAGAAAAAACAACAGAAAAAGCTGTAAGAATACTATGAGCCTCTAGACGGATAGTAGGGAACGCATGGGGGCTTAAACCAAGTATGATGTACTGGCTTTACACTATGGTTGTAGTACCTGTTATAACTTACTCATCAGTCATATGGTGGCACAAGACTAAAAGCATAACAGCTAACAGAAAATTAGACAAGGTACAAAGACTAGCCTGTCTAATAATAACAGGGACATTTAGAACTTCGCCCACAGCAGCAATGGAGCTACTGCTAGATCTTCCTCCACTACACCTTGTGGTGGAGAAGGAGGCTATGGCGGCGGCATACAGGCTGTTTACCAATAGATTTGGATGGGATCTTTCGAGAAAATGACACCACACAATGATATTAAAGAAATTAAAACAAAATCCGGTACTAAGAATGCCATCAGATAGAACGCCCATTATTCACGACTTCAGGAAACCTTTTGATATTCAAATACCAGAAAGGGCCAAAAGCCGGGAAAATAGGGAAAAAGAAAACGAATCAACCTGGTATACAGACGGTTCGAAAATGAAAAACAGCACAGGAGCTGGGATCTACCATGTGAACTCAGTCTTCCAGGCTGAAGTAACAGCAATAAATGCCTGCGCCAAAGTCATGCTAAAGGACTCTCTCAGAGATAAGAGGATCGTTATCATGACAGACAGTCAGGCAGCCCTTAAAGCACTGAAAAGGGTAGAAGTAAAATCCAAATCAATATTTGATTGCCAACAGTTCCTCCAGTCACCCTTGAATGGGTGCCAGGACATGAGGGAGTGTTTAGAAACGAGAAAGCAGATCTCCTAGCAAGGAAGAGAGCGGAAAAACTCTTATTGGACCAGAACCCACATGTGGTATCTCATACCAACATGTTAAATGGGTGTTAAAGAAACAAATAAAAAGAGAATACCATAGGTTCTGGATGAAACTTCCTGGATCCACGAGCAGACAACATCAACTGCTAAACCTTAGCAGAAGCGAACTCAAGGCCGTAATAGGACTCCTTACGTGACGAAACTCCTCTTTACATACTATGCCACTGCCGGAACCTTAAATGAGAACGGGAATGGTACTTCGGGGTACAATATCCGGAACCTGAAGAAATCGCGAAAGCGCCCATTAGACATATTCTTGAATTCATCAAGAAAATCAATCTGATGGGATAGAAACTGTGAGGGGTACAATAAGCCTAGAGCTTCAGTACAAGTGGGCTTTGAACGACGCCCTAATTTAGATAGATAAATGACTGTAATCCTGTCTAACAGCAAATTTGGTGATTTGGTGGCTGGTTTTCAACAGAGTGGTATTTCGTGGCAAATTGTCGCTAGACAATTGTGGACCACTATGGAAGGTGTTTTTCGTTGACTATTTGTTTTATTTGGGCCTGTTTACGTGATAATTTGGCTATTTGAAATATTTTAACCTTTTATTTGATTATTTAGGTGATGCTTGCAAAAAGTACGTTTTAAAAGTTCAGAATAATGCAGTTGATGATGTTGCCGATCAAACTTTACTGTTTATGTACTGTTTGCTAGTTTATTAAAAAAAAATGTAAAAAATCAATTATACTTTGTTTTAGTTTGCCTTCAGCTCTCTTTTTGAGTAATTTTTAAAACCTTTGTATTTTGGAAACTACTTATATGATTGAGTTTTGCTCATGAACACTTGTGGTCGCAAAGTAAGGAGTACATCATTCTAACATTGTAACAGACTTGGCTGTGCATCAGATTTTTATTATAAGTATTCTAATATTGATCTGAACAGCATTTACTTATATTTTTCCATCTCCTCGGCTATCGATTTTCACAATTCATCGAATTAATGAAGCAATATAACGCATTATATATTCTTCAATAAAGTTTCTATGAAAAACGTCCCTAAACGATCTTAAAAGCATTTGCGCCATTTAGATATAACGTTTTTTGTTGATGGATGGTGATTTTCCGATGACTGCTGGTTTTTCCGCCACTCCGACTTTCCACATTCTGACATTTCCCGACCTACGTTAAATCGAAGTTCGAGCAAAGTTTAACGATCTGTATGAGTGGTAACAGAATAATGTGGATTTGTTTTTGAAGAGTTCATATTTCATGCTGCCATTTGTTACAGATATGCCGGCTGCGGATAGAAAATTGAACAGGAAAACTATTATGAAAAGTGCAATGAGAATATTGTTTTCGTTATTTGAAGTGTTTGTGTGAGAATATTATCGATTCAACAAGAAAGAGGAATAATTGAATCACTTAAATTAAATTATGGATAACTCAATTTTCTTTATTGTTTGGGTTTTTACCACGACGTACTAGAGAAGAAATCTAATCGACGTTCGCCAGAGGGCCCGTACTTTTTATATTGATTTTGGATACTGTCAGATTTTTTTTTATTTAAATATGTTTTATTTCAGGTTATTAAAGACGACAACTTTCTTATGGACCCCAAGTTTGTAGCTCTTTACATGGTGAGCTGTTAGAAGGAAGCAATAGTAAGAAGTGCATAAGTAATTTATAAAACTTACATCATGGTTAATATCGTTCATGCTTACTTGCACTTTGCAAAAATGAATGATTCAGTGTCCAAACAATTAGATGCACCTGTAACAACAGAAAAATCAGTTAAATTTTAATAAACTTTGCCAGTGGCGTTAGGGTTGCCAAACGTTATGATTTTGATTTTAATGAGTAAAATATTTATTCAAAAATTAGGAATAGGTATTAGAAAGTTCTTTTAAAAGTAGGAAAAAAATTAAAAGTATTTATCATTTATTTTTGACATACCTATACTTATTCAATCATTTATTTATCATATTATTAAGATTTTATTGGATTTCGACGTTGACAATATTATAGACTCGTACACTTTTTAAATTTTATGAGAAGTTTTATGAATTATATATTTTATTTCCTTAAATATAAATTATTCATTTTAAAAAATAGGGTCCCGTTTTTTTAACAGCTTTTTGGTTTACTTGATTTTTAGATATTCCAACCTAGCAAACCCTAAGTATCGTATCTCATGAGAAACACCTTTATCCCTTTTAAATATTAAGTATGCCACAGTCCAAACACTAATTTTGTATATAATTTTTAAATATTTTTGATGTTTTTTAGTAAAATAATGTTGGTATTCTTGTTGGAAACACATAATAGGTCTTTTCCTTTGCATCGACAGTGTAGCACTGAGCTACGTCACTTCGGAAAATATTGTTCCATCCATACAATTTGTATAAATGGAACGATATTTTCAGAAGTGGTGTAGCTCAGTGCTACACTTTCGATGCAAAGGAAAAGACCTAATGTAATTGATTTTCGATATATTCGACCTCAAACATATTTTAACTGTTGAATTTTAATTAAGATTTACTTTGAAAACATCTAAAAAATTTAAATTATAGTTAAAATTAATGTTTGGGCAGTTACATAACATAAAATTACTTACCCATGTCGTACGCTACTGGTAAAGTTTAATTAACAGATTTTTTTGCTGTTAGATTATTTCATGACGTGACACCAACACGTTTGAATATTTTAGTAAAATTTTACTAAGTAATAAAAAATTTTAAGCCATTAATATTTTTTCAGTTTTCAACATTTAACACCAAGTATTTTGAAAATGAGTATCTTTTTATATGGTAGGGGAGCCAGTGGCACATTTAGGTGTGTTATTTTAGCAACACAAAATTGCAAATTTGCAAATTGTACAAACGACGGAGAATTAAGACTAATTCTTCTTAAGAAGTCTTAAAAACCATTGTAGAAAATGCTAATAACATAATTGATTAGATAATTATTTTAAATAAATAAATAGCATTAGTCGTACTTTTTCAGTTTTCATATTTTTTCCAAAATCAAAACTTAAAAAGAGATTGCTTTTATCTGGAATCCAAACTTGAACGCTTAACAACCTAAGCATTGAAGACGCATATGTCATCAAATTAATTATCTAATCAAATATGTGACATTAGCATTTTCGACAACGGCTTTTTTAAAACACCGTCATCATGAATTCCACTGCTGGTGTGTCTACAGCCAAGTATTTTTATCTTCTACAACACAAAAAATTTATAAATTTGCCTTTCGCAAATGTGTACCAAAAAAGTATCACTGGCTCCCGTACCAATATCTAAGCCGTTTTCGTTTAATCATTTCATTTTGAATCAGAGATTTTAGTGTTATGGGACAACCCATATTTTATTTGAACACTAAGCACCAGTGTATATAGGCATAGGAAATATATTTTAAAGTTAGTTTTAAGAACTTCAACATTAAAATAAACAACAACAATTTATAAATCAATTATTTTGACAAAATTATGTATAATTCCCATAAGAAGCTATGTATTTTGAACTAGGTAAACCGTACCAGCGCCCATGCGGTTAATTAAAAAAGCTTAATTGACGTGTGATTTTTGGGACTGTATTTTGAGCATGCCGATTCGCCTCCTTATCTCTAGTCTTCATATATATGGTACATTACCTATTTAAAATTAAGGTATTGGTTGACACATGACAGATGTCTGTATTGTAATAATGTGTTTAATTTGGAATAAAAATCGACCTGTTTTAGCATTTTCTTAAAATCCAATGATTAATGCCGAAAAACAGAATGAAACTGTTTTGAGTGACCCACTCTGTATATCAAAAATGGCTAGATTTATCGAATTAGTTCATAGAACAAAATCTGCTTAATAATGCATTTTTTCCCAGATGCGCTATATAAGAAAGATCCTTTCATCGAAAAAAAAAATTATTAAGCGTAGCGCCATCTATATATTGACCTATTTATATTTAAAACTAAAGCTCTCTTAGTGCTCTGTCAACTGGCTTTGGCAGAATTAAAATATCTCTATTAGTTACCAAAATATCCGGCCTGGCAGTTTTTATTGGTACACCCTGTATACCTTGGTCTACTTATTATAAGGTATACTTTCCCTTTTAATAATTCCATAGCAGTATATGAAATACAAAACATACATAACATATTACAAGTAGATATTTTAATAAGAGTATCAGGTGTACAAAGTATAACAACTTTATTGACATTAAATTCTAAGAATGATTTGAAAACATTCATTACACACTAAAAATATTCCAGCACCAGTACTTATCATATTTTTTTTCTTTAACACAGGTAGAACTTTCTAAGGGGACGAGTGTAACATTGCATCATTTATACGTCTGCTGTCGTTTTTGATATCTGTACCGCATTTTGTTTGTTTAGATTTCTGCATTTCTGTCTTCTTTACTGTATTTCTGCAATTAAAAAATTACTATTTTTGCAAATATTTACATGGAAAGATTTAAGATAATGATTAAATTTGCATGCTTATAGGATGCATCTGATGAGATGTGAATTTTTTATCACGTAATAGAAGATTATGGTTAAATGTAGATGTAATAAATAAACACTCTAGACGTATTGGCCACGTGATAAAAATGACAATGACAAGATTTATAGTTTTTGCGTTTGACTTTTGAGTCATTATATTACGAATACAAAAGTAGTTGTCTTTGTAATTTTTCTTATTATTATTTACTTTAAAACTATTTTGTGAATTAAAATACCTACTCTCTAGTTACTGATGGTTAGCGATACTTATATTATAGAAAAAAATCTAGATTTGAAAACTTAAAAAAAATTAAACAAATAATCACTTTTATATTCATGAACATATGGCTAGCATAAACAAAGGATAAATCGATAAACCTGTAACTGAACCTGGCATGGAACGAAACCCACAACAAAAAAAATGTAGAGTTTGACATTCTTCAAAATATCATTTTAGATAAAAGAAATATAAACAAACGCAGATGCAGATGTAGTAGATGTGAATAAACAAATAATAATGCTCCAGAGGTAAAAAATGCATCAGATGTGCATATTCAAATGCAGCTTATGAAACGAATAGTACATGACATTCAATCAAGTCACTTAAACATAAGTATGAATTCTTTTGATTAGTTTTCAATAATTTCTTTTGGGAGATCATCTCCACTATCTAAATTGCATAGGCCTTATGTTTAAGTGAAGTAGAAATAAAACTACCTAGCCTCCTTTGCATGAAATTTTGTAGCATGTTCTCTTTTTATTACTTGGCAAAAATTAAGTAGGAGTAACATTCCTTCTAATCACAGTTTTATCACTGACTAAAATTCAAAATGCTTCGAACATATTTTAAAATTTTCTTTGTGTGATCTTCCAATACTTTTTTATCTAACCTAAAACAGATAAAAATGAATAACTATAATTTATGCTGATTATGAAACACATTTAATCTGGTAACTTACACATTAATGAATGAATTTGGTTAGTTTTCAATAATTTCTTCTCAAGCCAGCACTATCAGAACTGCTTAAAATTCTATTAAACAATGGTTTTAAAAGTTTACTAAAAAAAGAAGGCTTCATTATAAATAGCATCAGCATGCATTATAGGTATTACATATATTTAAATGAACTAGAAATAAAACTTACTTAGCCTCCTTTGGTTAAATTTTGTGTTCATGAGCTTCTGGAACATGTTCTTTTTTTATTGCTTGGCCAAAATAAAGTAGGAGTGGCATTCTTTTTAATCACAGTTTTATCACTGACTAAAATTCAAAACAAGATTTCTCGAAATGCTTAAACGATTTTAAAATATTTCCTTTACATACATTTTCTTTATAGGATCTTCTATTACATTAAGCCTTTTATCTAATCTAACCTAAAAAAAAAACAAATAAAAAGCGAATAATTATATATAACTACATAACATTTTTTTATTAGAACCCCAGTATAGATACTGGGCTAGAACAATAATTAAATACCTAATTGATTCATCCAAAAATAATTGTTAAATACGGGCCTGCATTGGTGTAAAAAACTTACTTATGACAAGTTCTTCGGAATTATTTCGTCGGTTTGGACACAATAAAACTAAACATGTTTAACCATTGTTTATAAAAGTCTTTAGGACGTCTTTAGGGATCAAAATAACTTTCCAAAACTCACAAAAACTTTAAAAATCGCACAAAAATTGCTAACAAGTATTAGAAATTAAAAATTTAAAAAATCCGACTTCAAAAACGTGCAGATGCCATCACCACATCTTAACCATATTTATATGGGACCACTCCTGAGGTACCCCCTTACTAACAAAAAAGAATCATATAAATCGGACAAGGTGGTAAAGATACATAAGAAATTAAGATTTTAAGGATTTTCTCATGGACCCAATTATTATATTTTGACAAAATTTATATGGGACACCCCTGAAGTAGTCCCTTTCTAACAAAAAAAGAATTATTGAAATCGGACACCGTGTTAAAGAATTATCGCTGAACATACATAAAAAAAAATATCGCGACGAATTGATAACCTCCTCCTTCTTTGAAGTCGGTTAAAAATAACGACAATCACAAGACAACTAAATATCAAATGTCACAATATTCTAACTAATGCGCAGACGACTCAAATCTACCTGGACATTTACGCTATAGTAAACGTTTGTCCTTGCCACCCGGGCAGTCATTTTCCTATCTTCCCCTCTTCATATCTATGATAATATTAACTGTATATGTCTGCCAAATATACCATCTGTTGGTCTATCAATTTCCTCTTGAGCTGTTGGTAAACATAGAGTGTAGCCGAAGGGTAAACAACTCCGAAATACTGGTACGTTTTCACTTGAAGTCACTACAATTTTTCTCGAAATTTCTGAAATCATGGTCGAAATTATCACCGAAAGAACTTCTCTTTTGAAAAATATAAATGCAGCAGCTTGTGGATCAAAAGACACCGGAAGGTATAAAATTAAATTTTGGCGAAATTACCGAAATCCTATAAATCAATTTTAGGTGATTTTCGAAATACGGGTACGTTTTGACTTTAGTGGTTTGCCCGAAGGCTAGTAGAGCGTAGCTATTGAAAACTTCTTTACAAGGTGATTTATTTTAACGCCCCGAGCAACTCCGAGAGATCATTTCTATTATTCATAAACAAAAACAAAGATATATTTAGAATTCACTAATATATCCCTGACTACTGACTTTTTTAACATTTGTTCCCCAGTGTTATGGATTGATTTTTTCTAGATTAATGATTTCCTTGGCCCTTAACTAAATTTCTTGCAATTTGTTGATAATTTGGTAGAAAAGCTTATTGGAATTTTGAAAACTAAATAGTCGCCTATTTGTAAAACATGTTATTACGTCCAATCAGAAGTACTTAGATTACAGGCAACATTTTCCTTTTTTGTCATCTATTTTGAACTTTTCAATTCATTTTATTGACATAATCATACATAACCAAACTATTGACTGAAGTCCTTCATCCAAATTGTAATTATACGGTTTTGCTAATTGAAATAAGAGTTTATTTTTGTGTTTAATTTGTTACGTCTTGTATCATGAATCAGTTATTTCTAGATAAATAAAGATACGTTTTAAAAGTTTTAACTTTACTAGTAAGGGGTAGAGCGCAATTACATAGTAGAGGCCACATGAGTCGTCGAAAAGAAGATGTAAAGGGCGTATCTACATAGCATTAGGAATTGTCTACTTTATAAGAACGTGACTAGATGCCACGCGAGATTGCCTCAAATGTTTTTTACTAGAGCATTATTCTACTATATCTTCACTTGGTTTAACTGAAAAATAAAATTATTTGGAAAATAAAACACATTTTTAACAAGTTTAATTTATTTAGAATTGCCATGTAATTACATGTGTCTCATTATCTTCTAACTGCATATATTCTGAACATAACAAAAACACTATATCACACACTAAATTATTGAAAAATAAAAATATAATATGATAACCAGCATAGCACATGACAATGATTTTGTTATTAAAAAAACCGGACATAGTTTTTATAAAAAGTCAAAGTAGTTAATTTATAAACACAATTGTTTTAAATATCCCTAATACTAACTTATTAATCCAAAGACAAATCATTCTAATCCTAATATTCTTATACTTATTATTCCTTTACGGTCTTTACCCATCTATTTCAATTTAGAGTAGTTGTAATCCTGTACAATTGTACTAGATCTAGTACGTTATTTAGGAATCTGGTACTCTATTACACTTGAAGCAAAATCTAGTACTTTTTCTTTTTTTAGCCCGTTTCCATTTGACGGGTAAAATATATTGTTGGGTTCTTCCTTGTTTGTGTTCCTTTTCGATTTTTTTTGCTCTTCAATGAACCAAACCATCACAATTCGAAAAATATGGTACAATTTATAGAATCTGGTCTGGGCTGCCAGATTCACTACTTTTGTACTGAATTCAGTACTTTTTCAACTTTTTCTGTACGTCAGTGTTACGTTGTTAGTTTTAGTACGTTTTTGTTAAAAATAGTCAATTCAGTACCATTTTCAGTACTATTTGGACATTTTTCGAATCAAGTGACGTATTTTATCAACAAAATAGTCAATTCAGTACCATTTTCAGTACTATTTTGACATTTTTTGAATAAGGTGACGTATTTTACTAATGATGATGACAGTTGACAGTTAAGTCAAGTGATGAGTCAAATAATTTATTTGAAATTGAAATTTATTGCACGTTTTTTGGTTGTAATTCTGAAAGAAAAATGGATTAAAACATTTTTTTGTTATTTAATAAAAGTGTTAAACCATAAGCAAATTATTTTTAGTTCACTTGTTCCATTTGTTCTTATAGGGTTACATTTTTGTAAATGTTTAAAATGTTTCTATAAAAGTTATTTAATAGTTAATGAATTTAAATCTCCAGCCATTTTTAAAGTGTTGTTCGATTTAGGTATTGGTACATTTTCATAAAATATAGTTTTTTTAATTTGGTTATTTATTACGTTTTTTTGAAATTTAGTACGTTTTAAAATTTTTTTCAGTACGATTTGTCATTTTCATTCTGACAGCTCTGAATCTCGTACATTTTTATGGAATCTGGTACTTTTCTCAGACAAATCTGGTACATAACAAAAATATATTCTGGCAACACTGGTTGTAATGCCTATTTCGGGTACAATAAGACTCTAGCTTCAGTACAGGTGGTCTTTGAAACACACCTTAATTTAGATAGATATTTATGCACATTCCAAAAATCTCCATACCCAGGACTATCTAAAACAAAACAAAAATTAAGTGTGTATCTTAAACTTAAAAATTAACACGAGTCAGCAGCGCCAATTCGTTTTGGTACTAATGGACTATTTCTGCGTATACTGGCAAATACAATTTTTAATAGAATTCATAATTAAAAAGTATATATGTTAGTTTTAATAAAAGTATATGGATTTGTAAAACAAGTAAAACATTAATTTATTATTATTATATATTTTTATCGCCTAAATTAAAAAAAATTATGTATAATTAATAAAAATCAATAATAAAATATAGGCAGGCAACAGTATTTACTGGAAAATGTAATTACTTATCTGTGGCTTGAAAGGAAATATTATTTTCTGCCAGTGTATGGCGCAATTCTTCATACTTATTGATGTTCTTGCTATTATCGGGGGAAATTTCACTATTTTTTCCACTGTTTCTTTCTCTTGTTGTTTTTTGCTACCTTCAGGTTGGCCAAGAGAGGTTTCTGGAAAGGAGTTGGCTTTTCGTTTGTTCTTCTATTGTTTCTGCTTTCCGCTACTTCTTTGTTAATTTGATCGCCGATTTCTTTTGCCAGTTCTTCTTTATCAGTTTCATAATTCGCTGGAATTTTAGATTTTTCTTTGTTTAAAATATTAATTTGTTTTTGCATATTTTCCATATTGTTTTGCATTAAGGTAATAATATTTTCTTTCATTCTGTATGATGCAAAAATGGGTAAAATCATGTCTTATTTCTAAACGTCGAGATTTCAGTTTTTTGTTTTTAAGAGTGAATATGTACAGAGGCGGGTAACAATATAATTTTAGGTATTATGTTTAGGTAAGCGGATATATTAGGCTTATCTGGGCATCACTTTAACACATTCGTTATAGAACTCCGGTATAATTATTATCAGTTTAGAAAAATGAGGTGAGATTGTGGTGGGACTACAGCTTGTGGTTTCGCAACTGTCATTTATAGCATTGATTTGTCGGTAATTAGAGCAAAAGAGCATAGCGCCGAGAAAGAGCATTGAGCCAACCATAATACGTGCGGAACCTCAATAGTAGGGCCTAAAAATGGTACTTTTTCCCCACGTCTATGGACAAAAAAGCCTGATAGAGGCAGGATGGATCTTAAGAAAAGATACCCCAAAAGTGGGCCTAAAGGGCATCCCCCTTTATATCAGGGGTTCTGTTGTCGACCAAGATATCGCTATATATGCCGTGCTGAGCACAAACGTAAAATACGGTATTGGGATATTAGTGGAAAGGCTTGACGCAAGATGAGTTTAAACTTCTCAGTTACATACTAGACGCAGACGCATTTTAGGACAAGGTTTTAAATATTTGTAAAACTAAGTTAGGACCCGGTTCGTCAGGTTACAATATCTGAGTATTATTTGATAAATACAAGGTGGCGCATAAATAAATTCCCCTATTTGTTTTTTATATAAAAGTAAAATTAATTAAAAAACAGTCATATTATAAATGACAAATATTTATTTAAACTCTAAAAATTTGTTTAGTTACACACTAAAAACAATATAGACCAAATAGCCACCCAAAGCATTAATGCAATAATGGGCTCTTTTTAAAGCATTTTTCATAAGTTTCTCCAACATTTCAGGTGGTATTCTGTCAATTTCTTCCCGGATGTTGTCTTTTAATGCTTCTAGTGTTCGAGGATTATTTACAAATACCCTATCTTTGAGATAACCCCATAACTAAAAGTCTGGAACAGTTAAATCGGGAGACCTTGGCGGATATACAATATCGGCGTTTTTCGAGATAAGGCGTCCAGGAAAAATTCTGATAATCGACGAATAATTTTGATAATAAAAATTTTACGATTTCGGCACGTTCTCGAGGCGTATATCGATTCATAATGAATTTCCCAAGTATCTACTTTGCAACTGACAGAAAAACTCGAACAGATCTCAACTACAAATAAAACCATGACAACATTCCATAGGGTACTTGATTTTGCGCCACCTTGTATAATAATGAATATTACCCAAAAATTAAACAATAACTTTTTGAGCACAAATTATTCGCCTTTTTTCATCATGGTCTTTATGAGTAGAACTATGATGAGGTTCTATTTCGGGTTCTACAAATATCTGTTTGTAAATTGGCTTCACACATTTCGCTCACAACTTCTTTCATTTTTTTGAACAAAAATGTTTAAAATGTGAGTCCATTTATCTCTAAGAGTAAATTAGCAATATTAGCAGGGAAAATATAAAATTTCTTGTTAGTTTTGTGAGAAAAATATTTACTCCATCAATTAAAATTTAAATGAATCAGATGTTAATGACATTTTTAAGAACCTCCCTATAGTTAAATTAGTTAAATCTAACTTAAACTAAAATAATACAATTTACTCACCTACATTTGAAAATAATATCACCTACATTTGAAAATAAAAATAATATCAGACTGACATTGATATATTTATGGCAACATAACCAAATTTATTTTCAAAGCTAGATATACACCATCTCATAATATTTAAATTTAGCTCCAACTTTACATTTATTAACGATTATCCCTGTATTTGATCACACATTATATTAAAGTGAAATTTAAAGGTAAAGTAGTAAAATTATTGATTTATTTGTCATTATTTTTGAAATCATATTTTTTTATGGGTGTAAAACGGGTTTGAATTTAGTGATAGCACCGCGCTAAGTGCTTATGGTTGAACTACCAACAAGGAAACAAGTCCTGACATTTATTCAAACCTTCTCTTTTTATTTTTCTATGGTATTACTAGTAGCGTAGGACAAAAGCTTGCGGTTATTAAAGAACAACAAGAGAAATAATATTAAACGCACGGAAAAAAATTGTTGAACAAATTTCTACAATTATAGATTTTTTCTCTACAATAAATAGTACAAATAGGGACAGGGACAATTTGTAGTAAAAATTTCTAAATATTTGTAGAGAATGTATTGTAGAGTTATTATTTACAATACGTAGTGAAAATATCCATATGTATCACAAGAATTTTTCTACAAATTGTTATAATTTTTGCTATTCATTGTATGAATTTATATTAAAAATGTATTGCGTTTCATGAAAATTAATACGAAAATTTTACATAATAAATAGTAAAAATTCAAACAAATTGTAGTAATTTTTAATAAAATTTGTAGTAGTATTCCACAATTATTATAATTATAACCTAGAAAAAATGTTCCTTGATAAAATATTCAAAATTTATTGTTTTAATTAAAAAGATAAAGTCTTAATTACATTATGTAATAAATAACAGTAATAATAGCTTCTTCAGTCTCAGTTGATTTTACTGCACCTGAAAAATATGAAATATAAATTAATACCTATTGAACTGTTCATACCCATAAAACGGGGATATCTATAACCATTGTTTAAAGAGTAGAGATAGTTAGTCAGCGCCTGTATAAATTCTGTTTGACTACCTCTCGCACCCTCCAGGCATAAGGAGATGGTGCCCTACTGGTGGAGAGAAGCCGAAACTGTTAATTGATCTGTTTAAAAGTAGAAATTTATCTTTATACAATAGAGGCTACCCAAAATATTCTAAGAGTTGGCTTTAGTTGCCATGTTGGAAAGGATACGGAGTAAGAGAATAAGTTTCTACGACTTATTACGAGGGGTAGTGAAAATGTTAAATCAAAATAACAGTCTATTGATATTTTGCAATGTATTTTATTTACACGAATTTTAAGATGAAAACGCATAAATTACTCACTACAGTATCCATAAATAACAAAAATAATTTAATACCCTAATTATTATAGTAAGTACAAAGAAGTAATAACATCTATCATCAAACGACAAAAAAAAACAAGAAAAATAACAAAACAATAACGGTTATCAGATAAATTTAGAGATACAACAGAGAACTGAGTTTTGAGAACCATTTGTGTTTTTAAAAGGTTTATTAAAAAGTGGGTTTACTCTTAAAATTGAAACATTTAAAACTAGCACAAGCCAAAATGTTTTAATAAATAGAACGATTGCAATGAAACAATTTATTTGAGCTTTTATTGTTAATGACGTATTTGTCAAAACTTTTCATATGTTTTAGAAGTTAGTTTTGGTAATATTATAGTAAAATTAACTTATAGATCTTTAGACCCCACTATCGTTTACTTGGAATTTGTAATTCATAATAATAATATTAAAGTTTCTGATAGCAGGAAGGTGCAATATAAAAATAGTTATTTGAAAGATAAAATGAACTTATTCATTGATTCTGAAGTATAGACAGTTTTATATTCTTTTTGGGTTTTTTAGTGTTGCTTATGTTTTTCCAATTTCGTCATAAATTTTTACAGTATTTATAAATTTGTACTTTAATTATTAAATTTAAGATATACAATATGTGTTTTTCACCATTTTGGTTACACTCGAACCATTCCAGCAAAAGAAACATTAACTTTTTTTTAATAATTTCACGTATATTGCTCAACACTTTCTGATGAGCAAATTGCTCAATATTAATTGAAACCAGATATAAACATATATTTGTACATTTTTTCATTACTTTAGTGGGAGTTTTCAACCCATTTAATTGATCTAAAATAGAGTTTTTATAAAAAATAAGAAGTTCATCGTTCTGGGTAATATCTTCAGAACCTTCTAACCTAATTTCACGAAATTGGCATTTAAATTTGTCTAAAACTTTTTTTACCAAGTCCCAGAAAAATAAACGGTAGAACAACTCTCCAAAGAAAATGAATTGTTGGAAATAGAGGAAACTAATTTAGATTTTAAAGAAGTTTCCACGTTTGTTTCCTCTTCATCAGCATGGTTCTGTTTATCTTCTTCTTCTTCCTCTTCTTCTTCCTCTTCTTCTTCCTCTTCTTCTTCATCTCCTTCTTCCTCTTCTTCATCCTCTCCTACATTCATATTTTGCAAAATATCGTTTGACGTAGAACAACTCTCCAAAATATTTTCATCATTGTCTGGTTTTGAACCAGCATTTGCGGAAACTGGTGGCTGCATAAAATTATTAACAATATTTAGTTTAAAAGATGATTTAAAGCTCCGCGCTGTTGGATTTCTATCGTAACCGCCTTTTTGTCTGTATACTGAAAACTGATTTTCTAGTGGGTCTTGAATAAGGTGACCAGTAAAAATATACCTGTATCTAGCTTGTTTTACTTCTGTCCAAAATTGCTTAACTACATTTATTGTTATTAAAAATCCATCAAAACTGTTAGGTCGGGTTAATTTTCCCTTGGAATTTTGTTTGTACAGATTTGATATTAAATCATAACCTGAATTTAGAGCTGTGACAACCTCTTGATTCTTATCACAATATACTCTCTTGTAGGGATTTGATGCTCGGACACGTGTACTATTTAAGACATCGAAAAGATTATTCATAGTCTTTACAAAGAACGCAGTATTTTCGACAGTGTTAGAATTTAACTGCCCTGTTCTGGTAGGTTTTAATAGCAGCTGCAACGCTGTGACTTAATAATTGTGTGGCTAATTTGACACTCATTTGTTGAAAGGCATTTGGGTGTAAGTGTCTTTCTGTAACTTTTAAAAGAGTTTTTCCAGTTTTACTGCGGTTATCAATTTCATACACCTTTTTCAAGTCTGAAAAACTAATAAATTTTCCATTATATAAGAAATTATTATGAATAAAATTATTTCTGATAAATTTAAAAAGATGAGGAACATCGTAAAAAGTAAAAAATTTTTTCTCGTTAATAAAAAAATATGGACGATCTTTGTTTGCCCCGAGCAATTTAATTACTTTTTGATTGGTCGTTGAGAGATCACAGACAATACCAACTGGCTCTAAATTAATATTAATTAACATTGTTACAGCCTTAATAACAATAGATTTTAGAGAAATATAATTTGCTCCATTTTCAGACAAGAAATATCCAATAGGTATTTTCCATTTGGAGAATACTCCTCTGATCATTAATACAACACTTTGAGTTGCAGCTACTGCTTTTCTTTGATTTCGTCCCAGATCTTTAAATCCTTCAATGATATCTAATTTAGAATTATATTCAATATTTTTTTTATGGGCATCTCATCAAACATGAGCACGCATTTTTTTCTGTGATGAAGACATAGATTCTGTTTTTAGTTTAAGATTTTTAAAAGTTTTATTGTTAAATCCTGGATTACAAATAAAGTTGCTAATCCAGCTTTTAATGGTCGATACACCAGGGAGAATTATGCCTTTTCTGCGAAGAAATGTATAGGTACTAGGTCCTTTATAAAATAAGGACAATGCAGTTTTTTTCTCTGAAGGTAAACAAATATTGTCTTTTTGTGGCGTATTTGTATATTAACGAAAGATCTTGAGAACTGTGACATGGGATATTGAAATGTTTGTAATCATGCTGCCAAATTAGCTTTCATTAACTTTTTCTTCATGCCTCTAAGTTTTCAGGCTATTAATTTTCTTTTGTCCTAACCTGACTTTATTTTTTAATTTTTCGTTTTCATGGATAGAACGATTTTTTTACTTTTTAATTTGGGAGAATCAGGCAAACGTCAATTTATCTAAAAACATTATTTCTGTTGAACTATTGTTATCATTGGAAAGTTGTCTAGATGTTCCAGGTCTACAGTATGTATAAATATCGGCGTCGAGAGAAATATTGTCTGTATTAGTTTCCATTTCCAATGAATTAAAATTGTATGGAACAGCATTAGCAGGCAATTTTCTACCTAACAAAATTTCGCTATGTATATCACAAATGAAAATGGCATTTTTGATTTACCACTTCACCACTTACAACCGGAGTTTAAGTGTCGTGAAACACCCTGTATTTTTATCAAATCTTTAGATTTGTGTAGTTGTCTTTGAAATTTGGCATACCTAATTATATGGGAAAAGCTTTTCTTTATTATTTTTAAAACTTATTACTCCAACCAAATGTTAGCAACTATTAAATTGTATGTATTTTTTTAAAAATATTATTTGTAAGCTTACGAAAATGCACATAGATTAAAGATTACTTTGCAGATTACATTACACGTATTACACGTATTTTATCAAAAATAAAAGTATAACTGGCTATTTACTTTTAACGGCAACTGGTTAGATACCTACTCACAAAAAAAACGATAGGCAATAAATGTCTAGTGTTTATAATTTTTAACCAGAAACTATTGTTTGATGTAAAAATCTCAATTATACCACCATGAGATTGATTTTCAGTCGGCGGGATGTTCGTTTTACAAATACCTACTTTAGGTAGGTAGGAATAGGTATTCATTCATATTTCTGAAACCATACTTATATTTGAATTAGTAGGTATTGGGTACTGGAGTTATAAACATAAAATTTATAATTAATATAATCATACCTACGTAGGTATATAGAGGATAGGGGTAGATATGTATCCTACCTATATCCCTCTATCTACCTAAAAATTTAATTAATTTTTTTTTTGCATAGATTAAATCTCTTTTTTCGAAAAAGTACCTATTCCTACCAAAATTGTAGGTAGGTAGAATGTTATAATAATTAACGCACGAAGTTTAATTTATAAACTCGTAAAACTATCCTGCTCATATTATATATATAATAAAATATTATATTAATATTCAATTTAGGTAATAATAAATCTTATCTTAATTAGGTACATAGAAATATGTAAGTCCTACATAGAGGTTTTAAGTAATTATTCAACAGCTTATTATAGCAGCTGATAGTAACAATAATAAAAACAACAATCCAAGCGCCTGATTCAAATTTACCTAATCTAATAACAAAGAGAAAAAGATTTGTTATTTCATGCATTCTCAAAAATAATTGCAGGTAAAATTTCCTTCCCTACATATTTCTTCGCTTCGATGCAATGTTGCTATTTAAATAATTTAAGGTTTGTTTTAATTGATTTTTATTTAAAAAGGCAATCTGATTTTTTATTAAACTCTTTAGTCTCGGCTGTAATATAATAATACAATAATCAGTAATTTCGGTAATTAATTTAGATATAAAATTTCTCCGATAATTTTTACTCTGGCAACAATGATTTTCCTAAGTTAATCATTTAGGTGGACTGAAAATGGTAACTCATCCATTCTCTTTTGGAATTTAATTTTAAATGAAATGACACATGGATAGAAAATGGCGTTCATTATATACTCTTGGGAACTCAAAAATAGTCGCCATCTATTTGCCGTCTCCAAAATATTCAAACCTTTCGGTCTATGTCTCTGACCAACTATCTCTACTCTTTAGACAATGCTATAACCTTTACAGTGATTGGGATATTAAATGACCACGTCGGAGAACTAAAAAAATGAGAAAGTAGGTATGTCACAATTAAATCGAAAAAACATCATCGAACTTGGGATAACAATCGATCGTTGGCCATAACTATTTTTATTAAAATAATCTACTAAGGTTATTTAAATTAGTTATCCAAAGGTAAATTATTCAGAAACAATAATAAATGTACTTACCACTTATAGAAATTATTATTAAAATGTTCTCGAACCATCACTGCTTATAATATAATAATGTGTTATATATGTACGATGCTTTGTTTTGTGAACATGGCGAACGACTACTGCTGTCTGACCATTTATGGTCGACGTCAGAAAATGATGGCCAATAGCAGAATTCTGTTTTATTCACATGACTTAAAATTTCTACAATATTATAGAATATCTTTCAACAAAATTGAATTTTTATCATAAGAAGGGATGTAAAGTATTAGTATTTTTTGTGAAGAAAATTACTATTTTTGTATAGATAATTATTATTGTTTGTACAAATTTTAACAGAAGATAATAGTAATAATTACAATAATTGTAATAAATTTCGACTTCTACAAACAATAGTAAAATATACTAAACATTGTGGTCTTCTTTCCTATTGTTGTAGCATTTTATTCGACAATTCAATTGCTACAATAATGAGTAGTTTTTAACTTTAAATTATAGTAAAATTTTCTACAAAAAGTTAAGTATTTTTCTACTAGTCTACTACTACAACATTATAGTAAAATTTTCTAGTCACCTTTTTTTCCGTGCGTGTTTAATTATTTCAAAAATAATAAGGGTGAACTTCATTAACAGTAAAAAATAAAACATCTGAAACAACAGGTAAGCGTCATCAAATTTAATTTATGCAGTGTAACACATCAAGTCCGCATTATATGGGAGTTTTTTCCTAATTGCTGCAGATAAATTTTGAAAGAAAAAATAATGACAGTTAAAAATTATCTACGCAGCTAAAACGTTTTCTATTTCTGAGTGTCTGGAAAAAATAGTACCTCTTGTAATATATATAATTATTTATGAAATAGAAGTGAAATGAGTTATTTGTTACAAAGTGTTTCAATAAGCTCTATTTGTTGGAATTTGAATTACAGGCCTGAATTTAAGTTCCAACTGATACGACCCCAAAGAATAATTAAAGGCTAAATCAGTACCCCTAGCACCATCTAGCGGCGAGGGAGCGGAGTGCGATTGACACAAGGTAGCGTTCTACGCTTGTGACGGGCGCATTTTGCACCCCTCCGCAGCTGGATGGTCATATATGCCGGAAGTAAGACCGGCGCGCGAAGACTCGCTTGGAAGTAGCAAGGCACTTGTTTTGGATTTCCGCTTGTAAACGGACGTGCTAAGAAGTCCATCTGTTTTTTTCTTCTCTATATCATGTGGAAACCAAAATCTTATTTGTGCTCGGAGTGGTGGCACGTGGCATAGGCCCAGTGGGTCATAGTTGACTAAGTGAACGTGATAAATAAAAGCAGTTATTATAATAAAGGATTTTCATTGAACCAGCCCTAGTGTGTCGAAGGTCTCATGAGCTGTTGCAGACAGCAAAACCAATACTCGATGTGAGGAAATGGCGGCCAGGAACTGCAAAGGGCCCATTTTCCCTCACTATTGAAAGAATATTTTCAGAAGGGCAACACTTGCTTAATACAAGCGGTGAAATAAACTTTTCACCATTTAAAAAACGAATCAAAAGGGCACCCATTACATATCTACCCGAATATCAAATCAGAGATATTCGGCGAATATTACACGATTTTCATAAAACAGAAAACTGTCGAGTTAGTGTTAAAAAAAGTTTTGATTGATAAAAGTGAAATAAGAGATTTAGGAATAAAATATTTAAGACAAATTAAATATTTTAGGGACCAAAATAGGCCTATTGTGTTTGTTGATGAGACCTACGTTCACAGCGGTCATACATCTTCGAAAAGTAAGTCTGACAATTCTACGAAATGATTGTTTATGAACATTTCAAAAGGACAACGATTGATAATACGTAGTTCATGCTGGAGGTAAAATTTGTATCACTTCATTAATCACCAATGCATTTATTGGTGAATATGGGTAAAATTGAGTATTGTGTAATTTTAGATTGAGGATTGTCACCGTTTGAATCTGGAAACACTGTCGACAAATGGTGTTCTTAAACAAAAACTCTTATCTTGGTCCCTTATATGAAGATAAATATTTTCAATTTTAAAAAACTCTTTAATTTTATTACAGGAACTTCCCCAATGAAAAGAAGAGATAGAACAAGTGATTAATAATCTGTAAAAGTGGTAACCGATAATGTGAATGTACTATTGAAGTGTTCATATTTTATGCTACCATTTCTTTACAGATATGTCATCTTCAAAATTATTTTAGTTTTCACTGCTCAGATGTGGTCATCTTAAAGGTAAGAAATAACTCTAAATCAGTGCCACGTACAAAATTGTTTCTTAAAGATTTTGGCATTAAACCATCAGGTTTACAATTGAAGAAGATGAAATACATGCATAAAAATCTTTATACCTAGGTAATAAAGAAAAAGGGTCTTACAGTACTGAAAAACCTCTATAATGTTTAAAAAATGTACAGTATGATTGGTTGATACCAACTAAACTCAGTTAGTCTGATGGTACCTATAATCAGCGACATGTAGGGAGAATTAACAAATTTAAAAATAAACCAGTAGGAAAAAGAAGTTACAATAATAGTAAATGAGAAAATAGAAAAATATTACAAAACATCACTGTCATAAATCTCCTGATTGTGGTAGGTAATGATCAAAAACGATTGATCATGTACGATGAGTAGTGGTGAGTAATGCGAGATCAGTTCTATAGGGACCGTAACTGAGCAAAGGAAGAACATCTTATTGGAAATAATACAGAAAATGAGATACCCTGGATTACCGTTATGTACCGTTAAGATAATTAGTTGTGGAAAATAAGTGTCGTCATCTAGTTGAGTTTCAGCATGATGAACTAATAAAAGTTGTATGCAAATAGTCTTGGCAAAGGGTAAGAAAGGGACATGACACAAGAAAACCATCCACAAAGAAGCAGGAGTGAAATTAGACTCCAGATAATATACATAGTAACATTTTCGTTGTAAAATAGAAGCTCATGAATGAAACATGCTAGTGAAAAGAAGTATAACAAATTGTAAAACAATTCTAATGATGTATATGAATATTTTTACTATATTTTTATTTATTATTTATTTATTTTAATAAAGAATACGAAACGGGACGAACCCAGGAACAGTATTCACTATTAGCTTAACATTAGATACAAAAATTTCAATTAATCAATAATAAATAGAACAAAAGTATTTAAATTGTTTAAAGTCTTAGTAAGCGAACAAGAAAAAATTTCGAGATTTAAAAGTTTGATAATGAGTTATATGATTTATAGTACCTAATAGGAGAATTTATACGATAATTAGTTGTGCTTGATCTTAAATAAAATAATATTTGATTTCTAGTATTGTGACCTCCCACCCCTCGGTCTTGTAGCTAATTATTAAAAGCCCGTATTTTAATTTAACTACCTCCCTCCCCTTGTGAAATTCAAAGAAATTCATACTTACTGTATATGGCCTTTTCCTCTAGTAGTATAGTGATCGTCTAGTTAATTAATTGAAAATTTATATACCCACGTTGTGATAATGTTAATTAAAATAAACCAGGATTCGATGCAAAATTTGGTACAAATTTGTGAATGAAATAATGCTCAAAATATATTTAACTTAATTAATTTTTTTTTATCTCCAATAAAACTAGAATGTACAGATTACTTTTATTATAAGGTAGATCTCACATGTGTCTCGCCCAAACAACAGGCCACATGCCACTTGTCATCAAATATTTGCAATAAAACAATTCTTGAGAATAGACAGCAGACGTCGTCAGAATTGCACTACCTTTAATAATTCTTTGTTTCGTTGTTTTCTTATTTTATATAGGTGCGCTTACTGAGATACCGTCGTTGCAATAACAGGCGGATATCCCTTATGTTTCAGCCTCACCTAGGGGGGTTTTATGTAGATGTAGTCTTACTAGAATAGAGCCAGATCAATACTAGCGAACTACCCCTTATGTACAGATCTACCAACGGTGCGAAAATTGAGAGATAATTATCTAAGATAGTCCAACCCTGTATCATCAAGCATATTCGGATAAATGTGAGTCTAGTCGTCCGATGTGTCATTTACCCCAATCAGCTGAGCTGTTATTTGCGAGGGTTCATTGACAGTTCGGTAACCAGACTCCTATTATCTTTTACGATGATATAGTAATTTGAAGGCAACATGGCCCATAGCATACATATCTGGACGAGCTAAATGCGATGTCGGCGAGCAACAAATTCCTCAAATGTAAGGATTTACCAATAATAATACTCATTATTATTCAAAAATAAATTCCCATTTTTACAAATTTAATTTGGTTGTTATTAACTCACCATCGGATAAGCAGACCGTTGGGTTTATATTATCGTCTGTTTCTATTTCAGACATTTTATATTTTTGTATTCGGGATAATTAGCAGGGACGTTGAGACGTTGGCGTCGAAATTTAGAATGGCGTGGCGGAGAAGGAGCGTCGTGACGCAGAACGCCAAACGCAGGAAGGTAGATAAGTAAGGACGTAGGGCGTCAGATGAGATATTGGGCATCGGATGGGGACGTCGGATAAAAGAGATGACGTAGTGACATCGTGCGTCAAGACGTCGAGCGACGAGACGTGGAGCGTCGAGACGTGGGAACGTTTGGAAGGTAGTTGGTTGGGCTAAAGGGCGTCGGATAAAGGTAGGATATGAACTGCGTGAGTTTAGGAAAGGTACTGAACTTGAATTATATTAGATTCGAAGAATATGCGACTGGAGCTCGAAATCAACTGGACTGAGTCTGATTTGTTAATGCCTTACGAGTCCCTTTTAATCGGATCTTTATACTTGATTTAATTAGTTTTTTAGTGATGTCAGTGAACGAATTTAGGCGGATAGGGGTGGCTGTTTAATTACATGCCTTAAAAAGTTTGTGTATCGAAAACAACGTTCCTATTCAAAACTGACTTAAGATAAGTGCGTTAAGAGTTTTAATGATTATTACTTCGTGGCAACTTATGGTTGTATGGTGGTTTTAGATTGCGTTCCCAGATACTTGTAAGAAATTGGATCTCTCTGGGTTATAGATATTATTTGTTAGGTATCGTAAATAAGATTTAATTATCTGGGAGATTTTTGTTAAATGAAGGAATTTGAATTTAATAAGAATGCAACTTTTTTTTAATAAAATTGAATTAATAAATGATTATGATACCTGGGTGCGATAGGCTACAGTATTAAGAATTGGAATATTAATTGATTTCATGTTAACGAATGAAGTAGATTCAATCAAATTATTATATATTTTGTAAATAAATATTACATCGTACATTTGTCTTCTATCTTCTATCTTCTAGTGATATTAACCGTAAATTTTGCTTAATAAGAGATCGATTATTGACCTGATGCGAATAAAAATTTTTATTAAGGTATTTCTGATGCATACTTTCAAGTTTAGTTATGTAAATGTTATACTGAGGATTCCAAATAACAGATCCAAAACTTAACACGCTGTTAACGTAAGTGTACGGACTATTTTTTTGAAGTCTTTAGACGTTCGTACAATAAAACCAAGAGCCTTCTGTGCTTTAATAATGCCGTGATTGATATGATAGTTTACTGTCATAAAAAATGCCAAAATCTTTTACAACAGATACTTTATGAAGAGGTGTATTATCAATACTATAATTATTAAGCAAAATATTTTTGTTTCTAGAAAAAGTGATGTAGTGACATTTGTTGAGATTTAGATAAAAGCAATTACGAATGCAATAGGAGAATAAATTGGCAAGATTATTTTGAATTTGTAAAGAATCCAAATTCGTAGTAACAGTATGAAAAGCCTTTAAATCGTCAGCGTACATAATAAATTTCGAAAAGGTTATCAATTGGCAATATCATTAATGTAAATATTAAAATGCAGCGGTCCCAGATGAGATCCCTGCTGTACGCCAGATGTAATAATAGAAAATACATGCCAATTGTAATAGCTTGAATCCTGTTACTTATAAAAGACGAAAACCATCTGAGCAAATTACCATGAATACCAACCTCAGCAAGTTTATGGAGCAGTATATGATGATCAATTTTATCAAACGCTTCAGTCTAATAAACTTCAGTGGTACTAGTTACTTATGAATTATTCCGTTCATCATTTATCTTTTATTTATAAGAATAACTCTGTAACTGTTGTAGTTCTGCTTAAATTTTGAAATATCATAATGAAAATAAATACATTCCTCAACAGCACTATTTTTAATATAATCGCGAAATTTAAGTTCCTAATGCCTTGTTAATGATTTTTTAAAATTCGCCAAAATGAGTGGCTAAAACGCTTCGTTAAGTGCTGCCTTCTGTTGTAACGCGACTGTAACTATCACATCGTACACATCATTCATTTCCTGCAATGATATACAACAGTTTAAAGATAGCACCTAACGAGGCGTTTTAGCCACTAATTTTGACAAATTTTATAAAATCATTAACAAGACATTAAGAGTTTAAATTTATGGATTATATTAAGAATAGTGCTGTTGAGGAGTGCATTTATTTTCATTATGATATTTCAAAATTTAAAGCCCTTTAATTTTTTTTCTCGGAAACTGGAAGGAACTAAAATTTTATAAAATATATGCATATTCTAGATATTCTTTCCTTATTTATTTTGCCAACATTTTAATTTTTTTAAAAAATTTCTTTATTGAGATATCCTTGTCCAAAATTTATAAGGGAACCTTAACGTATTTTATGTTTCGAACAATATTCATTTTAATTATTTATATTACAAAATTCTTTAATGTTTGAGGATTAAATTAAAAAATTAATAAATAAAATGCCAAGCGCTTTGAATGAAAATACCAGATGTGATAACACGGATAACTCATCACTGGTTTATTTTTAGAAACTTGATAAATTCTAAAGTGGAGCTCACTAATTTAAATGATATTCTTATAGTGTTTCCTGTAAATCTTTTTTTATTCATTTTTCAATGAATATTTCTTGCAGAGATAAATTACTTAAAGATGGCTGGATATCGCTTAATGAAAGATACGAGAAAAGCTTAAAAAACACACATTGATGTTAAGATTTATTCTGTTTTTAATAATTAGAAATGTCTTATATCAATATATAATAAATTGATACAACTATAGAAGAAAAATGTATAAGGTTGTAAATAATTAAAGTTTATTTAGAAACTCTTGATGTTTGTTTTATTTTTAAAAAAGTTATTGACTTTAAACAATGTAAGGCAGAAAATAGTTATGTGTGTGCCAAGGCCATTAATTTGATATTTTATGGCCGAATCATAAATTTGCGACCGAGGTGTAACCGAGACCAAGCAACTTCTGGCCTGGTCAAAAAGGATCATGCGGTCAAGGTGCACATATTTTTTAGGCGACTGTCTCATCTAGAGTTAAAGTACTCATAAGTATTACACAATGAGTAGCTTTGCAAAGTACTCATACGTATCTGAGTACGAGTACTTGAAAAGGAAAGAAGAGCCTCTTTTACGAAAAAGCTGAAGACCTTTTTTGTTTTTTTAGAAATTTCATAAATAATGATGGACCTGATTATATAAAAATGCTTGGTATTTGAACTTGGTGCTCTGTCGTTATGCTTTTCACTTCCGTAAATCTGTCCACCCTAGGCATAAGCCCAGTTCGACAATCACGCGAGTGTGAAAAATAACTTTCATACAAGTGATGTACAATATTTTTCCTACGACCACAAAATAATTTTATCGAAAAAGTGTTAAATTAGGAAATCTGGCTATAAAGGCTCCATCAAGATGTGGCTGGTTTTAGAGTGTTTTTTTTTATATACCTTATTGAATAATTTTTAAAATCTTTTACGGATAGTATTTTGTCAAAATTAAAAATATTGTCCATTTACAAATAATTTCATAGGATGATAAAGATAAACTGGCATTAGGTACAAAAAATATTAGAATACATTAATGTTTTTCATTATACTCGGACAAAATATTAGAGAAGGTGAGTAATATGCATGATCAACACTGTTGTCTATGAATGAAAATTCCGACAGAGTTAGATAGGCGGCGTATCAATTACCAAATTATTATTTATTAGGTATTTGTTAGTAAACTGTATTAAATTTGTTTGTCAACATCTTTATTTAAACAAAGATGATGCGTTAAATATACGTTTTTAATAGTTTTCAAGAAATGAATATATTTATTCCCTGACTTCGTTATCTTTATTTAATGGTTTTAAAATGTGTTTCAAGTAAATAAACGACAGACGGGTTACAAATTGAATATTGTCAGCACAGGCACAAAGACAGTTAAAAACTAACTTTCGACGAAGTTAGATTTGTATCGCTTTAACTATTTACGATAATTATTTTATATTTTATAAACATTTTTTTGTAGGTATAAGTGCTCTTTTCTGATATACCAGTAGGTGTTCATGTTTGTGCCTTACAATTTGGTAGTGGTAGTGCATATTCGAGGAGTTATATTTATTGTGTAGTATATTAGGTAGGTACTTTAAAAGTTTATTAAATAGTAAAATATTGGTGTCTTTATAAATTTAATAAAAACAATTTAATAGTAGAATTATATTGTTACAATAGTAATGGATTCAGAGGCGGGTCCAAGTGAAACCCAATTACGTCGGCGAAAGTCCTTATCAAAGGATGAAAAGAACATTATATGGAAAGTGTATGATGGGCTAAAACAGACACTTCCTACAAATGAATCTGTAAACCGCAGTTTTAACTGGAGAATCTGTTTTAACAATTGAACGTATTGTACGCGAAAAGAAATAAAAAGGCTCCTTAGAAGCCCCTAAAACGCATACCCGTGGTCGAAAATTGATGAAATTGGACGATAACCAAAAACAAATCATTCGAAGAAATGTACATTCTTTTTTTTTTGTTTTTCGTAAACAAAGCCCCAACACTTAAAGTTGTTCTTACGAAATTAAGAGAAAACGAAATTCCTTTAATGAGCCGTGAAACTTTACGAAAAATTTTATGGGGCCTAAAATTTTTTTGTCAAACTGTGTAGGAAATCAATTTTAATTGAGAGGTCAGATATAGTGTCCTGGCGACGGCGTTATTTACGAAATATTAAATAGTTTAGAGCCGCTAAAAAAAAGATATACTATCTCGATGAAACGTGGGTGAATGCTGGACACACGGTATCTAAGATATGGCAAGATACTTCTGTAACTAGTCTTCGCCAGGCTTTTATAGAGGGATTATCTACAGGTTTAAAAGCACCATCAGGTAAAGGACAGCGCCTAATTGTTACCCATATCGGAAGTGACAGTTGATTTTTGGAAAATAGCGCTCTTGTGTTTATATCGAAAAAAACAGGAGACTACCACGAGGACATGAACGCGGAATGCTTTGAAAAATGGTTTACTGAAGTATTACAGCGTGTAGAACGAAATTCAGTTATTGTACTAGATAACGCTTCTTATCAAACTCGACGAGTTGAACGCATTCCGATAATGTCCAGTAGAAAAGCGGATATGAAAACCTGGCTGCGGGATAAAGCAATAACATTTACTGGAGATGCTTAAAGTGGAATTAATGGACCTAATAAAGGAACACCACTATAAATATATTCAATATGTTGTCGACACATTGGTTCGTGATCGTGGTATTACGGTACTAACACTTTCCCCTTATCACTGCGAATTCAATTTTATTGAACTAATTTGGGCGCAAGTGAAAGGGTTTGTAGCTCAAGAAAATAAAACTTTTAAAATAGCCGACGTTCAAAGTTTATTAAAAACCGGTATAGAGCGTATAAAACCTGAAGATTGGCAGAATGTTATTTCTCATGTAATTAAGGAAGAAAATAATATGTGGCGCTTGGACGGTATGATTGAAACGGTAAGTTGAACCTTTAGTCATAACTTTAAGTTCCGACGATAAAGACGATTCCAGTGATAGTTCTGCAGAATCAATGGATTACGAAACTTCATAGATTTAGAATTCAAGTAAGTGATACCAAGCTTAATTTAAATATTTTTATAATAAACAAAATACAATTATAAACATAGATGAATTATTATAACAAAAATAGATAACCAACTTACTTTCATCTAGTAATATTCACAAATACCCATTTAATTTGCCAATATAGTATTTCTGCGATACCGGAAGAGTGCATTTTGATATGATAACGATACCTTTTGCAGTTTTAAGGCGCACCTTCTTCAATATTTTGTTCTAGTGTAATACCCCATTTAATTTTTCAATAGTGTTTCTACGCCACTGACATAATATTAACATATTATAACAATAAACAAAACAAAATTATAAACATAAATGATTATTACTACAAAAATAGATAACCAACCTACTTTCATATAATATTATTTACTATTACCGCATTTAATTTGCCAATAGTTTTTATACGCCACAGGCGTAATTAATTTTGGCAATAAACATGCACTTATGACTAGTTGGCACGTGATACTGATAACTTCTGCAGTTTTAAGCGCGTGATTCCTTTCATTATGCTCTGGTACAGTATTATTGTTGTACGTGAACAGAGAGGAATCACCTTCTTCAATATTTTGTCCGAGATAATTTATTTTTTAACAAATAAGTTAAACAACCGTGAACAAAATTTCTTTTTAATATTAATGATTACTGATTACCCATTTCTCTACTCACACTTTTTACTGAACAGAAATTAAAATAGTACAAACTAAATGGCGAAGAGAATATTGTTATATTATGATAAATAACATGTATTTTAACTAAATAAACAACAGTAGTCGTATTTTTCCAATTTTCAAATTTTTTTCAAAATAAAAAAAAATTAAACAAGACAACAAATGAAAAAGATAATTCATCGGGAATTGAACTAGTTTTTAATGACAAGTTAAAAAAGTAAGACACTATACAATCTGCTCTATCACGGTTTTGTCATTTGATTTATCTAATTAAATATGTATATGAACCAGGAAGAAGCAAAAATTATGTAGGTAGTTACTTTAAAATTATTTTAATAGTTTGGTAAAAAGTATTATCTAAGATCTGTATTTAAAAATTAATTTAATCATCAAATCGATTTTACTATTAAAATGGACATTGCATCACTCAAAATAGAAATTAGATGTCTGACATATTTAACAGCTTATACGGAAAATAGATTCATATTCACACACGGGTGGAAAGTAGAATTATCCACACGCATGTAAGATACGGCACTTCCCAAAAGACTAAATAGTGCGATAGGTGTTACTTTCCTTATTATATTATATATTATATTTAAAAATACAACATATCTTGGATCTTTTATCCTTTTCAGATTTTCAAATAAAATATACGGTAGTTAAACAATGATCAGGTAATAATAAAACACCATATGTGTACCTTTGATTTAAATTTGTTATTTAGTTATAATAAGCTCTATTCAATAGCTTTGAGTTTTGGTATGATGTTTATTTAAATATGTGTTTTATTAATGTAAAATTCATGTTATATTAAATAAAATTCATATTCGATTTCTACACAAATACGAGTATTTCGTTTAACCTGGTATTTGTATAATTTTGATTTCCAATAATATAAATTAAACAGTAAAAGAGTACCCCAACTAAATAGTCGATTTTCTTACTCGATGTATGTTTACAAAATTAATTTTGTTGAGATTCAAAACAATTTGGATGCAAGTCTAAGATCTTAGTTTCTTTGAATTACCTCTCTTACTATTTAAGATAAAAATTATGATTTGTATCCTTAAAATTTTATGTAGTAATAATAAAAAATAATTTTTTATCGTTTTATACAGTTTTTATGTCAGCTTATGTAGTTAAAAAATCGGTAAAATAGACATTTTTTGGACGTATCAAACACAAACAAATAAATATTTATATGATTTTTGTGCCAATTACGACTATAAAATTTTGAATATTCAAAAATGTATTATGCCTAACAGGATGTAGAGACAAACTTGATTTATTCATATGATTTTATTGAGAATTTTTACTTGTTCAACGTATATTATATTAAATTTTTGAGAATATATCACTTATCTACAATTTGTGGACATCCTATGCATAAAAAAAATACAATTTCCACTACTCAAACAATTTTATCTTTTTTATGATAAAAGTTGCATAATTTTTATTTGCTCATTGGGATAGCGAATTCTGACAACCCATCATATGGAGATGCTGCCGTACTTGGCAATGCCCATTTAGAATGCCTGTTCTCAGGTAAAGATGCTGTCTAGTCATAGTCAAGTATTTGTTAGTTGTAGGGATCACTTAATAGCTCCCTGGCAACTGTAACAGTAAATTTTATTGTTACATAAATTTCAGGAAATTTTGTTATTTTATAACCTTCTAATTTCTATTAGTTGTTCCCAATTCTATTCTTTAAAATAAAGTAATTGTAATTACCGATTTAAAAAAATTTAGAAGGGACACCAAACGTCAACTGATATAGGTTTCCTCTTTATATGCGAGAGATACAAAATACCTTCTAAAATAATCAAGTTTTTTGGTTTTGAAGATTTTTAAAAAGGCGAACACGGCCGTTTGGAGCCTTCTTTTCCTTCTCTCGCGGTGATATCTAGTTATTTTTCAAAAATATCTATATCGTGGTTGTGTGAGTTTGTGCCAAATTGATTCGGAATTTTAAGGTAAAACTATATTGCTTTTATTAAACTATAGCGTTCCATACCAATTATTTTCATTGGTAAAAATCTGCAAAATTTTTATTTTTGATTTCTTATTGGTTAAGCTCAACAACGAACGTTTTATTTGTAATTTAATTTAATTTCTGATTTAATTTCGATAATCCAAAGGGAATAACGATCTATAAAAAAAGAGAAGGAATAGAATTTTCTATCTTTACAAATTACTTTAATTTTTTTTGGATGTAATATATCAGTAACATTATTCACTTAGTTAATTTTCTTTCGTAATTCTTTTATTATCTGATATAGTACATAAGAAATACTATTTTTACTGTTAGTTAAATTTTATATTATTACCTGTAATTTAAAAACTTAACTAACTACAACTTGCATTTATTTTCACTTTCTTTATTAAAATTTAATATTATTCTAGATTGGTCACTTTAGATTAATAATACAGTATGTATTTGTAAAGTTCAATGTAATTGCTAATTTTGACTGAATCGCTATTTCATCATAACTTGCTTGCTTACTTCTAACTTGTTTATAGTTATAATAATAGTTTTATAATCTATAATTATTTTATTGTTGCTTTATTATTCGCTATTTCTTTTTGTATTTTTTTTCTTTTTTTTTTTTCATTCTAAGGAAGTTCCAATACCCGAATTCTAATTAAACTATTGAGAAAAATTAGACTTTAACTTTCACTCGTTTTGAAACGTACTACGATTTGGTGTTTTTCTAATTGATAATCTATATATATTGCCTGGCAGAATACTCACGTTTTCTCTCCATTACAGACTACCTCACCAAATAGCGCCGTCTCCTTCACTCTAGCGACATCGCTACAATAGAGGAAAACTCTTCTTCTGAAAAACAATTTGATCCTTATCCTAGCAGTACTACCGATCCCTAAAAGACTTGTGGGAGTTTGTAGCACCCTCCAGAGAGAAAAGCGAGATCATCACCATAGAGACTACAGCAAGGCAAGTCCAATTAGATCGATATACGTTGGAAATATAAATACTAACTCGTACATACGAAATATACAATCATAATAAATTGTTCTTTTTTTTTTGGTTAAATAAAATTGTTAAGTTTTTTTGATTTTTTTATTAGAAAGGTATGCCTTATTTCCTTGGAGATTAATAAAACAATACACTACTAACAGATGGCGCCCAACTTTTTTTTTCCTTAAATATTTCTGTAATTTTATTTATTTTTTTTTATTAAATCAAATTTGATCGCGGTAATTTGACATCCGTGGTTCTTCTGTTACTAGTGGCATTGAAGAGTGGTTCTGAATTAAGTTCCGCTGAGCTAGCAAACAAAAATAATTGGGCCGCAGCTTTTTCTCTCTCGAGAGTCAGAGTTACGTATCACAACTCTTCAGCTTCATGCAGTTTCATACCATCTTTCCTTGAATTTCACAAAGGAATGTTCTTTAATTAGGCTTGTCACTACTGATGTTATTAGTCCAATGGAAGAGCCAGGACCAAAAAGTATTTGGTTTGCTGCCTTATTGGCTAGTGAATGAGTAAGATGGTTAATTTTCGATGTAGAGTGATCTTTGATTCATCTTAAGGTGGCCACATTGTTGATAGATACTCCGGCCAAAGCTTCGTGATATTCTACATAGTACTAATCCTAAGTAATTACGTGGTTTATCCAGGGTGAGTAGTGCTTGTGTGATATCTGTATAGATGAGTATGTTCTTTCCAGTAATATTGTTTCTGATAACTTCTTCTGCTGCTATGAAAATTCCCGTGAATTTAATTTGAACTACACTGGCATTATTGCTTACAGTCCATTTCATGTTTGAACCTTGTTTTGATTTAAAACCGTCGGTGTATTTATGAATCTTACCTGCCACTTCCGCCTTTTCTATTTGTTTCATTATAACTTTATATGGCTTATGTAAGAAATACCTCGATAAGATGGAGTCTATGCTCCCTTGAAGCAGTAGAAGCATATCTAGTGCCTTCCATCAACAACGACATCTGGCTTCACTAGATCATTGTCATCAGAGCAACCTCCTTGATGTATATATCTGGTTGGTGTAGCTCCTGTTATGTTGATACATGCTGTTCTTTGAATTTGTTCTAGATCCTGGATAGCTGTCAATTATACCCAGACCACTGCACCGTGTATTAACATATGATAGCAAATGATAGTCGTGTAAATCTATGTGACGACTCTGTGGGAGAAACCCCAGGTTTGTTGGTATTTTTCATAAACAATGTATGATCTTCTGGCTCTGTTTTCTAGGTGTGAGTTCTATGTTAACTCGCTGTCAAAGGTGAGACCTAGGTCGAAGAAAGCATATTTAAGAAAAAATTATGCCTTACTAATTAAACTCAAATATAGGTATAAATATTATAGTGTACGGAGCCCAGATGACAGAGGCATATTCCAGTTTTGATCTGACATAACAGTTATAAAATATTTGGAAATTATGAAATTGTTAATCATTTTTCAAATACGTACAATAATACTTGATATATATTCAATAAAATGCCCGTGAGGCACTTTTGCGGTAGTTTTCTGCTTTGTACGCCGTAGTGCCTATTCACTTGTTGTTTTCCTCCTTGTTTTCTATTAACAAAACGAGAGTAAAACATAGGATTTACATAAAATTTCCAAATAAATTAAATGCTTAATTCGACGCCGGGCGTTTTTATGCCTGCAGTTTTGGGCATAATTTACCAATGCAACGTGTAAAACATGTAAACTACCCATTACTCTTTCTACTCGATTATTTTTACAAAAGTAAACACAGCGAGAACAGGGAAATTCAGGAATTTATTCCTTTCATCATCGAATTTCATTACGATGGCAATAAAAACAAAAAATCCGATTCATTATCCTACCACCACTGGAATAAATTGAGGAGGATGGAAATTTTACGCCATTAATTTATCGGCTGGTATGTGAGCATCATCATCACATGACTCCGCTGTCTCACCCGCCATTCCGTTTCTCAACTATATATTATTATATGCTGCAGAGTAGAGGTGAGCATAATGAGGTGAATTTTGGAGCGTTTTATCTTTTACTGTTTAAACTCCCGTCAATGCAATATTATTTATTAAATAATCATATTCATTTGGTTCGTTTGAAATATTTAAATATCTACATATAGATATAATAAAAAAATATATAAAATAATTTATTCACTCAAAACGATGACCTAAAAGATAAAACATAAAATTTAAATATAAACATAATACTAGAATTTTAATCAATAATTATTACTAAACGTAGAGTGAACAAATGATGACTCACAAAGGTGATTCAATTTTTGGTCGTCTCCGATTTTTAATGTATTTATTATCTATTATACTTCCTAGTCCGGTCCTTATAGAACACACATGTAGTTGCTTCATTTTATGCAAGCGTACACTATTTTTATAGAAAACAAAACAAATTACTGTCCCATCCCATCATCCATACTTCATTAAGCTTTTTAGTGTGTGAGTGTACACTTCGATATTAAATTTATAAAAAGTGAATATATTTGTTAAAATAGGAAAATAAATGTTAGTAAAAAAATCATTTTGCAAGGCGAGACCGAGACTGACAGAAGGCCGAAAACAGTCTCTTTTCGTCTGAACACATTTGGGAAGGCGAGGCAGACGACACCATTTTTAGTACGGTAGGATTTGCTGACTGTCGTCTGTCGTCCCACTCTATCGCGCGTACCCAAATGGTAGCTTAAAAGAAAAGTGCATAAAGTTGAAAATATGTTAGAATATGTTAGAAATATTTCCAAGTAGGTGCTTTAAATTTATAGCCGTTTACTTTATAACGTTTATATCGGCATATTATTCTTTCTCTATACATTATGTGACGTTATTGAAACTAACAAAGAAATTGGAAATTGAAAGATGTCGACTTAATTCGAGATATTAGTAATAATATTTTATTTATTTTTTGAATTGGTTCGTTATGATATACAAATTGGTATTTGTCGCCCTGTTATATAGCATTCGAACAATATAACTTTTAACTAGTTATTTAAGTTTATTTTTACCTATATTAAAAAAAACTGTATACAAGTTGTCTCTGATATTATGGTTAGGTACGGTCAATATGAGATACCTTCCTCGTATCTCGGTAAATTTACAATGTAGTTCAATATATACAGTCTGGCCTTTATTGCCCTGTTATATATTTAAACAATGCATATCTGTTTATTTACTGGTAGGTACTGACCTTCATAGTCCTGTTATATATTTAAACAATGCATATATTTATTTTCTAGTTTAGTTCATTATATAGAGTATAACCTTCATTAACCTGATATATATTTTAACAATGCATATAATCCTGGGGGAAAACATTGAGGTATTAATATCTAAATTATTAATAATCATCCGGTTCAGGTAGTGATCAGTCTAGGTTAATAATACTTATCTATAGAAAGAAACTTATTAAATGTCAAAAAGTGTCCAGTGTAATGTCTTGCAGGTATCCACCAAGAGAAAAATTTCCGGAAATTTTTTCTGGTTGTTATGAAAACGTTTTAAAATAACAGTATTTAATTGGCTATAACATAGAGATGTACAATTTTTAATGGAATTGTATGAAATGTATATTTTATGGAATGTATATTTTATGGAATTTATTAGTTTTGATCAAATGTTATTAAATAAAGTTACTTATCATTATAAGGAATTTACTAAAAAAGTGTTTCGAAGAATATCGCTCCGGTCTGTGCTTTAATCATCTACATGTGTGTTCTATAAGGACCGGACCAGCAAGTACACTTTTAGATTAAATGACTTACTTGCAAGGAAGTTCAATCGTAATTATCCGACTAATCCGGTCCGCATAGAATATGGGATGGGACGGGACACGAGTTTGTTTTGTTCTCTTTAAAAATAGTCTATGCTTGCATAAAATGAAGCCACTACATGTGTGTGTTCTATGAAGATTTGACTAGTCGTATATTTACGATTGAACTTCCTTACAGGTAAGTCGTTTAATCATAAATTAATAAAGATGATAATTGTATTGGGACATAAGTGCGATAAAAAGAGTAATTGGTTTAACCACGCCCTTTTGATGGCAAGCGTATGATATTATGATCATCACTCGGCGATGTATTACTATCTACTCAATAGCATTGTGTTTTTATACCGTTTTCCTGGATTAAAAAGTTTACATATTTTATATTAAACTCCAATAAATATAACACAAAAACATTTAATTTATGTAAACACTTAGAAGTAACTAAACTATGAGTCAGTTTTCAATCACAAGTTTTAGCCCTTCTTAAAAATACTTTTAGATTTACAACTTTGAATATTGGGAGGAAGAAAATTATACAGATTCAGTTTAATTTTACTTGGATATTGCTGATTAACAGGAGGAAATTCGATAGCTATATAAAAAGCATACACGCCTTAAATCCCACTCTGTGCATTGGAGTCGGCATATGAGATCGGTCAATGTCATGGGATTACCAATTCGTCTTCTTCATCTCTCTTATTCTCGCTTCATATGAATATTCTCTCTTCTATTTCAATAGAGGTGTCTATTTTATAAAAATAAATCTGTCTAATATCAATATCATTTTATACTTAATATTACAGGGATAGAAAATTTATTTATTTATTATTACTTTTAAAAACCTCCTTTGTATTTTTGTCAGTTTCTTTGAGTGATTATCGGCCAAAGCTTTCCGTTCTACAATTGTGTCAGCAGGTAAATGCCATTTAAGGTGTCTGTCCACAGATCCTCCTAAATATTTTTCTTCTCTTTTAAATAAATTTGTATACCTCTATTATTATTTATTTAAAAGGTATCAATGTATTTTTGTAACAAATAAATGGAACAAAACTAATTTTCCAAAATATAATTTTGAACTAAAACAATTTGTAATCATACTCATGTCTGTTTCTGCTTTCTTTTTTAGATTTTCCCAGTTTCGTTCTGTATACAGGATATTGGTGTAATATGCGAAAATAATTACTATTCCAGTACTATTGAAGTTAAGTATTTCGTTTATGTAAAGTATACATAATATGGGACCGGATACCATTCCTTGGGATACACCGTGAGTAATAAATTTTTTCAGAACTTTTTCTTTCACTAATAGTTACATACTGTTTTCTTCTCTCTAGGAACTTTTCATTAGTTTGTACAAGATGCCTCGGAAATCAATGTTTTCTAATTTCTTCAACAACTTTGTGTGACTCACAGTGTCGAAAGTATTCGCAAGGTCTAAAAATATACGAGGTGTGACAATTAAATAACGGTGACTATTCTTAAAAATGAACTTTTATGAAATCTTATAACAAATCGCTTTTAATCCCCTTTAACATACTCCCATTCCCTATCTATAAACTGCTGCATACGAGTTTTCTACTGTTCAAAGCAGTGCCGCAGGTCATTAAGTGTCACCTTCTTCAGTAAGTCTGCCGTTTTTTCCTTCACCTTTTCTGAAGATTGAAAATATGTTTCCTTCAATGCACTTTTCATTTTTGGAAACAGAAATAAGTCACATGGTGCAAGATCTGTTGAGAACGGTGGATGCTCGAGCACAATAATGCTTTTATCCGCTAAGAACTCTTTCACAGAGAGCGCTTTGTGTGCCGGGTAGGTGTCTTGGTTGGAGTTCTTGCTTCACAGAACTGGTCATTTCCTTTTTAATCTTTTTCTAAGTTTTGTCAGGGTCTCAGTAGTGCTGCCAGCTTACAGTTTGGCCTTGAGGTATCTATGATTTCATCAGTTCTTGACCTCACAGGTCGACTAGAATGTTCGTCATATTCAAAAACCTCCCGACCATTAAGGATATGTGAACCAAGATACATCAACGATAAAATGAGGCGTTGGCGCCTCTAGGAGCTGTCATCAGTTATTACCGCATCCGGAAAGATCACCAGTTTGATTGCAGTAAGATTTATAACTTCTCAGCCACAAGTAAGGACCATCTTTTTTTTTAGATTTGGTAGTAGTGGCTCATTTTAACTAATTCCTAAAAATAAATATAAACTATAGCGGATAAATTTGAAAAATTAAATATGTAAACTCACCTGTATACCTTCTAGTACTAAAAGAGGGACGACTATAAGATAAATTGTATCTATCATTAATACTATTAATACATTGAACAGTTTTAATAACCATTTGAAGGGATTATAAACCCCAGGGTGAATTGTGCATAAGCTAATAGAGATATTATATCAAATCTTCCCCCCCACTCTCTGAATCATTAAATTTTAAGAGCCAGCTATGGAAAAGGGAATTACTGCCACCTCTTATACATCTTACCTCCTCGGATAGGCTACAACGTGGCAACATGACAATAGTGCTACAAGCAAACGGATGCAGCAAAAAAGACATAATCCGTGCTACGCTCCCAAGAGAGAATAATACCAAGTCTAGAAAAGAACAGAAAACCAAGGAATTGTATATCTACCATACTTAGAAAGTATCACTGACCGAATTTGGAAAATCCTGAAGAAAAATAAAATCAGCACTGTCTACAAGCCAACAAAGAAAATAGGGGAATATCTTAAAACAGCGGAAGGCCACAGATACCGTCTCATTAAGGGGAGTGTTAGGAGCTCAATATTTTAAAAAGCACTAATGGTAAAATTGAATCCGGTTAACGTGAAGTTAAGCCCGTTATTTTGGTGATTGTAAAGTGCCGGCTTCCTAACTCGTGTTCGAGGAGAATTTAATACCAATGTGCTGAAATTGGTAGTTGTAGATGCCGTCTTATATTGAAGTCCGATTGTAGTTTAGATCGTATATTGAAAGGTACACTGGTTTTAAGAAGGTTTAAGTAGATTTCTCTGCATTTTTGATTAAAGATACACCCTCTGGGGTTCATTGAACTAGCCCTATTTAGTTTTTGTACACGGCTGAGACCTTATATACATATATTGTTAATAATTGGGAGGTATAACAGACCTACATGTAAATATGTAAGTAGGATAGACTTCGGCATTGCTATCGCTTTTTTAATGTTTAATAATATATTTCATATTTTATTTAAAATTTGTTATATCATCTGATAAGAAATCTCGGATCTAGAGAATTATATAAAAATAAAACTTGTCATTAAAATGGTGAAAAATATACTATTTCTTTTCATAAATAAGAATTTTGCTTCGATAATTAAAAGGTTTTCATTTAGTATTATTACCAATACGTTTCTCTATTATCACCCTGTTAAAAGGTTAAACTCGTAATATTATAGACACCATGAAAGGTTACACAAAAAAAACTGTTCCATATAATTTCCTAATAACGACTTAACTCTATTATTATGGCCCACATCACTACGGGCAATGAAAGCCGTGACAGCGCCATATCACCGTCACCGTCGTCGAACGCCATCTGTTAACGAAATTGATGCGGCGTTTAATGATCTCCATAAGTAACACTTAATTAACAACATGGGGGGTTTGCGTTAACGGGTGAGGGAATGCGGGTTTGCAAAGGGATGATCGTAGCGGGAAGTTTTTGAGGGTAGATAGTTGATCACCTGGAAGATTTTCCATGTTGTTCACTTTTCAAGATTCCTTGTTGTGTATCTCTCTCTCTCTCTCTCTCTCTCTCTCTCTCTCTGTCTGTACTTCGATAAGTAATAATTAATACGGAAAATCGTTGAAGATGTGTGGGATAGAATAAACAGTTTTATTGTAATTTAAATACAGGGTAGTCAACAATATCTGTATTCCACGTGACCAAATCGTCAATGACAGTAGTTGGTAAAATATAAAATGAAAATCCCTAGAAGTGATCCAGTGCCGTAGGTGTTTTAATATTTTTTTTTTACATTTCTGTTAGGTACATTTTATTAAATATAGGTAACACTCATTTGAAAAATTATTTTATTAATAATTTGATATAACATTGCAACTTTGTATTGAGGATGAACCAACAAATATATTCTTTTCCTTTAAAAGAGAATAATTTATCTCTTCAGAAGTTACCGTGTCCAATACTTAACATAGGTTATGGGCCTTCTATGAATTGTATTGCGACCAAAAGAATCACTAAAATAAAATTTTGTAAAATATTTCCAAGTAATTTGTTGAATTTTTTAATATGTCAGAGACTGCTGATTCAGCAGCTATCACAGCTTTATCTGTTCCAATTAAATATTTTAGTGCACAAAAAAATATATATATAAACATAAGGGATGTATCATCCCTAGAAAAATGTCTTAACTGCTTTTTCAATGATTTAATTCACGATCTCAATTACAATATTGCTGTGGTATTACCCACTGCGCTGGTCTGCCGTCTCCCGCTCGTCCATCCTGACACGCATATGTATGGACTTCAAGAATGTATGGTGGGGAGTAGAGGAATACTGCTAACACGGCCATCCTGCAATTGGTGCGTCCTCGCGCCATATATATCTGGAATTACAAAATACGAAAACAGAACTATTGTTACTACTTATGAACATTGCCACCCTAACACTAAACGCTAGTGTTATAAAACCAAACTCTAGTGTTACTTTATTATCATAATTTATTCAGGAACATTTGGTAAAATTGCCACTCTAACACTAAACGCTAGTGCTACAACACTAAACTCTAGTGTTAATTTATTATCATGATTTATTCAGGAACACCTAATGGTATTGTCACCCTAACACTAAACACTAGTGCTACAACACTAAACACTAGTGTTAATTTATTATCATGATTTGTTCAGAAACATCTGGTGGGATTGCCACCCTAACACTAAACACTAGTGCTACAATACTAAACCCTAGTGTTAATTTATTATCATGATTTATTCAGGAACATTTGGTGGAATTGCCACCCTAACACTAAACACTAGCGCTACAACACTAAACTCTAGTGTTAATTTATTATTATGATTTATTCAGGAACAACTGGTGGGATTGCCACCCTAACATTAAACACTAGTGTTACAATACTAAACCCTAGTGTTAATTTATTATCATGATTTATTTAGGAACATCTGGTGGGATTACCACCCTAACACTAAAGACTAGTGCTACAACACTAAACCCTAGTGTTAATTTATTATCATCATTAATTCAGAAACATCTGGTGAGATTGTCACCCTAACACTAAACACTAGTGCTACAACACTAAACTCTAGTGTTGATTTATTATCATGATTTATTCAGGAATATTTGGTGGAATTGACACCCTAACACTAAACACTAGTGCTACAACACTAAACTCTAGTGTTAATTTATTATAATGATTTATTCAGGAACACCTGGTGGGATTGCCACCCTAACACTAAACACTAGTGCTACAACACTAATCTCTAGTGTTAATTTATTATCATAATTTATTCAGCAACATTTGGTGAAATTGCCACCCTAACACTAAACAATTATTGTGCTACAACACTAAACTCCAGTGTTAATTTATTATCATGATTTATTCAGGAACACCTGGTGGGATTGCCACCCTAACACTAAACACTAGTGCTACAACACTAAACCCCAGTGGTTATTTATTATCATGATTTATGCAGGAACACCTGGTGGGATTGCCACCCTAACACTAAACACTAGTGCTACAACACTAATCTCTAGTGTTAATTTATTATCATAATTTATTCAGCAACATTTGGTGAAATTGTCACCCTAACACTAAACAATTGTGCTACAACACTAAACTCTAGTGTTAATTTATTATCATGATTTATTCAGGAACACCTGGTGGGATTGCCACCCTAACACTAAACACTAGTGCTACAACACTAAACCCTAGTGTTAATTTATTATTATGATTTATTCAGGAACATATGGTGGAATTGCCACCCTAACACTAAACGCTAGTGCTACAACACTAAACCCTAGTGCCTATTTATTATCATAATTTATTTAGTTAAATTTGGTGGGATTTCCACCATAAATCAACGAAAACAATTATTTTAATTTAATATTGTGAGATTTCCACTCACCTTTTTTATAATTACTTCGATGACCATAGCAACTGATCTTGAGCGGCTACAGTTACTCGCTGTCGCTTTTTGTGAAGTTACGTTTACTAAGAAAGTTTTTGTAGGTTATTGAATTAAATGCAGCAGCTATATTAATTAATATTGGTTTTCTCATTTCTTCAATAATTGATATTAGACAACATGTGGAATCTTTAGAAATTGTTTCTAGCTTGCAATATTTTGGAAATCATCGATTATAACTAATATTTGAATACAACCACTAGATTTCACTAAAAAACCTGCATGATTAATGTACTATGTGTCTAAAATGTTATGTGATATTTCTCCATGTTACCAAAATTCACGTCAAGTAATGTATTTTTTTTAAGCACTGACCTATTTTCGGCCAATATAAAATAATAAATAAATAGTTTCTGAATACCTTTTTCTATCCTATATGTGAAGACTCATCATTATATAAAGTCATAATAAACAATCGCGCTGCGACGAACCCAAACTATTTTTGGAAATTTTGTTTTGGTTAGTATCAGGTTTGTTCCAACTTGATACATAACCATTCCGTAACGGTACAGCGCATGCGTATTGTACTCCAAGCGTTCCAACTTAATTTGTACGATGTGCGGGTTGATACATAATTCGTTCCAACTAAAAAATGGATGATTCCGGAATCGTTTCTGTACCGTCATATCGATTCACAAATTTTTGTGGAACTGTTAGAACTGACTTGCGCAAAGCGATCGATATATGTTGATAGAGCCGATAGAGGTTAGTTTTAGTTAATTTGACCTACATATTTACAGCGTTTTTATGTTTTGATAGGTAGATAATAACAAAATATACATTTTTATTTAGAAAATACTGTTTATAAATCATATTTGGAAAATCAGTGATATAGAAGGAGACAGTGATTTTTTTGATGATGATGATGCTAGTGACGATGATTTAGAATTAATGGTAAATTGAGAAAGGATAATAAAGAAAATTATTTGAACAGAATATATTCATTATTTACCCATATTTTCCATTGTGCTCTAGAATATAGAATGATACAATAAAAAATCAATAACATCCATAATTATAAAACAGAAAACTAGTTTATTTTTATTTTCTTTTCGAAAAGTTTGGTTAGAATTTTCTTCCTCTTCTATTTTATCTATTTATGAAACATCAGCAGTTTTAAAAGCGTTCCAACTCATTTTCGATTCCAAAACCATTCAGAGATGGGCTTGCGCAGTACATCGCTCATAAACCGATGTTGGTATGATACAAGAACGGTACCAAACACCAAGTTGGAACAAATCTATCATGTCCTTGTTAACAAATAGGTCAGTGTCACAGACCAGCTTATTAATTAACTGATGACAAAAGGTATCACTTTGCTGGAAATCTCGGAGCTTATACTTATCGGTAATTTTGTTTGTTTGTTTATTGTCTTTAACGGGCACACTTTTAACTCGCTTATATAATCCACTTGCTTTCAAAGTCTATATGTTACATTTTATGTCCAGGGTGGTACTCAATAGAAAAGTTTTAATTCTATAACTTAATACACCAACGCGCGACGCGCGTTTATAATTCTTTCTTTACAGCTGTTGCTGGAACTGAATTACAGTCTGTATATACTATGAAATGCACACTGTACAGATACACACGAAAGTGTTCAACCGCTTCCACTATAGCAAGAGTCTCTAGATTGTAAAAAATGTTATCTTGATTTACAATCAGTCGTACGGTATTAGGTCGAGTAACAAAAGAAGTTACTCGTTTGGAACTTTCTTCTATTTCCATTTGATAAAAGCTTGACTTCATGTCCAACGTGGTAAAATATTTTAAAAGCATTAATTTGATCTTCAAAACTTTTTTTTTAATAGCACAATAGGACTTTTATATTTTATAATACTCTCCCTAATTCACCTCCTTGTACATACGAGTGAATTTCAACCTCCAAAGCCAACTGAGCTTGTGTGGGGAAAGAACGGCTATCTTTTTTTTTGTAGTGGAGCTCCGGGGCGACTTAAAGATGATTGATGGTGCCATTTGACTTACAAGTTACGAAAACCTGGAAAACCTCACCCACCATCATTTTGAGTGACTTCTGCGGATAATTCCACTGTATAATTTTCTTTCGCCGAATTCTGTCTTGATACGCTAATCGCCTTCGTTGATACGCTACTGAAGTACTGCATTTTAATCTAAATTGGCATTTTTTCGGTAGTTATGTAATTTAAATTTAAATGATATTCCTTTTTTTTCCACCATCCAGCCCTATGCACAAGAAATTACATTAAAAAATATAAACAAACAAGTTCTGGATACGATGAGATCTCCATGAATTTAATTAAAGACATAATATATATTATAGGCAACCATCTTTGTCATATTATCAACAATTCCATGAAATTTGGCATTTTTCCCGATAGCCTAAACGTTTCACTTATAGTCCCTATTTATAAAAAAGGTTATAACTCTAAAATGGAAAATTACAGACCAATTAGTATGTTACCATCTTTCTCCAAGATATTTGAGAAAATCATGAGTAAACAAATCATAAACTTTATGGAAACCACAAAACGGCTAAACAACGTCTAGCATGGATTTATAAAAAATAAATCAACCTTAACTGCGCTATTCCAATTTACAAATCAAATTTTAACCATTATGGAAAATGACAACTTACCACTGGGATTATTTTTAGACCTGTCAAAAGCATATGATACGTTAAATTATGATATGTTAAACAAATTAGACAAATATGGCGTAAGAGGAACGTCACTAAAATGGATCAGTTCATACCTGAATCAGAGAATACAAAGAGTTAAAAAATGGTCAAGAACAAATTATATCTGATGATAAATATGTAGGTCTAGGAACTCCACAGGGAAGCGTACTGGGACCAATTCTATTTGTGCTATATATTAATAATATAGAGGAAATAAGTGAAAATGTGGACTGCTGCTCTATAACAACTTATGCAGATGACACGAATATACTAGTTAAAAGTGGTACAATGAAGCAGTTGGAGTAAAGAGCAAGACATATTCTTGAAGTGGGAAATGAGTAGATTACAAAAAATAAATTGATTATAAATAGGGAAAAGACAAATCTACTACTTTTTAAAAATAAATGGTTACGAATTGCTGAACCACAAAGTTTCACATTAGGTACATGTTGTTTTACTGGCCCCACAGAAAAGTGTCAAATTTCTTGGAATGGTGTTGGATAACAACATGTCTTGGTCTGATCACAGGACAAAAACTTGAGTATTAAAGAAATATCTAGATTTTTCATCCTTAAAAATGGTATATCATTCTACAATTGAAAGTAATATTAGGTATGGTATTATAATTTATGGAAGTTGTATTGAAATTGAAAGATTATTTATCTACCAAAAACGAGCCCTGCGAAATATTTTAGGAATGAAAGTAGGAGACTCATGTAGAGAAAAGTTTAAACAAAATAAATTATTAGCATTGACGGCAATCTATGTACAGAAATGTGTTTTATGTTTTATTAAAAACAAACATCTTTTTGTACACCGGGACAGTTTTTGAAATTTTCAATTTCTCGAGAAAAACAGACGTTTAATCTATTCAATATGTTGTGGAAAAGTAAAATCATATTATATAAAAATATAATTTATCTTCTTCTAATAAATTGTCATATACTTATGTTACATTATAGCATAAATAAAAATATTTCCAAGCCACATGTAGTTAGAATAAAATAATTTTTGTTCACCTTTGCATAAATAATAAACTAACAAAATAAAAATATATAAATATACAAAAACAAAGTTAAAAGGTTTGATTTTAAAAAGATGATATATCTCTGCGAGTACAGGTAAGCAATCTGGAACCTCAGCTATCTCTTATGATATATCCTAAGTCATTGTTGCAATAATCATCTATTATTCACAGATCTAGTTTTTTAGCCTCATACAATTACCATCTTAAAACGTACCTTACATAAATATACTTTTGTACAATCGTTCACTGTTTATGCTTCTAGTGAACCTTTGCAATATTGATACCTTATTATACTATTAAGCAAATTTTGTCCAATCGTTCAGTGCTTTATAGGTGGCTTCTACTATCGTACATGTGTAACTGCATTTGTGATATACCTACCTCTACTTTTGTAATATTACTACTTGATTTCAAGAACATTTTAATAATAAATTTTTATAAATATTTTGTTTTATTTGAAATTTCCATGTCTCGATTGAGTTTTTACTATACCTCAATTTCAGCCTCTCTGTATTACATTACACAAAGAACAATATAGTGTCTCCATGGATGGACTTAATTATACTTGTAAAAATATTTATTTTAAAATAAAAAAAGTTATTTTTCATAATTTCTTAATGTGAATCGAATTTATTTAACAAGTAACAGAAATTATGAAGAATTCCTTTTTTAATTTAAAATAAATATTTTCACAAGTATAGTTAAGTCCATCCGTGGACACACTGTATAATGCTGTACAACTAATTCACATTATAACATCTATAGAAAGTTTCAGAGCAACTTTCAGGGTAAGTACCGTAAAAGTGCTAGTGTGATGTTTTCCGAACTTCACTTTTATAACTTCTGTGAGATGTGCTATAAAAGTCTTGCCGTTGCGGACATTCGGTGGTTGCAGGGATATTAGGGTTACATTAAAAGTACATCGCATGTGAGCTTAAAGAGCCTAAAATTGCATCTTATTAACGTAGATAAGATGTTTTTGTGCTAGCTGGGAAGTTTGTTTTAGGTTTATTGTTATGACTCTACTCGAGTAGGTTGTAATTATTTGTTTAGAGAAATGTCACGGTTATAATTTTTAACTTAAGATACTCGAGAATGAAAAGTGTTAAAAAATCATCCTAAAATATAAATAAAAATTGAATGAATTTGTCAAATATAATTTTGTATTGTCAATACCGTTTAAAAGAGAATAATTTATCTCTTTAGAAGAATTTATCGTGTCATATACTTAAAAAATTAAAAATTTTATTTAAATTCGGCCTAGTGCTGTCGCTTTTACAAAGCCATCATCATACCCATCCTAAATGAAATTACAAATTTACTATAAAATGATTTAATACTATTATTCATAATTATTATAGACTTATCTACTATGAATTGCCTAACAATTCACAGTTATTTTTCTGTCCAGCGATTTATAAATCCCTCTTTAATTTTCGATTGCTTCACTTTCCTCTCTGGATAATATTTTGTAACATTTTAAACATTGCACAAACTAGATGTAAATTATATTTTCTATTCAAGTGAATTAAACCCAGAAATAGGCACATTCACATACCCGACGTGTAAATTTGCATCGAATCCATGGAACGCAATGACACAATTTTTCTTTTCATTCGTCGTCATCAGTAACACCATTTCCAGAGGAAAATCGGAAAATCGAATAATGTTTGACGTTGTGCACAGTTTCCCGGCTTTTCAACTAACATAAATTTCAATTGCGACGTCATTCGCGCCCTATTATTAGTATGGATGACATGAAGAGTTACGGAACTACGGGATGCAGGACTCCCATGTTGACATCGGATTAATTAAGAACCAAGTTTGACGCTCTCTCTCGATTTAATATTCAATTAATTTCATACCCTACTTTAATTAATCATAATTTCATTCGGGTCCTCGTAAAAACTCAAAAGAGAGTAAATTTTTGGTTAGAGTACAAAGTTCAAAAGTTTTTGCCTTATTGTCACTTTGTTATAAATAGAGAGAGATGAATGATGTTAAAATCGTTCTTGTTAGTTTTAAATGCACTTTCAACGTGCAGGTAATCTAATAACCAATAATTCTGTATTTTAATAGCCTTTATTGTAAATTGACCCTATTTGTCACCAGTGGAATAACCTATGATTCTCGTGACTATTTTTAGTATTAGAATTTTAATATCAAAACAATAATTACAAAAATCAGAGATGTGGCCATATTTTTATGAGCGAAAACAAAAAATCTCATAATCAGTACCACAAAAAAGTTTTAAATAACTGAAGGTTGACTGTTTTAACCATTAGTTGTTAAAAACTTTTAGTTCCCTACTGTACTGGTTGCACCACTATATTTTAATTAATTAAAAGGGGACTTAGAATATGTCTAACGCTAGTTTCTTGTATTTTAGGGGATATTATAGATGTTAGTAAAACAAATATTTGTTAAGAAAAAAATTAAATATATTCAACAAAGAAAAATAAAAATAAGACAAACAAAATAATATTTAGTAACGACAAAACAAGAGATTAATCTTTAAATATTACGAAAGAAAGATCTGTAGCAGTATCTGTAACGTGTGCAGGGTGGGTTACCTCACGACATATAGGCCTCACTAGGCCTATTGTGCATCCTCCTAAGATAATAGGCACCTCCTACCTCGTGAGCCAGCCTACAGATTTAATGTAGTTTACAACGTTGTCAAGAGGTGCTTCTCTTATATTGGCCGGTATTAGTCGATACTCGCCGAACATAAATCTTCTAATAAATGAGAATGTCGGGCAATCGTAGAGGATATTCTCGATGGTCTCATCTTCTTGTTCGTACCAAGCGCAGATTATGTCTAGTCATAGTCAAGTATTTTTTTGCTGTAGTGTTGTCAGGATAACATAAAAGTTCCCTGAAAACTTTGCAATTTTATGTTTCATCCCATCTTTCCTTGAATTTCGCAATGGAATGTTCTTTAATTAGGTCTGTTAATATCGATTTTGTCAGGCCAATAGAAGGACCAGGTCCAAAAAGTATTTAGTTGGCTGCTTTCTTGGCCATAGAATCAGCAAGACGGTTACTTTTCGATATGGCGTGACCTTTGATCCATCTTAAGGTGACCACATTGTTGATGGATACTTCGGACAAAAATTCGTGGCTTTCTAGTACTAAACTTGGGTAAATTCGTGATCTAGGGTAAGTAGTACTTGTATGCTATCTATATGGATGAGCATGTTCCTTCCATTTATTCTGTTATAATTTTATATGGCTTATGGAAGATATATCTCGGTGAGATGAAATCCATGATAAAAGATATGTCTCGCCTCACCATATATTACATCAGGTTCTATTCCAATCGTTCGGAGGCGTATCATTTTCTTCACAGCAACCTCCTTGATGTAAATATCAAGGAGAGTGATATTAAGAATGATTTCCGTGGCTTTGGCCGGTGTGATTTTCATGGCTCCTGTTATGTTAAGACATGCAGTTCTTTGAATTTGTTCTAGTTTGCGGATAGCTATCAATTTTTGGGTTTTGGGTATGTTAACATATGTCTTATAAGGTTGTACAAGTTCATGCGGCGACTCGGGGGGAGAAACTCCAGGTGCGCCACTCGGTTAGGCGGTATTATTCATAAGCGATGTATGCTCTTTTGACTTTGTTTTCTAGGTGTGAGTTTTATGTTAGTTTGCTGTCAAAGGTGAAACCTAGGAACTTCACCTCTGTTGCCAAGGTTAGTTTCGTGTTGGAGTTCTGGAGACTTTAATTTCATTTGGATCCTTTTCCTTGTAAAAAGGACAATTTCTGTCTTCTTGAGATTGATCGAAAGTGAATGGTCCTTGCACCACTGTTTTATGATTTTGAGAGCTACTTGCAGCCTTTAGCAGAGATCTTAAAATTCCCTGTTTGCAGAATAACCAAGTTATCTGCATAAGCTGTTGTGTAGTGACTGTCATTATTGAGGCTGGTGATGTGGGTATCTAAGATCATGTTCCATAGTAAAGATGATAGCAGTCCTCCCTATGGACATCCCCTCGCAACCAAGCCTCTTATATTCACATCTTCTACACTTATGTTTACTGTTCGCTATAAGGGCATATCACGTATTCACCCACTAACTATCTCTGGAACATTCCTGTAGGTTAGTGAGTGTATTATATTGGGGAAGGTGGTTTATTCAAAACACCTTCTATGTCTATGAAAACACCCAAGGTGGATTCCTTATTGTCCAGGGATTTCTTTATCCGGCCAGCAACTAGGTGAAGGCTGAATCAGTAGATTTGCCTGTTGGGTAGGCATGTTGAGTTGGATGTAGTGGTGTTATTTTAATCACCATATCCCTTATGTACCTTTCGTATAGCCTTTCCAATGTTTTTATTGGAACGATGTCCTACTAATTGGTCGGTATATTTTTGGGACAATTTAATCCATCCTTCCAGGTTTGGGTATAAATACCGCTTCTTTTATGTCTTTCCATTTTTTGGGGAGATACCTCATAGCCAACGAGGATGTGACTGTACCTACTAGATGCGGGGTGAGTTCTTCCAGACCCCACTGAAGTAGGGCTGAATAGATACCGTCAGGTCCTGGCGATTTAAAGGAAGAATAGCTGGATATTGCCTATCTAATTTTTTCATCGTCTACAGTGTGTTTGGCAGTTTGCCTATCATAGACAGATAAGTTGTATTCTTCTTCTGGCCAGTCGGCCACGTCTGTGATGACCGAGTCACAGAAGTGTGTTGACAGCAGAAGTTTGATGCTTTATTCGAGGTTGGCAGTTTTCATGCCATCCTCTTTGATAAGCGCACTAATGCTGCGGTGTGGATATTTTAAAATAGCTTTTTGGAGCCTCGCTGCTGCGGCAAATCTTCGATTGCTTCGCAGTAGGATCTCCATGCATTGCTCTGTTTTTGTCCAATGATTTTTCGGTATTCTCTGAGGTAAGATTTGTAAGTATCCCAGTCCTCTTTGAGTTTGATGGTTCTTGCCTTATTAGAGAATTTCCTATTCATCTTCCTGAGGTGATCCAACTCGTGACACTACTATTAGGTAGTCGTCTGATAATGTTGGTTCAGCCTCAGGGGACATGATTTCTTATAGGCATTGTATATTTTACTTTGAATAGTGTTCGAGTACTTTTCCAAAGCATTGTTTTTGTTTAGTGTTTCTACCTTCACCTCTCTCAGAGCCTCTTGAAGAAGGTGGGCATAGGTTACCCTGTCCGTCTTCCTAGGGTTCCAAGATAGCGTAGAGGTTGGCAACATCGAGTTTTCTTGCTAGAAGTCATCGGATGCCTTATTTTCGAACTCGATGTCTTCCACTTTTAGCTTAACTTGGGGGCTAAAAGAGTCCTTTGCAAAGAATTCTTCACTGGGCTCCGCTTCAGCCTCTTTTTTGACCTTTATTGATTTAGCCTTTAGGGTTTCTATGTCTTTATCTCCGATTCCGAAGACGAATACATGTCTCTTGGGGCATTCGTTGGTTTCATGGTGAAATGTGCACCATTTCGCCATATGCGAGTTTAGATTTTGCCCCTTAAGTCGCCTGTACACAACCTCCTTCTCGATAAGATCAGCTTAACCTTCTTCCTAGAATCCAGAGAGAGGATTTCGTGAGCTTGGGGAGCTTATCCATCCTTTACAACAACGAGTGTTGCTCCTTTCAATTCTTTTATAGTTTAATGGCCTTTAAAAATATTTTCTTTTTTACTTCTGTCATTATTTAAACGGATCTTTAATATACATAAAAGAAATCTGATTAAAGAATGACAGAAGTAAATTAAAGAATACGAAAATATTTTTAAAGTCCGCCAATATTTTAACGGCCGTTAAAATATAAAGGATACTAAATTATGGTAAGTGATTACGATAAAATTTGCTCAGCTAGGAACCTCATACTACCGATATACAACTGTTAAATATATAGACGAACTTGGTTCCCTGACTTATAGGTAGCAATATATTGTTTAACTTCTTTTGTGTTTTTTCTGTTATTTTGTATATGTTAAAGTCCGTTCATGCTTTTATAATTGTTTTTTATTACAACTGACTCCTTGACATTCCATTTAGGTGTGCCTGATGATGAAGTGACAACTTCGAAACCGGTCGCCAATTAAATTGACTTGTGAGAAATAAAGGACCTTTTCTTTAACCCCTTACACTTAATCTGATGATTGTATTTTAGGTTTTAGACTATGCTCGAATTTTTATAAAGAATAACTTTTTTCCCAATATTAATAAAAAAGATTTTCATAGGCCGCCAATTTACGTAGACAGTTGGTGGCATAGGAAAGCTTTTTTATTACTAATTTTAGGAAAAAATGTTGTGTTTATAAAAAGTCGAAGGTGAAATTTCTAAGGCGGGTTGCGATCTTCATATTTGCAACTATAGCCATTTTGGAGGCTATTTTTATTCGAAATTAGTCGCAGAGCCTGCCAATTTATGTAAAATATATAAGCAGTTTCTTAAAAATTGCTTTTTTATGGTGGTGTTAACTTAAGCGTACTACTATTTCACCCCTAGCCACAAAAAAACACCTTCATCAAATTTACTGGCTCTCTGTCGCAACCCCATAGAATAATTAACCGGCCATTTTATTTGGCAAAAATCAGAATAATGCTTGGCTGTGTCTGTCAAGTATCAAGATGTCAACTGTGATGTGTGAATGGCTTTTGAATGTCAAATTATTTAAAAATGTATGCTTCTTTTGATATTTATTGCAAATAATTTGTAGTGTATCTCAATTAAGGCTTTCCATAAATAAAAGTACAGCAAGACAGATAGTATAATGTTCTTATACAAAGCAATTTTTTATTATATGAAAGAGAATAGGATATAATGCTGGTTTACATATACAACCAGTGAATTGTAAATAATAATTAGTAAACTCCTAGTCATAAATTTCCTCAATTCATAAAATTTAAAAATAAATCTTCTTACCTTGGGATTTTAATGATGTTATGTGATCAACCCATTTCAAATTTTGATCAATTGTGGTACCGAGGTATTTTATTGTGTTTTTTATTTTAATTATAAAGTTGTCATTTATTTGTATGTTGAAAGAAGGCCTTTATAAATTATATTGCTCTGTATGGATCTACTTTAACACACAAATAGTTTTGTGGCTATAAGTTGCTATAACCTATCGTCTCAAAACTATTAATAATTTAAACATAGTAAGTAGTAAAACGAGAGGTAAAATAACAATAAATTAAGGGAAATACTTAAAAAGGGTAGGTTTAAAGAGTATTATCACAAGAAAGTATATCCGTTCTGTTTATTTATCAAGTATTGTTTGAGGTTACTTTTGAATACATTTATTGTTGTTTTTTTTTAATTTCTGTAGGCAGTCTATTAAATTTTTTAAACCTTTAATAAAAATTATATTTTGAGAACTTTTAGTGATAGCTTGCCGTACATGAAAGTCAGATTGGCTTCTTGTATTATAGTTGTGATATTGCGAATTATATTGAATTTTTTCTAATAGATCTGATGCGATGGTACTATGTCATTTTTATTTTATAATTAAATATCAGTTATGTACTGAAAATAATTCTGAACTGAAAGCCAATTTATTTCTTATAAACAGTTGCAATACTCATCCTTCTGTCCTTTATTAATAGAATATAAATAGGCGAAATACGGAGCCCAAATATTTTACATGAGCAGGCTTAAAAGGTAAAGGGGCGAATTATTATTGGATAAATTGCACGAACAAGTTTTTAAACCTTAATCAAAAGGCTATATAGAATGGTTTTGAAAATCAAGGCTTGTGAAAAACATCACATGGTTGAACCTAAGTAATGCCAATGCTTCACAAAACAAAAAATTCAACGTCCTAATACTACTATCAGCTTTCGGTCTTTCGTTCCAAGTTAAATCATTTTTCGTTTTTGTTACGCTACGAGTTTATCCTTGTGGGCTTTAGTCTCGATAAGGTAGGAACCATCATTTAAGCGTCTCTCGAATTTTAAATTAAAACTTGTAATTCTGCACACGCGATTTACTCGGCCTTGCTTAGAGAACCTTTTAAGCTTCGCCCAGTGGTGTCATTTATAATTAGACGTACCTATCTCATGAAAAACAATTAGATTCCTCAAGACACCTCCATTATTATTATACCTCCATGGTCTTATTCCGATTTTTATTATTATTGTACTTCACAATCTACAGATGAACAGAAATATTGCTACCACATATAAGTTTGAAATAATAGGAAGGTATTGCAGTTTTTTAAAAATGTAATTTATTACATTCGAATAAATAACGAAAATCTTTTTTTTGTGAAATGAAATATATTTGAATTGCATTTTTCTTTAAATTTGTCTTTTGTTAAAAAATAATCCTTTGAATTCTGATGAAAACTACTTGATAGGCCAGTGGATAACTAAATTATCTTGATTTCAAACAAAGGTTACGTTAAAGGTCGCCCTTTGCCTAGAGCTCTTTATTTTGTTTATCTTAGAATATACCAGTAAAAGATACGCCATTTGTAACTACGATTCGACATCTGTCAACTTGAGCTTTATATTCGATATTTATTGCCACACCCATAACCATTAACTACGAATTATACTTTTAAAATTCTTTCGAAAACTTTTTTGCACTCAGAATGCTATTCTTGCCTGCGGTATAAGAATTTAAAAAGGAATTCTATAAGAATTAGGTCATTAAAACGTCGACTGCAAAGTTTCGTACGGTTTATAGACTACATTAATTATAAATTCTCAAAAAGTGAAAGAATTTTAATACTTCCAAACTGGAAAGCAACTACAAAATATTTTTCCTTTATTACTTTAAAACTCTACTAGATATTATATCGAATAAAAAAAACGAAAAATCAGATTTGTTGTAAGTACCTAACGATGTATGCACTTAAGAGAATAATAATTTTGTGTACCACTTAAAAATCCTAAAATGGAACTGAATGAATTAAGAAAAAGAGAAAATCTGCAGACATTGTGAATCATGCAGATAAAAACTGAAATCAAAATAGGTAGAACATTCCCAATACATTATGCTACTGTCAGAAAACAGGTACGATATTCATTTTTGTTACCTAAAATATGTTTCTTGGGTTGAGATAAACATCCCATCTAAGCAAAAACCTATTGTTATTTTATTAATTCATTTCGTAAAGACAAGTTTCAAGTGAAAAGTTACATATTCCTCAATATATAACTAACGGCTTTGTCGATTTTTTGAGTCTTGTTATTCCGACCATGGTAATGTGGATTTTTCTGTTCTTTCCAACAATGATCCTTTCTTAGTAATAGCATTCGCTTGACTTTCTAAGCGTGAAAAGTGTATGTACAGTAGCAAAGTTCAAAAGATTAAACCACAACCGTTATGTCTTTATTACAAACAAAAATACTAAAACGAGATATAAAGTAGCGATCATTAAAATGTACAAACAGCCGACACCTACATCATTTAATAGCACAGTGGGCCAAACCCACAATATGTACGGACAAAATATGATACATCAAAAATAAATAGTACAACAGCAATTTCCACCACAACAATTCCAGCATGAACATTTTCCATTACAACAATTTCTGCAACGGCAATTTTCACAACAGCATTTTTCAAAACAGCTATTTCTAACAACAATTTATGCAACACCAATTCATGCAAAAGCAATTCATGGAATAAAAATTCATGCAAGAATAAATTATAAATCCAATTCACAATATCCAACAACTCAGTTAAATTATAACACAAATATGCTTAACTCTATCAATCAATCATTCAGATATCAGCTATAATATATGCCTAGTTCTATCAATCAAAAATTCAGATATCAGCTATAACAACTCGGTTTATAAAAAAGAAACCAATACAGAAAATCCCTCTCTAGAAAAACCCGAAAAGAACTCAGTAATAAATACTAAATACAAGTATGTACTTAAAAAAAGAGCACTTTTGTCTCTGGAGGTAAACAAAATAAGCACCTTATTGGCATGTGATATCCAGAATAGATATGAGCATTAAGCAACTCTCAGACATGTTAGAAGCACCTAAACCGACGATGCTTCGACAAGTAAAACAAAGAAACAACCAAAAGAGCCCCATCCTTCACCAATATATATTTACGGAGTAACAAATTACAAAGAAATAGTAGCATATTTTGCAAACACACTGGAAGAAAAACAATTAAAATTAATGTAACCACTCCAGACTCTTAAAGAAAATTAAACAAACAGCTACAAGACGATAAAGTGGTATATCATACATATCAAGTCAAGCAGGATAAAACATATAGAGTAGTAATTAGAAACCTACACTATTCAATTCCAAATTCAAAATGCAGAGGCATTACAAAAAAAAGGGTTACGAAGTATTTTAAAAATTAACCGTTGCAAAATAAAGGAACTTCTTCCATTATTCTTCACAGATCTAGAACCAAAAGAAAATAATAAAAATATGTTTGATGTAAAATACCTGTGTAATATGAAGTTTTTTAGAAGCTTGACAGAAGAACTAAATAAATTTATAAGCTCAGGACTATCTTGACCCTCGTACACTTACGGTTTTTGAACTGGCCCTTTGAAAATCTCAGTTGTGCAGGCCTGTGCTAGACCATACGCATGCGTTAAATACAGAGGAAATTAAAATGCAACCATTTGTAAGAAACCTGCTAATACACCAGCCAAATGCGCACTTTGCGAAGGAAATCACCCGAAAAACAATAAAGGATGCGAAGTCTACAAGAAACTTCAACAAGCTAAAGGAGTCAACAAATACGCCACGTTATAGCACTAGATAATCAAACATCAATATAAATGACACAAATTAATTCAATCCAATGAATACCAATCAACCTCAAAACCAAATTCACTTAGCCCCACAAAAATTCATATTCTCAAATTCTTACACAAAACTAACCAATTAACATAATCGAACAACTAATTACTTCCTTAAACGAGTTCAAGGCAATGTTCAACCAGCTGATAAACCACAAAAGCATGGTATTAAATATACTTAGCACTGTCATTACCAAAATTGCCTAAAAATGCAGAATCCGCGAATTGTTCTCTGGAATGCTTATGGGATAAGCAACCATAAACTCATCAATTTTATCAATTTTCTTTAGATGCACAAAATCGATATTGCTCTAATACCAGAAACACACTTTACAATCATAACATATTCCATACTATAATGTTTATCACGTATGTCACCCAGATTATAGAGCACATGGAGGTGCAGCCGTGCAAATCTGCAATACAATCTCCTATCAAGAACTTATCCATCACCAGACTGATAAAATTGAATCTGAAGACGTTAAAGTAGGCGCTAATCCATTGCCTTTTACAATATCAGCCATATTGTCCTCCTTGACATGCCATTTGTAGAAGTTTTTGAATCTCATGGCAGGGGTGCGTATAGGGAGTAATGGGGGTAATTACCCCCAAGAATTTTAAAACCAAACTCTTTATAGGTACTAAAATGTATTATTATCAAAAATAAAGGCTTAAATAATATTACCACTACCACTACCCCCAGACTTAAACTCTGAATGCGCCTTTGTCTCAAGGATCTAAGTTCTTGATAGGCGGTGACTGGAATACTAAATACAATGGGGATCAAGACTGGTAACACCAAAAGGACAAAATCTACTCCAGACAACAGACCAATTTGTTACTACATTTCAACTGGAACCCCAACATATTGACCATCCGACCCTAATAGACTACAAGACTTGTTAGATTTCTTTATTTACAAGGGTGCAACACCAAATAACATTTAGATTAAACCAAGCTATGAGTTATCTTCTGACCATACTCCTGTAATCCTAACACTAAGCACACACGTTATAATTAACCCATATATACCCACGCTTATCATAAATGTGACAAATTGGAAGATCTTTCATACTTACTTAGATGAACATACAAATCTAAAAATAAAAATAAAGGAATCTGACGAAGTGGACCAAGCAAATCAATATTTTATTACACTAATCTAACGAACAGCATGGAATTCAACTCAGCCAGAAAATCTGAAAACCTTTAACACATCTAACTGACCACTACATATCCGTCAACTGGTTATCGAAAAACGTCAAGTACGAAACAGATGGCAAAGATCACGTAACAACAATGATAGAAATACGTATAACAGGTTAAAACGTAAACTTCACAACACATTAACGAATGTAATAACTGCTTCCTTTGAACAATATTGAACCACTCTCGGTAAAAAAGATCACACTATCTAAAAGGCCACAAGCAGCTTAAAAGACCTCGAGTAACATTACCACCTATAAGAAAAACTAATGGGACATGAGCCAAAAGTGACTTAGAAAAAGATATCACGCTTGCTAAATATCTTGTCCAGAACTGTACACCTCTTGAACCTGCCATAAACAATAACGACAGGGAAATTGAAAAACTTTGAGTTGTACCTTGCCAGATGTCACTCCCTATCAAATACTTCTCATCTATCAAAACAGTTTAAAAATAAAAAAATCACTTCAAAAATAATAAAACATCTACCGAGGAAGACTAAGATGCTGTTAACAATCATTTTCAACAGCATGTTGAGATTGTCTTACTTTCCCGTGATATGGAAGTTTGCTCAGTTTAAAATGATATCTAAACCTGGAAAACCGTTGAATAAAGTCAGTTTTTATCTCTTTATTAGCTTATTACCAATACTATCCAAATTATTTAAAAAATTGTTATTAAAAAGACTCGTTAATGATGTAAAATTATCCACACTAATCCCTGATTATCAATTTGGGCTCAGGGAACACCACTTACCCGTCCTGAAAACGCATACAATAACTAACCAAATTACCAAAAGTCATATTTTATGAAAATTTGCATGAATGTATTTGAAACTATTCTCGATTTAAGTAAATTATTTTTTGATTTGTAGGACTTTCGACAGAGGTTTCAAAAATAAAAATTATAAAGTATTAAACAATAGTTTATTTTACCCTGTCATAATGAACTATTAATATTGTGCCACACATCTCACTAGTCATTTATGATCCATAAGTATAAATCAATTGGGATAATTGTTAAAAAATCATTTGCTAAAGCGTATTTTAGGGATTTTATGAATAAAAAAAAGAAAAATATAAAAACGTGTATTTATGCAATTGATAAGTTTACAATCAAGTGCATGTATTTTATTAAAATAGAATTGTTTGAAAATTAAAATAATTGAAATTGTTTACACAGATTTATAGAGCAAGCCTAATTTACAATACATAGATAAGTAGCTTTATTAAAATAGCTATATCCTAATATACAACAAAAATATAGAATAATTATATAAACAGTACTTATAAAAAATATTAAATAATGAGTAATTATTTTTCTTTTTTTTGCTCCAAACAAACGTTTTCTCAACGTTGCTGTCTTAAGTTGCAGTCTCTGCTTTCTTGGCGTGTTTGATGATAACACATTACTCGTTTGAATTTGTGCTATTACACAAGGTAGAGAAACAGATGGTTAACTATGCACTTTTTCAATAAATTCTACTTCTGCTGAAATTAAGGGTAGACACAAGTTATCTTTGTCTTCTTCGCCATGAACAACAAATTCCTCTAAAAAAGAAAGAGAAACCAAATTTTTATCAGATCAACTGGTGTCAAGAAGGTGCATCATTTGTGAGAATTAAATGATTGAGTCACACTTTTTAGCCAGATGAAATTTAAAATAATTTCATAAAATGTGAATATATTTCTGTGCCTAGGAGGTAAACTGCACTGTCATTCTAGTCAACTTTTTAGTACAGCAGATTGAATGTTGTTAAATTATTAAATTTTAACTAGATATGTATTTAGACACATATTTATTGTCACAATATTTATATTTTTTACTAATCTTAACTACTAAAACTACTTTATTTTAATTTGAATAACTTGTTGTATGTCGACATAGTGCAGTTTACCTCCGAGGTAGTTCTACAAAATGGAATGTATGGGTTGATATTCTAAGATTATTAGTACTTATCATTTTATTTTTTAAACTACTAAATGTAATGTAAAAAAAATGACAAGACGACTCGCAAACTTTTTGTAACATTTAACTATAAATTGTATTTATTTACCTTGCAAAACTGACTCTTTTTGTAGATTCTGAATGGGGAAATACTGTTGGGAATGCATTTGCAAATAATCGTCTTCTTGTTCCTGACTGATAAACGAATTTATCCTGGAAGTGTAGTTCACAAATTTTGTAATTTTTACTTAAGTGTTCAACACCCTTTATCAATAAGTTCTCTCTATTTGCTGCCTTAAGCCACAATTCAAGTCTTAAATTAAATTAAAAACATCAACAAAAACTAAAAATAAACCACTAAAAAAACGTAAAAGTTATCAGAATGTTCGCTAAAAACAACCAAAAATCCAAAACGACAAATAAAGACACGACAGGAAAAAATATTGATTTTCTAACAGCGACAGCAGTGACAGCTTCGTTCATCTGCTATAAAAGTGTGCACAGTTGCACTTCGAACAAGTAACAAATCTACGGTTCAATTTTGACAATGCTCCACCATGAAAAAGGTGTGACTTCGGTTGCTAGTTTCTTGTTTTAGCTCTGTTTCTTTTCTGTATTGTTCTTTATCCTGTGATAAGAGATTCGTCACTAGATGATTTCTCTTTTCCTGTCACCTTCATATAACACATGAGAGTATATTGTAAATATGTAGTCATCAAATGAAATATAAAAAAAATCTTACTAATAGCATAATGTTGAAGATCTAGTGGAGACTTCAGATTCTGGTGAAATCATAAATTGAACACTATTTAAAACAACCTTTACTAATATACTTTTAATTAATTACGTCAAACCTAGATCAAACCATAGTATAGTAGCCGTGAAAAAACCGCGAACTATATCTTCGTTGGCTCACAATAATAACTTAAGCCTACTGGCCTTTTACTTTCAGAACAAATAGAAACATGAAATTATCTTAACATATAATACTCAGTATTGCAGAACTAAATTCGAAAATATACATTTTGAATAATAAAATTGCGGGATCTGATGGAAAACGCTCTCTTTTTTAAAAAATGCTTCAGTCACTGAACAGTTTTTAGATATTGATAACTGTCCATATTGTTTCTTATTCACAAAAAAGGCGACGAAGAAAATATCAGCGACTACAGAAGAATACCCAAACATTTTAAGTCTGTGATCACTAATGAATTTTAAGCACTACGTCTCAGTAGAACAACATGGTTTTTATGAAGGACAATCTAGGTCTAGAAAAACCCAATCTGTTTTATGTCATAATTATCTGTGTAATGCACTTGAAAGCGGATATCAAGTGGATGCTATATACATGGAGGTATTATCATTGATAGTGTGTGTCATTCTCTTCCAGTCACGAAAATAAAGCAATTGGAATTCATGGAAAATACAAATTTAGAGAATATAAAAGAAATCGTCGTGATCGATTCAAGCAAATCTCAGGAAGTGAATATCCTTTGTGGTGTACCTTAAGGGTCACATTTAGGTTCAACACTTTTTCCCTATCCATTAGTAACGTTGACATTTTCCAGCACACTAACTGAGTTCAGACAACAGTTCAAGAACAAAATTGAACAAAATAGAAAAAGTGTAAAAAATAGTTCGAGAATCCAAATCCACTGGAAAATAGGGCAAAAGATAAAAATGAGAAGAAAAATAATAATAATAAGAAGAATCATTCTAGTAAAACTCTCGACAAAATTGTAGGACTGACAAATCACTTGTATGTATTGTGACGAAGTCACTAAAATTCCCATTAATTTATTCCATAAATTAATTTCTAAAATTAATTTCCGTCTATGAACATTTTCAAGACCCCCTGTAACTAATGTTTCCATAGAATTACCGTTTTTAAATCTTTACAAGAGCCCTCGTAGTTTAAAACTTTTCAATATCACAATAATGTAAATCGTCTCGTAAAATTGCAATAGTAGTAGATTTTATCAGTAAGCTGATCAATTAACGTTTTTTTGCAATAACAATTTATTTCCTCTAGGTGGGGCTACCGCCCCACTCCGGCAAAAGTACGAATTCTGATAAAACTAAATGTTTGCGATGAAGGAGCCCTCTTTTCCTGCTGCTACCGTCAGTTCGATAGAAAAAGTTGTCTTGCTGAAGTGCCGTTTTTACCGAAAGCGATTTTTGTGAAAAGTTAATTAAGGTAGGCCTTTTTATTTAAAATTCCGTCTAATAATTCTCCCTGTAACATTCACTTCCGTACTATTAATTACATGAGCTATTCGACCGATATTTTTGATTTCTTAGTACCTGTCAGGGTAACGAATTGTATTTAAATCCGGGGCGTTAGTGCCTTCAACCATTTTCGTGTTAACCAAGGGATGATAGTGGTATTCGCTTGCTATCCCTGTCGAGAGTCGCAGTTGTTTCTGTTTTGTAGAAGCTATGGATTCCCAGATGTCTACATAAGAGAAATTTGAAACCGAATAAATAAAATAAAAATTCTCAAAGTATTGGTCGAATAATACCGCTTTAAGACACCCGTTATTTGGTCTATTGTGCCTAGTAAAATAATATTGCGGGGAGGATATTAGGCGTCGTTCTTACAAAGGCATCCGTCATTTTTTCTCTCATGAGTGGAGGGTGATACTGTTCACCACCGTTGGCCGATTTCCGATATTTTTTATTACTGAGAGTAGCTTATTAATTTTTTTTTATTTTTAAAACGTATAGTTTGAATCATATTTAGTTTTACTATGGTAGATTTTTTTCTTATGGCTAAAACCGGCCGTTTTCATTAATAGCAAGGAATTTGTGCTAAGGGTGTTAGTGCCCACCGTTTTAATTTTTTTTTAAAGAGAAAATTGTTATTTTTATTTTCTTGTGGGTATAGTATAGGTCATAGTTAATTTTACCGTTTTATCATTTTCTGTAAATACCGAGACCTTTTATTTTATCAACATACATGATTCTGCATTTATTTTATTACCGTTAATAAACAGATATATATATATATATATATATATATATATATATATATATATATATATATATATATATTGTAATGATTTCATCATCACTCTGTATAAATGTTTTGTATAATTTAGATGGTTATTTATAAATATTGTTCAGGTCAACTATTAGAAACATTTTACGCTCCATGGTAGTTAAATCTACATCATTCAATGTCAATTTGATAATTTATAAATGTTTATTAAGAAATCGTCGATCGTAGTTTGCAAAATCACACTGTGTATTTAAAGCATGAACCACTTTGTATATAAAATAGTCACAAAACAAAGAGACATATGAAATGTCATAAAATTACGTTAGCAACAAATCAGATTCTGCATTCTGAAATCTTTTTGACAACCAATCAAAATTACAGGTATACATTGAAATTTGAATTATGAGAAACACTTAAATTAGAATTTACACAACCATTAATAATTTTGTACATACTATCGCTGTAAAATATTTATTTATACGTAAAAATAACATTCACGTCAATAAAATAATAATATCTAAGAAAAATACGTTTGACAGAAAAATATCATAACCGTGATTGGTTAGTTATAAAAAAAAGTGAGAGATTGAAAAAAAACGGTTGCTAGGAGGTTGTTGACCGGCGGATTGGACCGGATAACAAAAAAAAAGGTTATGGTAGAAAATTTTGTGAATTAATTAAATTAAAGCATATTGGAGCAATTAAAAGGTGCTTAAAAAAGTTGAATCTAATGTACTGGAAGCACTAGTACAAATAACACAGTCAGAAGCTATAATTTGGTGAGATAAATCTATTAACTATTTACCTTGTCAGGGTCCCGTATGTGTTATCGCATACCGTTATAATAGTCACATCTTGCCACTGTGCACATAAAGCCGACTTTCGTGTGCATGAAAATACATTGCTGCATCCTATAAGAAAAATAATATTTGATCTTTAGACGTTATATTCTATTCACGTGAATTTATGGTAGGAATTTAGAAGTTAATTCAGAAGGCGTTTTTCAGGCTGAACGCATCTAGCGTTCAGTTGAAATTAGTAAATCTCCAAAATAAAACAGAGACTGTCTATAATTTGGTATCATCATTCGAATTAGGGTGATATAAGTTCATTGAATATATTTTAAAATAATATACCCGCATATTAGTAAATAAATATACTGTATGTTAAAATTAATACTTACCAATTACATAAAATTATTCGAATAATTTTCACAAGTGCACTCACGGTGTTAAAAGGTCTCCATTTCGTTATAGTTATTTAACACGTGATATACATTGATACCAACATTCGAACGGAATTAGAATCTACCGTGAGTGAAACTGATTTGGTAATAGATTTAAGGTATTAGTTAATCTTGTTTTTTTTTCTTGCATCTTATGATAATATTATATGTCCATTTACATCCAAATCATTATTATAGTTGTTGTGTTCTGATTCGTGTTTCATTATATAAAAAGATTTACAACTAAATAACAATTTAAAAAAAATTTGGTTAAGACATCTATTGGTGGGTAGTAAAAGTTCATCACAGAAGAATAAGATAGATTTGCAGAATATAGCAGAACACCTGTCTGAGATTAGAATCTCTACTCTTCGACTAGCTACAGACCAGGCATAATAATAATAAAAAAAAAAAATATTGAATAATAGTCCAGTCAAAGAAATTAAAAAAAAAAAAAAAATAAAAAAAAAAATAAATTCATATAAAACTCAGGATAAACTAACAATTGAAACCAAATAAATTAATTCCCATATATTATTAAATAAATCATTGCCCCATTTTATTTTTAAATTATTTTGCTAAAATAATTTACAAATAAAATCTTGTTCTCTTTACTTATTGCTAGTTATCATGTAATATGTTTGGATCTTTAAACAAATAAATCTGTGTAATGTTAAAAATTCCCCTAATTCGGTTAGTTAAAGGATCTTTTAAAATGTATGAGTTGACTGCGTGTTCATTTTCAATTATGTAAGGTCCTTCTAATGGAAATAGTAATTTTTTAGATATTCTTTTCCGTGGATTAGGAACACGCAGAGACTTTACAATAACCATGTCCCCTTTATTAAATTTAACTTTATTTTTAATACTTTTATTTTTCCTTTTTAGGTATCTGTGTGCATTACGTTGAAGTTTCTGTCCTACTTTGAAAATAAGATTTTGATAATCGAGAATATTTTCACAAATCCATGGTCTGTTAATTGGTGAAGAATTAATTAGTAGATGTGGACTAATTTCCGTTACAGTATTTGGAGTATGGTTCAAGAATTCTGATATTTCCATTAATTTTGTGTCCCACAAGAAATGTTCGTTTTCAACTAATATACGAAGATACCGAATTATTTCCTTTATGTACCTTTCTGTTGGATTTGCTCTAGGATTTCTAAAACTAATGAAATTTGGAATGATGTTTTGACTATTGAAAAATGATATGATACGTTGATTTGAAAAGTACGATGCATTGTCCAGGATACAATATGATGGTAAGCCTACTTCATTTATAAATTTATTTATGCATGTTTTGACTGTGTTTGTGTTTGTGTGTTTGCAAGCGTATAATTGTACATATTTTGAAAAAATATCTAGTATGACAAAAATGTGTTTGTTACCATTATCTGTTTTAACTAAATTTGAAATAAAATCTATAGAGATAATGTGTAAAGGAGCAACTGGTAATATTGTTTTTGCAATATTTTCGTTATGTCGGTTTTTATCTTTTGAAACTTGACATAATGAACAAGTAGTCGTTATGTTTTTTGCAAGTTTATAATCATTTGAAGTAATGAATGTTTCCCTAAATAATAGCCAAAGTTTTCTACTTCCTGGATGATGATACATGATATGTAATTGATGTAAAATTTCTAAAGCAAGTGTTTTTGTGATTACGTATAACTCAATTTCTTGTGACTTTCTAAAATATGTTTGTCCATTATATAATGATTTTTGTTTTGTTTTAATATCAAGTAAATTTTGATCTTGTATTATGCTATTAAGAGAAAATACTGAATTATCATTATATAATATGTTCAGACCAGTTTTAACCTGTTTTAGTGTCTTATTGTACCCATCCATTCGAGAGATTGCATCGGACACAACATTTAAAATTCCCTTAACATGTCTAATTTCAAAATCATACTCTTGTAACAAAATACTCCAACGAAATATTCTGCTATTATTGAATTTATTATTTAATAAAGATATTAGACCACTATTATCCGTTTCTAAAATGAATTTTCTACCTACTAAATAAAATTTTAATTTCTCAATCGAATATATTATTGCGGATATCTCTAACTCACTACTACCATATTTTTGTTCATGTGGTTTTGTTTTCCTCGATACAAAAGAAATAGGTACTTCTATCCCTTCTTGTACTTGTAATAATGTACCAGCTAATCTGTACATACTAGCATCACATCTCAGTATAAATGTTAAATTAAAATCAGCATGAAATGTTTTAATATTTTGTAAAAAAGCATGTTTTACCTTTTTAAAAGCAAGTTCATGTTCACTATTCCAACACCATTTTACACCTTTCTTTAACAAATTTAACAATGGTAACTCTAATTCTGTCAGATTTGGCAACAATCTTTTAAAATAGTTAATCATTCCTAAGAAACTTCTCAAACTCTTTAAATTATTAGGTGTTTTATAAGATTCAATAACATCTAATCTCTTAGGATCCATAGTTATACCATGTTTATCTATCTTAAAACCAAGAAAAATTGTTTCTGATTGATAAAATTCTGACTTATCTATGTTTAACTTTAATCCTGCATTATCTAACGCTTTTAAAATTATTCTAATATGTTCCAGGTGCAGTTCCTCGTTTTCACTGAAGATAAGAATATCGTCAATATAGTTTATCGCAAAGTTTTGATATTGTCCCAAGATTTTGTTTAAACAACGAACTAACGCAGCAGAAGCACTTTGTAATCCGAATGGGACTACTTTAAAAGAAAAGATTTGACCATCTACAGAGAATCCTGTGTATTTTTGACAATCTACATGAAGTGGAATTAGCCAAAAACTATGTTTAAGATCTAGTTTAGAAAATATTTTTGCATTGCTTATTCTTCCTAATAAGTTGTTTGAATTTATAGGTTGTTCATATTGTTTAATCGAATATTTATTTATAGTACGACTATCTAGACAAATTCTAATCTGACCATTTTTCTTTTTAACAATTACTAATGAATTAATGTATGGTGTATCTGAATATTGTATTATATTTTGTTGTAATAAATTTTTAAGTTCAAGTTTAATATCATTTTTAAGATGATATGGTACAGGGTATGTTTTATTTTTGAAACCTTCAATGTTTTTTACTTCAAAACTATGTGTATAATCTTTGGCAACTCGAGAATCATTATTAAAAAGTTCTATATACTCTTTTACTAACATTCTTATTAAATGTTCCTTATTTTTAGGACATTTCAATTCTATTTCTTCATAATTAAACTCTTCATAATCATAATATGCCATATTTTCTTTATGTGCATCATTAAATTCATTAATATTTTCATTGTACATTAAATCATTCTCGATTTGATTGGTTATACACAATTGTCTTTTTATAGATTCATCTTTGTTAAGGTTATTATTTAATTCAAAACTTACACATATGTTATTAATTTTAAGCTTTTTATTTTCAAAATCTATGACAGCTTGATATTTATTAAGTTGATCATAACCTATTATTATGTCGCATTGTAAATTAGGTAAAATTAATAAGTCTAGTGATATTATTTCATTATTTAAATAAATATCTATGTTTACAATTTGATTGACTTCACAAAGTTTTCTGTTATTAACGCCAAGAATATTAACCTTTGGAATTTTGAAAATATTTTTACATAGTTCTGGAAATTTATTAATAATATGTTGATTTATTAAACTGGCTTCACTTCCCGTATCTACTACTATATTAATTAAATTTTTACCAAAATTAGCTTTAATATTTATTAATTCTGATGTTTCAGATAAATCTGATTTATCATCAACTTTTATAAATTCTCTGTAGTGTTCATACTTGCATACATTGAAATTTTTTATTATTCGGAAAGTGCCTATCTAAAAATGGGAATCTGAAGAAATTACATTAGGTTCCTGATTTCCACTCAAATCAGTATTATTTGTCACTTGTTCTGATCTGTTTCTAGTGTCTGAACTGTCACTAGAGTTTTCCCTGCTTATACTTTGAAAATAAACTCTTCTTTGTGGCAGACTTGTTTCGTTTTGTGGTCTATTTTGAGAAAAATTGTTATTTTGGACATTACGATTATAATAACTGTTTGTGTTATTCCTATTATTATTGTTTTGGTTACTATAATTGGGATTGTAGTTTTGATTGTAGTTATTATTGTATCTACTTTGATTTTGATAATTATTTTGATTACCTCTATAATTAGTATAATTTTGATTTCTATTTTGATAATAAGAGTTATTTTGTCTATTTAGCAAGTTATTGTAGTTACTATTGTTATTATTAGACCAGTTATTATGATTTTGTGTATTTTTGTTTGCATAAGTTGTAGTATTTTTGTTATTGTTAATAAATTTTGCTTTATTGGTACTTCTTTCAACCCTCATAAGATATTTAATAAAATTGTCCATAGTTCTAATACCTTGTATAGCAATTGCATCATTTATTTCATGTCTGAAATGCCGAGATAAGAGAGTAACTACTTCCTCTTCCATAATTTTCGGTTCTAAATATTGTACCGGTGTGTAAATTTGCATAGCATACAAATGTGCACTATAATTTCTATTTTCGTCAAATTTGCCAAAATGTAATTTCTCTCTTATTTCTGACTGTTTTACACTACCCCAAAAATAACTTAAGAACATTCTTTCAAAATCGTCAAAATTGTTTATGTTGATTTCATTGCTAGAAAACCAAATTAAAGCTATACCAGTTAACTTGTTTCGTATTATTTCTTTGAAATCTTCCCTTTCTATATTTACATTTACTCTATCCTTTATTATCTTACAAAAAACTATGGGATGTACTTTTTTAATATCCCCGTCAAATTTTATATTACTATTACTCTCATTTCTACAATGTGTGACTATTACCTGCCCCCTGTTCTCTAAATTAATTTGTTCAAATTCTTTCTCCTTTCTGCGTTTTATTTCCATTAGTTCTTCTTCTGTCTTTCTTCTAATCTCTTCAATTTCTTTCGTTAACCTTTCTCCTTTTTGTTTCATTCCTTCAATCTCTTCTGTCATGTCGCCATCTATAAATTTTTCATTATTTAATCGTTTTTGATTTCTATGCCTTGTTTCCCACTCTTTCCACTTTTCTTCGGTTTTCTTCAATTTATTTTCCATGTCCATTAGTAGTTTCTTTTCACATATCTTCATTTCTTCCTCTGCTATTCCCAAATTTAATTGAATTCCCTCTTTAACTTCATTTCGAACAAATTCTATCTCTTTATGGTTGCTCATCATATTTCTTTCTAGATCTTTGATATTTTTCTCACATTTTTGTATTGCAGTTTCTGTTTTTCCTATCTTCTCATTTAATTGTTTTTCTTGTTTGTCTATTCTTGTGTTTGTAACTTGTACATCTTTTTCCAGTCTTGAAATTTCTGTCTTAATTTCTTTTCTGACATCTTCTCTGATCATTTTAATTTCATCCAGCATTCTTTGTGTTTCTTGTCTTCTTTCTTGATTCTGTTTTTCTATATTCTGATTTAGTTTTTCTATTTCTTGTCTTCTTTCTTGTTTCTGTTTTTCTATATTCTGATTTAGTTTTTCCATTTCTTGTCTTCTTTCTTGTTTCTCTTTTTCTATATTCTGATTTTGTTTCTCCATGTTCTGATTTTGTTTTTCTATATTCTGATTTTGTTTTTCTATATTTTGATCCATGCTCTCTAATTTCGCAAATAAAATACTCATATATTCTGGCATTTCTTTACTTTTATCTCCTTCTCCTTTGTTCTCGATCTCCCGTTCTTCTTTCTTCTCTTCACTGTCATTTTCCTCTACATCTGTTTTAAATCTGTATGTCTCTATGTTCAAACCTTCTGCTTCCATTTCCTCTTGTAGTCTCTTCAATAAAATAATCTTATTTCCACTAGAGTCTAAATTTCTAGCAGCTAACTCTTCCTTAAGTTCTACCAGTTTCAATTCATAAATTGTCTTACCTTGTCCTTCCATTTTACTTGTTTTTTTTTTTAGCTAGATTATAGTCACAAATTGTATTTACGTTATAATTTAAATATTTTTTTTTTTTATAGCTTTGCTATAGCTTTAATATAGCTTTGCCCTAGCTTTAATATAGCTTTGCCCCACGTTGGGCGCCAATTGTAATGATTTATTTAATAATATATGGGAATTAATTTATTTGGTTTCAATTGTTAGTTTATCCTGAGTTTTATATGAATTTATTTTTTTTTTTATTTTTTTTTTTTTTTAATTTCTTTGACTGGACTATTATTCAATATTTTTTTTTTTTATTATTATTATGCCTGGTCTGTAGCTAGTCGAAGAGTAGAGATTCTAATCTCAGACAGGTGTTCTGCTATATTCTGCAAATCTATCTTATTCTTCTGTGATGAACTTTTACTACCCACCAATAGATGTCTTAACCAAATTTTTTTTAAATTGTTATTTAGTTGTAAATCTTTTTATATAATGAAACACGAATCAGAACACAACAACTATAATAATGATTTGGATGTAAATGGACATATAATATTATCATAAGATGCAAGAAAAAAAAACAAGATTAACTAATACCTTAAATCTATTACCAAATCAGTTTCACTCACGGTAGATTCTAATTCCGTTCGAATGTTGGTATCAATGTATATCACGTGTTAAATAACTATAACGAAATGGAGACCTTTTAACACCGTGAGTGCACTTGTGAAAATTATTCGAATAATTTTATGTAATTGGTAAGTATTAATTTTAACATACAGTATATTTATTTACTAATATGCGGGTATATTATTTTAAAATATATTCAATGAACTTATATCACCCTAATTCGAATGATGATACCAAATTATAGACAGTCTCTGTTTTATTTTGGAGATTTACTAATTTCAACTGAACGCTAGATGCGTTCAGCCTGAAAAACGCCTTCTGAATTAACTTCTAAATTCCTACCATAAATTCACGTGAATAGAATATAACGTCTAAAGATCAAATATTATTTTTCTTATAGGATGCAGCAATGTATTTTCATGCACACGAAAGTCGGCTTTATGTGCACAGTGGCAAGATGTGACTATTATAACGGTATGCGATAACACATACGGGACCCTGACAAGGTAAATAGTTAATAGATTTATCTCACCAAATTATAGCTTCTGACTGTGTTATTTGTACTAGTGCTTCCAGTACATTAGATTCAACTTTTTTAAGCACCTTTTAATTGCTCCAATATGCTTTAATTTAATTAATTCACAAAATTTTCTACCATAACCTTTTTTTTTGTTATCCGGTCCAATCCGCCGGTCAACAACCTCCTAGCAACCGTTTTTTTTCAATCTCTCACTTTTTTTTATAACTAACCAATCACGGTTATGATATTTTTCTGTCAAACGTATTTTTCTTAGATATTATTATTTTATTGACGTGAATGTTATTTTTACGTATAAATAAATATTTTACAGCGATAGTATGTACAAAATTATTAATGGTTGTGTAAATTCTAATTTAAGTGTTTCTCATAATTCAAATTTCAATGTATACCTGTAATTTTGATTGGTTGTCAAAAAGATTTCAGAATGCAGAATCTGATTTGTTGCTAACGTAATTTTATGACATTTCATATGTCTCTTTGTTTTGTGACTATTTTATATACAAAGTGGTTCATGCTTTAAATACACAGTGTGATTTTGCAAACTACGATCGACGATTTCTTAATAAACATTTATAAATTATCAAATTGACATTGAATGATGTAGATTTAACTACCATGGAGCGTAAAATGTTTCTAATAGTTGACCTGAACAATATTTATAAATAACCATCTAAATTATACAAAACATTTATACAGAGTGATGATGAAATCATTACAATATATATATATATATATATATATATATATATATATATATATATATTTATAGGCCTTGGTGGCATCCCTCCATGTTAAAATTGCGTCTGCCGTGGCATCCACGTCCTCGTGGCATCCGATATACAGATGCCACGAGGACTTTCGATGAAACTCATCGCAAATGAAAGGATCCTACCCCTACTAACTCCCGACAAAATATTGGCGGGATGCCAAAACAGCCTATTTTTGTATATTTTTAAACATGGTAGTTTGAGCAATGACCGCAACTGCCGCCACTTTCGTGTGCTGTATATTCTGAGATATATTTAAAGGAGGTAATGGCATCCGATGATATACATATTCATTTTGAGTACCTGGTCGCCTCTGTATATTCCGTTTTCGGTTTGATGGCATCCATTTCGTTGTTGCCAGATCTTATATTGGTTTTTAACTCAGCCTTTTCATTTTTATAGATTCTGTAAGATACTTTCACTAGGATGAGGCGCCCTTGCGATTTACTTCCGAGAAAATAACAGTTCCCGAGGTAAGGCCAAACTTTATTCTCGTGTGTTATTTAAAAAAAAAAAATTTTATTCCATTCTATGACTACCAGTTAACACAAACTTTTTCATAAATTTAAATAATTTTTCAAAAAATCAAAGAAGCGACATTATACTTTCCAATTATACAAGGTTCTCCAAGAAAGTGATACATATCAAAGTTTTCCAAAATGGGACACCTTGTATTTCATATATTTGAATTTTCCTTGCCTTTCTTATTATAACAATAAAATAGTCTGAGATTATACAGGGTATTTCACACGCTATAACAGTTTTATATAAAAATCGTACTGATTTCAAAGACGTGTATAGTGCAAAATAAACATTTGAAAACCATTTTTGTGCAGTAAAAGGTTTTCATTATTAGTCAAAAAATTTTACCGATGTACTACTTTTTTAATTTTAAACAAATCTTTAAATTTTAAACAAATTTAGTAACTATTTCTATTTGGGACAAATCTATTGAATTCGTTTAATATTATTTTTATTTTAAACAACATTTTTAATAGATAAATGTTAAATTGTCATTTTTTTTATTAGGCAAAAAAGCACAAGATTTAATGTCGTGGCTGGTGTTTCATAGGCGAAGCGTAGCTAAGACTAGGAAACCAGCCAAGGCATTCGGAGAAAAAATGATATGTTCCACATAGCAGAAAATTAGATATAATGCCTTGGCTGGTTCCCTAGTTAGTCTCAGCTTGGCTTCCGCTATGAAACACCAGCCACGGCATTCAATCTTGTGCTTTTCTGGCTAATAAAACAAATGACATTTTCACATGTATTTATTTAAAATAAGAATAATATTATACGATTTCAATAGATTTGTCCTAAATAGAAATAGTTACTAATTAGAAATTAATAAATTGTAATAATATTTTACCAAATATTTACAACATTATTATACTCTTCACACAGTAGTCTGTGAAGAGTATTATATGTTTACTTTTGTCCGTCTGTCTGTCCGTCCGATGTCACGTTTTTTGTCCGCACGATAACTCAAAATGAAATTTATAGAAAAAATCAAACTCTATAAGGGGACAAAGCCTATTGATTTTGAAAAAAATCGGAATAAAAATGAGGGGTTTAAGGGGAGGTTGAAACAAAAAAAAAATATAAATCATTTAGGAAAAATGAAGTTCTATGAGAGGATGAGGCCTAATAATTTTTTAAAAATCTGATTAAGAATAGGGGGTTAAAGGGAGTTAAAACTTAAAAAAATCATAATTTAAAAACGAAATATGATATAAATTTGAAATTTTCAGGAAAAATCAAGCTTTATAAGGGAACAAAGACTATTTTTTTTTAAATAAATCTGATTAAAAAAGGGGGGTTTAAGGGGGGGGGTTAAAACTTTAAACAAATCATAAATCAAAAACGAAACTTAAAATTTTAAGGGAAAATCAAGTCCTATAAGGGGACAAAGTCTAGTGAATTAAAAAAATTAATAACAGTAGGGGTTGAAGCGGGGTTTAAATGTAAAAAAATCATAAAGCTAAAACGAAACATGATACCAACTTGAAATTTTAAAAAAAATCAAGCTCTATGAGATAACGAAGTCTCTTGATTTTTAAATAGATCCGATTAAAAATGGGGAGATTAGTGGGGGGTTGAAACTTTAAAAAAATCATAAATCAAAAACGAAACATGATATCAACTTTAAATTTTCAGGAAAAATCAAGTCCTATTAGAGGACGAAACCTATTAAATTTTTAACAAATCTGAATAACAGTAGGGGGTTAAGTTGGGTTGAAATAAAAAAAAAATCATTCATCTAAAAGAAGTATTATATCAACTTGAAATGTTTAATAAAAATCAAGCTCTATAAGGAGATGAAGCCTATTAATTACTAAAAGAAAAAAATCTAAATAAAAATTGGGAAGCCTATTTATTCCCAAAAAAAAAATGTTTATAAAAAAATCGCTGGTTAAGAGGGTCTGTTAAACTGTGAAGAGTATAATATAGAATGCCAAGCATTATATATCCTCATTTAAAATTGCTTTATTGCTCTTTATTTTATGTATTCGATACATTTTTTGTCTCGATAAAAACATTTTTACTTTTATTCGCTGAAAAATGTTTTTTAAAATAAGAACAATAACATATACGAAACCAATAAACACATTTGTCACAAATAGGTAGTTACTAGTTAGTACCTACTTTATAAATTTTAATAATATTTAACCATTTATTTGAAATTTTCTTTTTACATTTTTTTATTACTATTTCTTATGTATTTATTTAAATTGTCATTTCAATAAAAACATTTTACACATATTTAATAAAAAATATCTTTTAAAATAATAATATTTTTACGATTCCAATAAACACATTTTTCCTAAATAGTTATTAAATTTTAAGGATATTGTAAAAAAAAATTCAATCAATAAATTACAGCTAGTAAAATTCTAATCACTAATTAACACACAGTCTATTTCCAGTCAACCAGTGACCAGTTAAAATTAAACTATTTTGTGAATTATCTTTTTTGTCATTTAGATTTAAAAAGCTTCCAAAATTATTAGTTTTAGGTATAGAGAATGCTTAACTCAAATTAAACATTAAGAAACGTTCTTTTAAATGGTGATATAAAATACAATTAAAGAAAATGGGAAAATGATATATTTCCGTACTGATGTACCCTATAAAGATTTGTTTAAAATTAAAAAAGTAGTACATCGGTAAACATTTTTGAATAATAATGAAAACCATTTACTCCAAAAAAATGGTTTTCAAATGTTTCTTCTGCACTATACACGTCTCTAAAATCAGTACGGAAAACTTTGACATTGTATTACTTTTTTAGAGAACCTTGTATAATTGGAAAGTATATTATGTTGCTTCTTTGATTTTTTGAAAAACCATTTAAATTCATGATAAAGTTTTAATCTCAAATTTAACATGCTTTTATAGAATGAAATAAAAAAAAAAACATTTTTTAAATAACACACGAGAATAAAGTTTGGCCTTATGAACAGTTTTCAATATTATAATAATTATTGCCAGAAATAATCCATTGGTAAATTTGTATACGCGAATGAATTTAAAGGGCGAAGAGACCAATTTGTTTTTAGATCATTCGATATGCCTAAAATGTTTTTAAAAAGAGATTCTAATTCTTTGAACCGCTCTCAAATAGGTAATAATAAATCATTTCGTTGTAAAGGATTCCATTGTAAAGGTTTCCATTGTAAATAATAAGCTCTGAAATCAAGTGTTGAGCCAGTCAAGCATATGTTACTTATTTAGCATTGTATTTAAAAATTTAACCAACTATTAAAACTTTAGAAAAAATTTTTTTTGTAACATTATAAAAAATGTTAAGTTTCATAAATAAAAATGTCTATTTTATGTGACACATGCACTGCATAGGTTTTGGAATGGCTAATATCCGAGTTATTTGATCATGAAATAAAATAAAAAGGAAACAAATCTCTTGCAAAATCCAAAGTTTGAATGTTGTCTAATATTTCTCTAATTTTTACAGTAATTTTGAATATTAAAGCTAAAAGTAGAGCAAATATATTACTGAAATGAGGATAAAAATCATAATTACAAATATTTAAAAATAAATGTAGGGACAGTTTGAGAAGTGGTTGATTTAAATACAAGCTGTAAGACAATTTTTACCCTATGTACATCATATTTTTTATTTTACTTTATGGAGTACCTGCCTTAAATATTAATTATAAATGTTATACTGCGTGTGACAAACAGTTGGTCAAATAAAAAATAATCAAATTTATTTATTCTACTACAATGCGTGTTGATTTTCAAGAAAAAAAAAATTCTTAAGTTTTATTTGTTTCCTATCTGTGTACATACAGATAAGGTAAGTATAGTAATCATGATTTTTTTCGACCTCAAGTTTTTGACGTATTTTTACGTTTCGGGGGCTCTTGAATCCGTTTTAAACTTAAGCTTTAATCCACCCTTCGATAAACAGATTATATTTTGGGCCTAGTCGGAACATCTGGAGGTACTGTATGGGGGATCATTCTATACTTTATGGAATACATCTGTTATTTTTGCTTAGAGAAGAAACTTCTTTAAATAAAAGTTTTTCTCTAGAATTTTCTCTAGAATTTTTGCTTCATATATAATTTTCCTAAAATTGAGCGTATTCGAGAAATTTGAGGAAAAGTGAAAATTTAGAATTTTGAACATTTTGAACTCAAAAACGGATTAAAAAAAAGCAACAAATTATACATTTAAGCTTCAATCTATCATGCGGTAAGCTGCTTAGATTTTGGGCATAGTTGGAACATCAGGGGGTTACTTTATGAGAGAGTAATTTTCTACTATATTGAATATATCTGTTATTTGCGATTGGAGAAAAACTTCCTTGATTCAAATTTTTTGGCAAAATTATTTTTTCTTCTATACATAATTTTCGTAAAATGACCCGTATTTGAGAAATTTGAGGATAAGTGAAAATTTTGAATTTTGAACATAACTCAAAAGCGGATAAAGAAAAAAACACTAAATTTTAAACAAGCTTTAATCTATTATGTGGTAACCTGTTTAGATTTTGGGCATAGTCAGAACATCTGGGGCTACTTTATACAAGGCAATTTTTCTACTCTATTAAATGTATCTGTTATTTATACTTGAAGAAGAAACTTCCTTAAATAAAAGTTGTTTGCAAAATTATTCTCTATATGTTTTCTTTCATACATAACTTTCCTAAAATTGTCCGTATTTAAGAAATTTGAGGATAAGTGACAATTTTAAATTTTAATTAAACATAACTCTTCGCTTCGGCTATGAAACACCAGCCACGGCATAAAATCTTGTGCTTTTATGTATAATTAAACAACTATTTTTTCCAAGTTTTAATAGAAAATAGTAACATTATAAAACTAAAAATCCATTAATATTACATGTTTAACCCAAATTTATATTAACTCCAATTTAAGTTTAAAGAAAAATTTTAGAAAAAAAATACCCCATTACAGTTTTTCTTTGATTGATTTTGTTTACTAAGGAGAACGTCATTTTTGGATTGTTTTTTGTCTTTTTAGGAGTCATAAGAAATACACAAGTTCTATATAGAACATTTTTTGCACTCTTTTGGTTTTGAAAATGTACAAATTCTCGAAAATAAATCTAATAAAACAAAAGAACTATCCCTGAAATGATACATATTAAAAAAATATTAAAACAGACATAAAATATTTATCTAACGTTTATTTTAATTCTAATTGTAAGCTTTTTAATTTTATTCTATATTTTAACGCCACTGATATTTTTTTGAATTTGTAAACACTCATGTCTTTGTTTTCCTACTGTATATATCTTGTTAAATCTAATTATATTATTTCGAATACACCTCCACACGCTGTAAAACAAAAGATGGGATTTATCTGTTTTAAAAAATTACATGTGTTTTAGTTCCTCATGTATTTTAAAAATAATTTACTGAACCAGAAGATAAAGAATATGTTATCCAAAATATATGTCTCGCCTATAAAATAAAAAATTAAATAAAAATTTATGACCAAATAAACCAAGGCACTTTATTTATTTAAAGTAAAAGAAATACGAGCAATACCCAAATATCTATTTTTGGGTCTTTTTCAAAGTACAACTGAACGTCCGTAAAATAAACACATGTGGTTTTAAGGTCTAAAAGGGGCTGAAATTTACACAAACTAGAAACATTTCATCCAATTTCAAACGGATCAGTGTTGTCAAACTTACAGAGTTCACGAAAGACGCTATTAGTATTTTTAAATTCTTCTCAGTATACATGGTGTATATTGGGCGGATGCCATCAAGGGTCATATCTATACGGATGCCACGGGCGACTACAATTCAATATATATATATATATATATATATATATATATATATATATATATATATATATATATATATATATATATATATATATATATATATATATATATATATACCGATTTCACCCCATTTATTTTATTTTTAATTATTATTTATTTCATTTATTTTGTAAATATATTTTTGATTGAAATTCCTGAGTTTAATTTTGAATTACGCCTTTGCTTTTTCCGTTTTCAGGGCGTAGTGATTAATAGGTAAAAGTGCAGTGAAAAACTTTATTTACTTTACTATCCCAGTGTAGGTCAACTTAACAGCGAAGGTCTATCCGTTTTATTTTTTTTTGTTTGTACCTGGACTCCACTGAGTCTACTGAGGGTGTACTCTACGTGCACCCCAGGGCCGCAGAGCAAACTGCGATATCAAAACTGGCGCCTGAGCAACCCCTATTCGGGAATTACATTCATAGCGCCACAGACTCGCTGAAGCACTGTAGGTGAATCAGGAGACTTGTCACAGTATAGTGTTTGATAGTGGAAGAAAAAGAGCAGTAACAATTAAACCTACAGTTAATCAAGCTGACGGTTGAATAAATAATATTGTGAATGATTTGCAACGGTATTATTTGCTTTAAATAAAAAAAAACGATTCTGTTGTGAGAATATAAACAGATCTTAAATTTAAATGCAAAATATAAACTAGGAGAGAAGAGAAGTAGGAGAGGTAACAATGAACTAGGTACAAGATCTTTCTAGCTTCTCGCTTAATCTATTCATATTCCTCGCCCCCAGAGAAAAAGCTTGATATATTTTCCCTGAATTAATCCAATTTTACCCTTGAATTTAATTATGTGTACATGGTGAGCTAAATTATTACTTTTAATTTAAAAAAGGTGATGTTAATCGCTCATAGCACGAAATTTCATAAAGTTTCATCCGTTGGTTTACCTGTGGCATATTTATAACGTTTAATAACTTTATTTACAGTAGCGCGGTAGAGGGAAAGGATAGGTAGAATAAATCTTTAATAATTATGCTAATTAATTGTATTTAATTGTTTTTGGATACCTATTACATTATTTAATCACTTATTGATTGATATGGAAGTTCTATTTCAATTTTTCTAGTCAACATATAAATGCAATCTCAATTGGATTGGGTTATTTCCAAAAAATGTCGGGTAATCGAAAAGTGGGTGCCCGTAAATAGTTTAATTTTCTACGTGGCATTAAAAATTTATATTTTTAATTGACGAAAATAATCCAAAGCTAAACTGAAGAAGTAGATACAGAAATAAAGATAAAGTAAAATGCTAGAGTAATATTAAGATAGAAATATATTGGACAACTGTGACATTTCATTGTTTTTATCGCAATGGTTACGATACAAAAATTATTGATAATGGATTCAGCTCAGCCATCAGCGTTACCGTGTAGCTTGACATTTTCGATAATGCTCATTTTTGTTTGAACCTTATTCTGAATAAGGTAAGAAATAAGGTTACCGTATTTGTAAAGTATCAAGTGGCGATAACTCCCTACCACATCCTAAATGTAGTAAACAAATAAATTATGATAAATCAGAAAAAGTTATATGCAATTTAAGTAACCTGTGCAATGATATATACAAGGAAGCTCGGCTCGGTTTCGATTTGGGTTATCCGATGACTAAGCTAAGGAGATGGTCCTGCAGGTTCTGGAGGTGATTGAGCCTGCTCAGGAGTTGGAAAGAGGTTGTATCGAGTTCGGTTTCTATACAGGAAGAAGCTTTGTCACTATAAGGTCTCCAGATGCTCTAAGTTTCGGATTCACCTACGTTTTGGTCCTGAGGAACTAAATCTCAACTTGGATCAACTACGTTCAACACTTTTCTGGTCTGTTGGCTTAATTCGTCATCGGTAATACTCCAGTGAAAATGAAACATAGATGTGTGTGAGCTATATTAAATTATATGTAAAGTCAAATTCGACATATGAACAATTATTATCTGTGAGTATTATCGATTTAATTCATATCCAAATTTAATATGACTCTTCTTTTACTATTAAATCAGTTTTCCTTTGTAAATGGGATATTAATCCACTTTGACTTAAAAGATCTTTTGTGTCTCCTTATATCGAGGAAGTAATCTATAGCAACCCTCTTAATCCTATCTTCTTAAGGAAGCGTAGAATTTGGAGTGGCTTCAAGTTAGGTAGATCGCCCTCTTCTATTTGGTATGTCTCTAACTATACTGCCCTTGGATTCTTGAGAGTATTACATTTTCGGTCAGAATGTAAAAGCAGGTTAATGCTCCTCCTCATAGAATCTGCACTCACTAGCTTCTACTACTCTTAGTTTACTCAGATGTCTTTTGAGTCGGCGATGCCCCGTAAGAATCCGTGTAACAATTCAAAGCCTGTTCTTGCTCAGGCAGATACAGGCTTTCGATATTTCCTGGTTATATTCACCAGAAATATCTTAGCATGTCTTAGCCCCAAGAGATTGTTTCAATTATCAGGTCCCACAAAGGATGTAAGACTATCTGCAATCTCGTTATGTTCTATGTTATGTTCTAGGACTTAAGTGAGAGTAACTGTATTTTCCTCACCTAACTCATTCGGTTTTTCTGGGTATCTCTGAACCACTTTTGAGCTGATTTCGTAAGAGCTCAGCGCTTTGATGGCTGCTTGGCAATCAGACATGATGAAAATCTCTTATCTGCTAAAATTTCTGTCGATATTAGACTGGATTCACTTCTTAATGATGTAAAGGACCCCGCAGACTTTCAATGGAAATTGGGTTTCATCGAAATTGTCCCATTTTTTGCAGGGAGATAGCTTTTGACATCCTGAACAAAACTTCTTATGGGTGGAACAAAATCCTATGTAAGGATTTTGAGTTATTTGCGAAAGATGGCCTCGATTTTGACGAACCTCAAAAATCGTAAACACAGGGAAACAACACATACAAAGAGGTTAGGGTCTTTATTTTTAAAAGTCTTGGACCAAGAAGTTATTCCAGAATGATTAGTAGTCAATGATGGGCACTTAAGCCCGGTATCTCTAGCAAACCCTGCTGGGCATTGTAAAATGACTTTTTGGCCCAAAGCCGTCTAAACGTTATCATATTACCATCGTTGTATGAGTTTTCCGCCCCGTTTTCACACTTCTCGAGTATCGGCCAAATGGGACCTTTTTTGGCCGATAACTCATGGGCCCATACCATTGATGGCCTCGATCAGTCCAACTTTTCTGGAGGCGACTCATCCAAGAAATCAAGCTCAGAAAAGTTTGGTTGAAAGGTCAATTTTTTGCCGAAAGTGTTCAGGACCATCCTGTGAGTTGCCTATTGACGGGCACTCATACACAGCGTCTCCATCAATGACTACTAATCATTCTGGAATAACTTCTTGGTCCAAGACTTTTAAAAAATAAAGACCCTAACCTCTTTGTATGTGTTGTTTCCCTGTGTTTTCGATTTTTGAGGTTCGTCAAAATCGAGGCCTTCTTTCGCAAATAACTCAAAATCCTTACATAACTTCAAATACCTTAGACTCCTCACAGGGGCACAATTAGATATTATGCTAAGAGCACATACTTTGATTTTCTTTTACTATACGGAGAATGGTCGCACTGCGCAGCTTTCTGAGTGCCTTTTAAAAGGAGATAGAAAACTCCGCCATTTTGAACCCTTATTACGTGTTGCCTACATCTTGGCGCAATATTTTTAAAAGGTGCGTTTTAATCATCCACTTCTGCTTCGGAATTGTCGGTTTTCTGGTTTTCTTGTTTTAATCTGACAGGTTAGAACGACTGAACCGACAATTCCGGAAGCAGAAGCGGATGATTAAAACGCACCTGATATTTTGCTTGCTGCTGTCAGTATCAGTGAATATTATTTTTGGAGTCACAGTTTATTGCTAAAGAATCAGTTAGCTCACTCGGACCAGTTGAAAGTTCCAAAATAACATCCACTCCAGGAATACAAATTCAGGATATGCAGAAGACTGCTGTTTTATAGGCGGTTGTCATATATTGTATTATCTGAGTTGCGCAGTGTATAAACTGGAACATTGAGATAAAAAGTGCCGACGCAGAGTGAGCGATCTGATTCTTTAGCTATAGGGTTCAAAATGGCCGCGCTCTATGTTGGGTGTGTCGGACCTCTCTCTTGCCCCTTATAGTAATCAAAGTATGTGGCTAAGAGCTAAGGATTCAAACAACTTTATCCGAGAATACCATGGTCCATTTTAGCTTTGGCCATAACCGGCAAAATTGCTCCTATGGCTTGCTTACCCGTATCTGAAGTTGATAACGACATTTCGTGAAATAAGCCAGTCGACTTCAGGGGTTGAAATTCACTCGTAAGGGGGTGAATTAGGGAGAATATTATTATTATATTATAGATTTTATCGCGGGCTTTGAGCGCGGCGACCGAATCAAGAAATTCCGTAACGAAAATAAACCTAACATAATCGAAAAATCGAAAAATCGAAAAATCGAAAAATCGAAAAATCGAAAAATCGAAAAATCGAAAAATCGAAAAATCGAAAAATCGAAAAATCGAAAAATCGAAAAATCGAAAAATCGAAAAATCGAAAAATCGAAAAATCGAAAAATCGAAAAATCGAAAAATCGAAAAATCGAAAAATCGAAAAATCGAAAAATCGAAAAATCGAAAAATCGAAAAATCGAAAAATCGAAAAATCGAAAAATCGAAAAATCGAAAAATCGAAAAATCGAAAAATCGAAAAATCGAAAAATCGAAAAATCAAAAAATCGAAAAATCGAAAAATCGAAAAATCGAAAAATCGAAAAATCGAAAAATCGAAAAATCGAAAAATCGAAAAATCGAAAAATCGAAAAATCGAAAAATCGAAAAATCGAAAAATCGAAAAATCGAAAAATCGAAAAATCGAAAAATCGAAAAATCTAAAAATCGAAAAATCAAAAAATCGAAAAATCGAAAAATCGAAAAATCGAAAAATCGAAAAATCGAAAAATCGAAAAATCGAAAAATCGAAAAATCGAAAAATCGAAAAATCGAAAAATCGAAAAATCGAAAAATCGAAAAATCGAAAAATCGAAAAATCGAAAAATCGAAAAATCGAAAAATCGAAAAATCGAAAAATCGAAAAATCGAAAAATCGAAAAATCGAAAAATCGAAAAATCGAAAAATCGAAAAATCGAAAAATCGAAAAATCGAAAAATCGAAAAATCGAAAAATCGAAAAATCGAAAAATCGAAAAATCGAAAAATCGAAAAATCGAAAAATCGAAAAATCGAAAAATCGAAAAATCGAAAAATCGAAAAATCGAAAAATCGAAAAATCGAAAAATCGAAAAATCGAAAAATTGAAAAATCGAAAAATCGAAAAGTCGAAAAATCGAAAAATCGAAAAATCGAAAAATCGAAAAATCAAAAAATCAAAAAATCGAAAAATCGAAAAATCGAAAAATCGAAAAATCAAAAAATCAAAAAATCGAAAAATCAAAAAATCAAAAAATCGAAAAATCGAAAAATCGAAAAATCGAAAAATCGAAAAATCGAAAAACCGAAAAATCGAAAAATCGAAAAATCTATAGTAAAGAATCAATCATAGAAGGGATTTATGGATATGATTACTAAAATTAATAACTAATCTGTGAATAATCAAATTACTAACCAATCTAATAAAATAATAAAACTAAAAATTAAAATCAAATAAGATAATTTGAAATAAAAATTAACATAAAAAAATCAAATAAAAGTTAAATTGTTTATAAAACTTACCTGAACTCACCTTGAGATTAAGAGGATCTTGTGCTCTAAATTTAAATCTCTTAAGCAAGAGGATAATAAGGCTAGCTGAAGGTAAATATAAAATAATATATATATTTTTTACAATTAAAAAAAAAAGTTATGTAAGAAGTGATAAACAGAAACATGACAGTATGTATATGTGTATGTATGTGTATATATATGTGGATATTTTAATATTTAGTCATTATATTACAGCGAAACAAGTACAGTAGTACTTTTCACTAAATACTTTATTCTAAAAATTATTTATGCGTCTGAAATTTTTATGTAATTCTATTTTTTATATGTAAATAAAGGTTTATTAGTATTATTATTATTAAATAAATTTATCGATTTTCCCGAAAATAGTTTTGTTTGAAACTTTGCATAAATTTTTATGTATTAATAGTACACTTATTAAATACACAATTGATTACTATAAACCGTCAACAAAATAAATTTCAATATGACACTTAGTGTATACCTCACATACTTTGATTACTATACGGTGCAAGAGAGAGGTCCGACACGCCCAACATAGGGCGCGGCCATTTTGATTCCTATGCCACAGTTTATAGCTTAAGAATCAGATCGCTCACTCTGCGTCGGCACTTTTGATCTCAATGTTCCAGTTTATACACTGCGCAACTCGGATAATACAATATATGACGACCGCCTATAATAAAACAGCAGTCTTCTGCGTATTCTGAATTTGTATCCCTGGAGTGGATGTTATTTTGGAACTTTCAACTTGTCCGAGTGAGCTAACTGATTCTTTAGCAATAAACTGTGACTCCAAAAATAATATTCACTGACACTGACAGCAGCAAGCAAAATATCAGGTGCGTTTTAATCATCCACTTCTGCTTCCGGAATTGTCGGTTTAGTCGTTTTAACCTGTCAGATTAAAATAAGAAAACCGACAATTCCGAAGCAGAAGCGGATGATTAAAACGCACCTATTAAAAATATTGCGCCAAGATGTAGGCAACACGTAATAGGGGATAAAAATGGCGGAGTTTTCTATCTCCTTTTAAAAGGCACTCAGAAAGCTGCGCAGTGCGACCATTCTCCGTATAGTAAAAGAAAATCAAAGTATGTGGTATACCTACTTTATTTACGTCTTAGACTAAGTAATAAAAAGAAAATCTTGTTCCATTCTGACACCAACTATATTTGATCAAAGGCATACCATGTTGGAAATAAAAAATGAACTTGTATTTATGGTTTTATTACTTCATTGATCTTTTTAGGTATAAAGCAAGTTCAAAGCGTAAAATTTAAAATAAATAAGTAACAATAAATAAGACACAAAAAAATATATAGAAATAAACTGAATAAATTCGTTTACAGAATAAAATGGGTGTTATTTTTTTAAATTCCGCAAAATAAAACATAATGATCTACATGTATTACAAAAAGATTTATTTTTACTTAATAAAGAATGACACTATCCAGATAGCACAGACACGTTTTAAAGACATCTTAAATACGTTTGTCTACGCTAATATCCAAAAGATGTTTTAAAGGCGTCTATAGGACGTACTTTGTTACAAAACAAGGCGTCTTTAAGACATTCAGTTTTGTACGTCTTGAAAACAAACGGTATTGGACGTTTTTAAGTCGTCTATTTATTGGTGGAAATTCGTTTAAAAAAATAAATTAATACTTGTCTACTATATTTAATACTGTTTATTATACATTATTAAACTATTAAAACTGACACAGAATAAATATTATTTTACAGTGTTGGATAAAATAATTAAAAAATGACTTCAAGTACTTGATGCTATGAGAAACTATTCCAGTTTAGTCGATTTAAAAATTTCTTTTATGGTAATAATTTTAGCTAAAGCGTCTATAACTAATGTCTTTGTAGCATATAATTTTGTTGAGTTATTGTTTTAAGGTATTTTTTTAAAAAATAAGACATTAAAGTGAGGTTATGAAATTAAAAGGCAAATAAATTAAAACTTACCGTTTTTAATGATAAAGTTTACTAGTTCCGGTATACCACAGTTCCAATAATGGCAAATAAATAATATAAAAAGACAATATATAAGAACTCACAACCACGTAAAAGTAATGACAATGTCTACAGACTGGCGCTAAAAATATTATACAATGGGTGTCCCGAAAAGAAGGCCACTAGAGGAAGAACACGACTCGATAAGCGCGCGCGAGACTCCAATTAGCCAATGATGAATGACGAATGACGATCTACATGCTCTGCAGGCAGCGCTAAGAGCGCTGTCTTAGCGCCATATTCAAATATGGCGAAAATAGTTGAACGTCCACATTACCGACATATTTAAAACGTCCTAAAAACATCCCAACAAAGACGTTTTAAACATGTCCGGAGCAGGGCATCTTAAAACCGTCCGTTTTACATACCAGGACGTTTGGACGAAAGTAAGACATGAACTGGACGTCTTTAAGATGTAGTGTGCTATCTGGATATTATTAAATTAAGCTAGTAAGAAAAATTATACATAAAAGAAGATAAATTTATTACTGACCTTAAAATAATACTAATTTGGTACAATAACAAGAACTTTTATCGAACAACTCTTTTTAAGTTTTTGTTTAAGAACTTTGATTTATCTTGTTTTTCTTTATTCTCTTCTACCTGTTGTAAAAGTTGTCTTCTAAGCCGTTTTATGCTAGGGCTTTCTAGGATAGATTCCTTATTTAAAGTTCTATTTGAAGGGCCTGGCTCAGCTTCCAAATGCAATGCTCTACTTTTTAAGTACTACAAACAATCAATTATTACGGTAATGTTTTGAATTATACACAAAAGGGTTGCTAAATTCTTAAAAGTTCATAACATAATAATGAAAAGTAATAAAAAAAATATATGTTTAACTATGTTTATTAGTATACGCACCTTCTTCGGTTGCATGTATTTAGAGGATTCAGGAAATATAGTGTGAACTGCTCCATTTAGTAAACGTCTTTTACAGTCCCATAAAAAAAATATCTTTTAAAATGTTTTGAACACACTATCTATCATTTGGCGTAGGCATCCAATTTGCAATTTTCGTTGCCTGACTCCAAAGATCTTTTTGCTGGATGCACAGGAAATCTAAAATAAAACAACAAATAAACATTGCTGCAATTAAATAAGAAGCAACAGTAAATTAGGATTTAAAAAAGTTAATATTTAGAATTGCCACTGGAAAGAATTACATGTTTGGCCATTTTAATATCATTAATTGGTTAAATATTAATGAAAATCATAAAATAAACAAACTTAGTGGGTAAAATGAGACATGTACAATATGTAAATATCAAGTTGTATAACACCAAATAAAATAAAAAATATAAGAAAATATATAATGTAAAAACGATTGATGTTTATCATTTACCTGTAAAACGTAATATCTGCTTATTTCTTGCCGCTATAACTTTAACACTGATCTTCCACACAATAAACCGTTGTAATAAACCAATTATTAAATGTCTTTTAATTCAAAAATCAGAAATAAACACGAACAAAAACTTTGGTGTCACCGAAATGATTAGCACCAAAATAATGGCGGCCAGTAGATAATCGGCACTGAAACTACGTGTGCTCGATATACTTGTTACGCGTCCTCTCCTTATTACCTAGTCTAAGATTTACGTATACTGTGTTGCATATATTTAAGGAACTGTCAAAGGAAGGAAGGAAGGCGAGTTTATTAGCGAATAAATGTTGACAGATGAGAAAAATAATCAATAAAATTAATTATACCAAGAGAAAATATTGTGTGTTTCTTTTCACATAATTATATTGTAAATTTCTAAGTTTCTAAAATTACATAAAAAAAAATGTAAAGAATGTTATCCGTTACAATATTTTTTTACCAGAGTCCAACATACCATAACAATATATTTTATAATATTTGAGTACATTTAATTAATTTTACTGTCCTTATCCTCTTATCCTCTTAAACTCGTTATGATTTTATAACATTTATGTATGTTTATTTATAAAAAAATAAAAGTATAGACATTTTGAGAATTATTAGTTTATTTTGATTAAAAAAAATCCTTTAGTATAAATATGGTATACCTAGATGCATTAATTATGTAAATGTTATTAAACTCCTTATACCAATTCTGTACTTTGTACTTGATTTTTTTGTAGTACAACCTTTTTACTTATATTTTAAAACATTTATTTTTAACACTATACTCTTAGATTCCACTGTTAGACACTACCTGTACACGTGAAATACCTTTTTTTATCACGTTGAAATTAAAAAAGAGAAAAACGAACTGAATTATGGCAACATACGACATCATTTTTGTGCACCGCTTTGAAAAAAGAATAAAGCTTAGCGATGAGTTTTCTACAGCTTTTAATTTTAAAGGAATGTTTTAATTAAATTTTTATACTTGATGCTTATTTACTTCCTACACCTTCTGATGGAGCATTGCCGGAGGTATATGCTCGTGGAATTAAAAAATATAGATGAATTCCGATTTTGTGTCGCTTATATTGAAAGTATGTCCACTATCTAAATTGAAAATTTAATTGGTAAACTTACAATATATTTTTAAAGATTATTCACTGTCAAACTGTCAAATGAGAAAATAAGTTGAGATCCGATAAACTAGAATGCAATTTTGGAAGTAACAAAATATATAATCACCAATTCGCCCTACATTTTAAAAAATACACCCTCAAATTCCTGAAGTGAACACAAATCGAAGAAAAATTTAAAAAGCAGATAATCAACCAGGGATCGAACCATGAATCTTCAGACTAGAGCCGTTCCACGCCCTACCAGTTGGGATTTCGAGGGGCATGGCTCTGACAGATTTTAAGTCAGATTCCGATTCCCGTCTCTAGTACAATCAAAGATTGTCTTCCTCTTATACGATGTCACAAAAGTGATTTTAAGGAGGATTGAGAGAGTTGGGATCGAATTAGAATGTGTTTGCATTTAGTTCTCAGGTTTTTAAGCTATTGCATAAATAAACCTAGCACCCCCCCTATTCCGACCGGCATAGCGGTACGGCGTTGAAAGCCGTGGATGGTTTTATCCGACCCTATTCGTATTAATATGAAGCGGAGTTAAATATACGTCTGCGGACTGGAACGTTTATGCAATACAAGAACTAGAAGAGCTTTCTCTGGCTTCTAATAAATTAGTATTACAAATATTCCTGGCTGGCGTAAATATTAGATATTATTTTTTTGCAAGATTTATAAAATATTAATTTTTATTTTATCAGTGTTATTAACTATTTCATTATTAAGCTATTGCATAGATTTTATCGCGGGCTTTGAGCGCGGCGACCGAATCAAGAAATTCCGTAACGAAAATAAACCTAACAAAAATCGAAAAATCGAAAAATCGAAAAATCGAAAAATCGAAAAATCGAAAAATCGAAAAATCGAAAAATCGAAAAATCGAAAAATCGAAAAATCGAAAAATCGAAAAATCGAAAAATCAAAAATTCGAAAAATCGAAAAATCGAAAAATCGAAAAATCAAAAAATCGAAAAATCGAAAAATCGAAAAATCGAAAAATCGAAAAATCGAAAAATCGAAAAATCGAAAAATCGAAAAATCGAAAAATCGAAAAATCGAAAAATCGAAAAATCGAAAAATCGAAAAATCGAAAAATCGAAAAATCGAAAAATCGAAAAATCGAAAAATCGAAAAATCGAAAAATCGAAAAATCGAAAAATCGAAAAATCGAAAAATCGAAAAATCGAAAAATCGAAAAATCGAAAAATCGAAAAATCGAAAAATCGAAAAATTGAAAAATCGAAAAATCGAAAAAGAAATTCCGTGACGGAAATAAACCGTTGAAAGCCGTGCATCGTCTAACTTTGTTTCAGTTCGGCAGACTTCGGCACGGTGTTTGTGTGCGTGTGACTAGACAACAAAATATGGGACCACCATTGACGCGGTATTTTCCAGATATTTAGAGGATATCAAGTCTCAAACTTATGTTTCTTATTTCAGTTACCATAAACCTATAGTTTCAATGATAAAAATTCCTGAGTAACCTACATGTATTGTAAGAAAATAAAAATATTTTAAACAATAATAACTTCTTATTTATTCAATAAAAGGAAAAAAAATTGTTTTCTTATCGGTCACCACGCTCAAAAAGTGTAACTTGAATTAATATCAAAGAAAAAACTTGAATTAATATCAAAGAAATAAAAAATACTGCATTAATAAAACAAATAAATAATTATAATTGCATAAGTTGATAAAAAATGCTATGCAATAGCTTTACCGCGGCAGTCCCCGAGTGCCACACGTATTTTTCAATTTTTCTTTGGTTTGTTTTTACGATAGGGATACTGGGATGTATTTTTCATCATTTCGTAAGGGGAACTAGAGATTATGTTTTCATATTTCCAAAATTGTATTATTCAATAACTTAAACGTGGTTCAGTGATTATTAGAATAAATAAAACAAAAAATCAATACGACATACCAAAGTTTAATAACGTAAACGGTTAATTGCCTACGGCTCGTGCGACAATATTTACATTCGTCAAAAAAGAGTAACCTTACATACTTATTTCATAAATAACTAGTTTGAACCATATTACACACTAACTTGTTGCAACATATTTATTTTTATTTTTTATTATTTTTATCCACTACATCATATTCATAACATATTCATAGAATATTCATATGTCACATTCATAAAGCATATTCTTGTAACATATTCTTCCAGCATTTACATATAGCATATACATATAGCATAGCCTATTCATAGAGCGCATTCATATACCATATTTATATATGATATTCATTTTTATTTGAATACATTTGTCAGCACATTAACCAAAACACTTATTATCCTGTAATCAACAGAACGGCAACCACCATATCAGGTATTACGTGTTTGGGATTGCGTTAGTTGTAACGTTAACTAATACGCAAGTTAATTATGACTGGCGGCCATATCGTCGGTCAGTAATATCGCTGACCACTTTAGCGATAACTTCACGCGAATGATTTCAGATGGAATTGAAGGCCACGTTAGGGGTTTGGAATAATATAGCTGCACAAATAGATTATGCAATCACATGATTCTGATTCTCGGATTGAATTGCAACGTGATGAATTGTCGTGTTGTCTGGAATTGTCATTGTGAATAAATCAAGGATCACTCAACGTTATTAACGGTAATAGTTTTATGAGCTAAACTCAAGTGGCAATTTATTTTTTAATTATATTCTGTTTAATACAATACAAAGTTAATTTTTTTACTTTATCTATAATTTATTTTAGCCGTAGTTTTTAATTTTATTTTTCTTCTTGTATTAGTTTCTTAATTTGCAACTTTAATTTATATTATTGAGCTTTGTGGCAACAGTGTCCTTCCATTTTTCTTGAGCCTAGTTTTTCTTTGACTGAAATATTTTTTTCTACGGCTATAAAGATAATGATATTTTGCTTTACAGGATGGCAAATAGCCTAATATGAACATTTTAATCCGTTTGAAGAAAAACAATTTTTTGAGCTGTAAGCTATAATAGTAAAAATTTTTTAGTAAAGTTCAACATTCACAAAGTAATTTAGCAAAATTTTACCTTTTAGCTATCACTGGAGGCCTAATAATTATTTAAATTTTAAGTTAGTATGTATAGTAACATGTACCAATAAATCTAAAGATGTTAATTTTTTTGCAAAATATCTACTTTTATTTTACTATTAATCCCATCTCTGTGTGTATTGTAAGAAAAGTTTAAGAGAGAAATAATTAGTTGTCTATTTTTTAATTTCACTATTTTGTGGCAATGCATGAAGTGTATGAAAATGGTAGGCACTTAGCTTATATTAATATTTACTGATAAAGTATTTTTAAATTTGTGCAGTTGTCGATGTGAATTTTAAATATATATTTAGCTATTCGAAAGATTAGATTCTTTCGGCATCAACGTCAAGCCAAGCAAATGTATTTTCGGGGTTAAAAAAATTAATTTCTCAGGTTTTACTATTCCAGCTGAAGGACTATCATCTTCAGACGACAAAATATAATGCATTAAAAAAAAATTCCAAAGCCCGGTTCTTTTAAACAATTACAGCGTTTTATTGGCATGATAAATTTTAATCACAAATGTGTTACTAAGTTCGCTTAAATTTTAGCAACTTTACATGATTTTATAACATTTTTAGACAAAAACAAAATTAAAATTATAGAAGATTGGCCAAGTGATTACGAAAGTAGTTTTAATGAAGCGAAAGAATCGTATCTTTATTAGCTCACCCATTAGAGGAAGTAATTCCTGTGTTGGTGGCGTTCTAGATCAAAACGTCTACGGTGTTAGACAACCTATCGCCTTTTTCTCAAAAGAATTATCAAAATCCCAATTAATTATAGTGTTTTTGATAAAGAATTATATGCAATTTACCTTTCAATTAAGGGTCGATCTTTTCATTTCTGAGTAAAGTTACATGTAGTTTTACTAAACAGATTAACGAACAATAGCCCTATAGTTTAATCATCAAGTAGTTACTTTGTTACGGGTTTTATTCTATCTAAACCTAGACTAGTCTAAATTACCCTAGTTTACACTACTCTAAACTATTCTAACCTATCCTATTTCCTAGCCTATCCTATTCTAAATTATTCTAAACTTACACTACTCTAAACTAGGTTTTTCTATTCTAAACTAATCTCAAATATTCTAACTTATTTTAATGTCTATCCTACCCTATCCTAAATTAGTCTAATTTATCCTACCTATTCCTATTACTATTCTTCGCTAACTATTTACACTATTCTACTTCTATTTGATTCTAACTTACCCTAAGCTACTTTAATTACTAAACTACTCTATTACTTACCTATTCTACTATAACCTATGCTAATATCTTTAGTTACCTTTATCTTTAAGATTGTGTGGTATATAAATGTATATAAATCAATAAAATGGGTCCATTAAATAAATTCATAAAATATCTATTTTTATCAAACATATTTTGTAGTAAAATATAAGATAATATTTTATAATAATGTGGCTCAGTGCTAGAGTCTCTACCTGCGGATCCAAGGGTCCCAGGTTTGAATCCCACCGTTGGCCGGGAATTTTTTCATTTAATTTATTTATTTAAAATTAATTCAGATGCTTTGGTAGGATTCCCCACTCGACTATTCATTGTTGGGTTCTAATTAACAGTGCTGTTCCTAAAGTGGCGCTGGGAAACAGTAACAAACCCTACACAGAATACGAGGCGAAATAACCTTAGCAGTTGAAGGCGATGACACAACAAAAAGAAAATATCCATATTATACATTTTGTTATTTTTTTCCAAATATTACACTATTACACAACTAAACTAAATAGAAACAGGGCCTACGAGAGGGGGGGGGGGTAGCTGGGACAAATTTCCGGGGCCCGGACTCGACTGGGGGCTCGGCAGCGGCATAAGGGGGCCCGGCAGTTTTAGGTGACGACTTTTTTATTTTTTTTAGAAAGCTCGCCACAAGAAAGTGGAGATTTCACTAAAGTGGAGGAGAAGTTTTTGCTTAAAGACCTTTTTTATGAAAGGGTTTAATTTTTTTATAAAATTGTTGCGGGGCCCGACCTGAAAATTTTTCCAGGGACCCGACCTGTCTCTCGGCGGCCCTGCATAGAAACTGTTTGTTTTTAAGGTCGGCATAATTAAATAAATATGGGCCTACGTCTATGTTGTAAATGAAGTCACTCAAAACTAAACTACAAATTGTATAACATCCCTTTTGTCTCTTTGTAATTTTCGTATTAGGGAAGAACGAAGTTCGGTGACATGCTCGCTCTTAGAAACAGTGTTGGTTCAACTGACCCAATGTGTAGTTAATATATATTAGGTATATATTATTGCTGTTGAAGTAAATATTTTTTTTTCCATTTCTTCGAAAGAGAGGACCCAAACTACAAAATTTTATGTGAAAATTTCCTCTAAATGATTGATAGAATATTCTGTTAAAATGTTGGAGAACCTTACAGATTATTTTGAATCAGTGTGATGAAGAACTTGCAGAAATATTTAATGGAACCCATAATTGTCATCAGGAAATTACTGTGGTAAGTTTTTCTATAAAACTAGTCTTTGGAAAACCCTATATAATAAATTGTGCTATTCACTAAATCTTCTTCAAAAACAGTACTTTTTATTAAATCTATTTAAATACACAAATACTTATATTATGAATAATAATTATACAAAACACGATTTTGTATTTCGTAAATTCTTTCTTTATTATAGACTATATGTCCATAATATTATTCTGGTAAATTATAATTTTTTAGAAATATCCTACAATAGTTTTATTTAACAATAAACATTGATTATATCTATAAAATTATATTAACTATCTACAAAATAGACATTTAAAACACTTAAACTTAGTTAAATTATGCCTTAACCACTAAGGTTTATTAGCATTAGACTAAGAGCATAATAACAAGAATTATATTTTCCTAATAAATCCACTGTTTACTAGAAATTTAACAACATTGTTGTTATCACTGTTATCACTTAAACATTCATTTAAGGTTTTAGGTAGGCACTATTGTTGTCTATATAACTCACACACCACTGGTACATGGCCGAGGAAAATTCCACTTTCATATGTGAAGCACACATGAGGGGCTTTTTTCTTGAGTAAATAGTCATCGGTTATTTTCGTGTGCCCTATTATCCATCTTTTGTCTCTTCTCTTGGCAGTAACTGGTTCCATGGGCGAATACTTTCTTTGGTAAGTTTTAATTTTAAGTTTATATTATTTCAGTTTCATTGCATTTGTTCATAATTTTGTTTTTAAAGAAATGTCTTAGGTCGAGGTGAACATAGATCTCTATCTTTGATGTAATTGGACTATTAATAGCATCTTTAGCAGCTGAATCAGCTATTTTAGTTCCAGCTACGCCACTGTGTGAAGGTACCCACATAAATGTTATTTCTCAATTTTTTAGTTGGCTTTTGAGGAGTCTCGACTTTATGTAAAGGAGTGTCGAATGGTTGGGATATAACTGATTTAGGGATAATATAGAGCCGAGAGACTAAATTCTATATCTTCTTTGTCAATAAAAATTATTGCCTGAAGAAGAGCAAAACGTTCGGCTAAAAAAATGTTTGCTCCAAATGGAAGTTGAAAGGATGAATCATGATCCTCTAAAATAAAAGCGGCTTTCAATTCCTTAGTCAGATTTGGCCACATCGGTAAATATATGTTTGTGGTTTTTGTAAGTTTCTAGTTTTTGCAAGACATTTATTTTACGGATTCCTATATTAGTGTCTGATTTTTTAAATATCGATAGACTTGTTACATTTGGCAAGGAAATTGTCCATGGAGGATAACTTGTAATATTATGGATCTTGTATATAGTAGGAAATGGTGTATTTATTGCTCTACTGTAGTTTTTAATGTGGTGCTAAAAAAGTGGATCAGTCTTTTCTTAAGGTGGATTCAAATATATTACTTAAAGTGTTTCTATAGATTTGCTGAAACCCTTAAAGTATATGAGAGAGTTAGGTACTCTCTTCTCTGCTGTAGCGAAAGTTCTCCTGATTTTAAATAAACACTTTTCACATGGCTCGTTGTGTGCTCCCAAGGCTATTCTAGTGGATAAATTAAGCACGGGGTCTAGTTTCTTCAATATTTACGATTTGGTTAAATTATATAGAACTGCTCCATAGTCCAGTTTTGATCGGATAGTCTTTATATATAGCATCATCAGATTATGGAAATGTGTGCGATACTTATCATTAAGTTAAGGCCATTTTGTGTGGATTGGCGTAAATACTGAATATGATCCTTCCATATTAATTGCTGATCTAGTTTCATGCCTAAGAATTTAATATTTTTGACATATTCAATAATAAAGATGTTTGAGTATATGTTCTGTTAAGTAGAGATCTTTTTAGGGTTTTTACAGTACATTATTTTCTTCTACTGCTAGAAAATTGAAGGCCAGTTGATAATATAACAAGCTGCTGGTGCTGACAATATTATTGATAGCTATTAAGAATAAAATTACACTAATAGTGGAGCCTTTTTTGAGTTTTCTTCAAAATTCGAAATTTACACATTTTCTCAAATATCTCGAATACGGTCCATTTTAGAGAAATTATGTATAAAACAAAAATTATAGAGAATTATATTACAAACAACTTTTATTTGAACAATTTTTATAAAAATAATATTTTTTTTACATTTTGTCAAATTTCTCGAATACGGACCATTTTAGGAAAATTTTGTATGGAATAAAAATTATAGATAATTATATTAGAAGTAACATTTATTTGAAAAATTTTCTTCTCTAAACGTAAATAACAGATATATTTCATAAAATATAAAAATGACCACCCATAAAGTACCCCCCCCCCCCAGATGTTCCGACTCTACCCAAAATCTAATCAGTTCATTAGACGCTGAAATAAAGCTTAAGTTTAAAATTTGGTGTTTTTCTGTGTATCGGTTCATGAGTTATGCGGCCTACAGACACACACACACACACAGAGACATCATCGCGAAAATAGTCAAAACGGATTCAGGGGACCTCAAAACGTAAAAATCCGTCGAAAACTCGTGGTCGAAAAAAATCATGATTCCTATACTTTCCTTATATATGTATACAGATAGGAAAGTAAAAAAAAAGAAAATCGGTGTGCGATTATATAAACTTAAATAAACAGGACGGACTTAGTTGAACAAATCATGTCTTCTTCGCAGCTGCAGTCAACGATCTCGTAGAACAGTACTACCACACTAGCCCTTAGAAATCCACAGGTGATCCAAATCTCTATATGCACCAAATGTTCCAATTCCATATGCGGTTTCCTATACCCCCTCCAAGAAATGTATACAAATAGGATTTTCTATGCCTCCTCCAAGAAATGTACGTAAATGGGGTTTTCTATGCCCCCTACAAGAAACCTGAAATAGCCAATAAAACCGATTAAGGCCTCACTAAGCTATTCCTTGCAAAAAGATATTTTAAAAAAATACCATTAAGTGCCCCCACCCTTTTAATTTAAAATAAATAGTAAAATAAAAAAAAACTTACTATACAAATGTTTGAGATAACAAAACAAAATAAACTTACTCAATAATGAGTTAAACCCAAATAGCACCCATAATATTAACAAAGAATTTATATATACCCTTTAACGACTAGAGAAAAGGATAAAAAAAACGGTTCTTGCAAAAACTTACCCTTTTATTCACAAAAGGGTCCAAATCCAAACCAACTTAGGTTCCTAACGAGCATAAGTGTGAACGGCGGTTATGGCCAAGGTGTTTTCCAAAGGGGCCAGCTATCCAATTCAAAAATCCAACACGAGGTTGCTGCGAGGCAATGGCGGCCGACAAAACTCAACCACTAATAATCTTCCACAAATCACAGGCACCAAACCAAATGCCCTCACAGTAATGGAGTAAAAGGGGACTAATCCTCCCAGACGAAGATGGCTCACAAACCACAAAAATCTTCCGTAATCTCAAGGATGCTCGACAGCCAAAAGCAAAACCGTCCAACTTTGCTATACCCAACAAAACTTTTTTTTTAAACCACAACGGCTTCACTTTCCCTGTTGTTCGAGAGACATCGCCATAGGCCGAACGTTAGCGACCAATTACCTTTCGATCTAGTCGTCACCTGACCTCAAAAAGTCGTACTGACCAATCAACAAATTACCCGTGCTCACAAACCAAAATTACCAGAACTCGAATTCGTGAATACCAGAACTATTCGCCACCAGAACTACTCTCAAAAATTAATAATAACGAAGGGTGTTGTCTTCGTCCAGAATACCGTTTTAAAACAAATCGATGCATCTATTGCTTCCGAAATACGACACGCACAAATTGATAAATCACGTCGAGAATGTCATGAAACAGGTGAATATCAATTCCGGAGTGACACAATTTCTAACAATCAAACGAACGAACCCAGAGCTGCTACGAACACAGTAATATTTCCGAATTACAAGCAAATCCCAATAAAGAAAGAAGAAAAGTTCATTAACCTAACCATTTTGAAGGAAACGTCAAAAATAACATTAAAAATGTTTATTTGTTAGTTTTCTACAGCTTACCAAAAACCAAAAGATAACAGATTTATTATTAGATTGGGAGAATATATGTAATTGGATGATATGAATCTATGACAATTTACTAAATTAATATTGGAAATTTTGCTAATAACTTGAAGGAAATGTTCGAAATACAGGATCTGAAAATGCGATAGATGCCGAAAAATTAAGAACAAATTCACTATACAAGGTACGATGTATATTTAGCTACTAAACAAGTACTGAAACAGGGTAATTAATTCAATGATTACAGCAAAACTCAAATTTTAGGGACGTTCAACTTAATGGACTAAAAGTTACATGAACCCACTGTAAACGAACACAGGGATATAACGAAACGAAAAATGTAGTAAATAAACACCCTTATTTGGATAAAAAGGTAAGCGTAGACTAAAATTTCACATACAAGTGGCCATCAAAAATTACTTGTCTTAATATAAAAACTAGATCGTTACACTTATGATGTCTGATCTCCAGATTATATCGTATGCCCTCATTATGTCGGAAAAAAACGGCCAAACATTTCTGTTCACCGCCAAATGATTCGTGTATCTCGAATTCAATATCTACCAAGTTGTCGATAGTAGAACCTGATTTCCTAATTCACTCTGAATTGGAATTAAAAGATATTATCTCTAAGTACCATGAGAGTCTATAACTTACCATTTTTTTGAGAAATTTACTCATGGCACATGTTAGATTAGATTTGCTTTTTCTTTTTTTCAGTATTGGTATTATTGTCGAATTGCGCCAAATATCAGAAAACACGTTTTTGATCCAGATAAAAATGTAAAAGTCCAAAAGATATTGTTTACCTTCGATAGGAAAGGCTTACAGGAATACTATTGGAATGTTGTCAGGTCCGGCACTAGTGTTTTTGGTATACTCTAGAGATTAAAGAAATTCATCCATGGTAAACTCCAAATTCAAGGTCGATATGTAGATTGTTCAAGTTATTTTTCTGTTGTGTGCATATTTTCATCACTCAAATAATGCTGGTATGTGTAGGCCAAAATTGAGGATGTCTTCTTTTGAGTTGAAATTGAAGTTCACTTCGAGGTAATTTATTAGCCTCTTCAGGACATTTTTTTCCACGATTCATTTTTACTCTTCTTTACTATGAATCTGGAGTAGGCCGTTAGTCTTTTAAATTCTAGTTGATTTTCAATTCTCATGAATTTTTTAAATTTTTAGAAAGCTCTTTTAGATTGCTTGATTGCTAACTCGCACTCGGGGTTTCACCAAGGTACAAGGTTGTGATCAGTAGGGAATTTCGATATACTTCTGGATTCATATGCGACTGAAGTGATGATATTTAGAAAGCTGGATATCGACAATTTTGTCGCAAGTAGAAACTCTAATATAGAAGAGGAGATTAATAAAGTGAAATGAGGGCCAGTCGGCGCTGTTTAAACGTCATTTATTAAGGATGGATTGGATGGAATATATTAGTTATTGTTTACCATTATTGGAAAATGTATAGCTCATTGTGTCCAATGATAATAAGGGTTGTAGCTTGGGATCACGAAAGGTGAAATCTATGGGAGAACTCTCTCCTGTCGTCATATTAAATCTAATAATACGCCCATCATTGAGCACATTGATGTTATGTCAAGAGATAAGCTGTTTAAGTTTTCGGCCGCGAGAATCGATTTTATGTGTTCCCCAAATGTAATTATATGCTTGTGTGTTCCCCAAATGCAATTATATGCATTGCAATCTCCTAAGATTATGCAAGGATGGCGGATTTGGCTGAATAGATAAGAAATTTCGATTTTAGGATCTTGATTAGGAGGGATATAGATAATACATATACTTATCTTAGTGGGACCCTTGATGCTTATAGCTACTGCTTCTGTTATTTCTCAAAGGTATTAACTCATCTTGATAAGAATTCTAAACATAAATAGCTACTTTTTCACTTGCTTGATTGACTGTGATTCTGTTTTTATAAAACGGTAAAAAGTTATTTAGTTTGTAATAATTGTTTTCTTCGAAATGTGTTTTTTGGAGACATAGAATGGATGGTTTGTGACTGGCTAGGAAAACGTTTAGTTTTTCTAAGCGGGTGTATAACCCACCCAGGTTTTACTGCAGTATAGATTTGAATAGAATATTATATTAATTTGTATCGGTTGAGACATTACTCCTAACATCTAGACGGTCCATTTGGGTAAAATGTTAATCTTTTTCTCATTTTGGTATAACAGTGTATTTTAAGGTATCTGGGAACTCTGGGTATATTTTAGTCAAGACTTCGATGTCTTCTGTGTAGATTTTCGCAATACTAAGAGAATTAATAGAACCGTGTGCATTTTTTAGAGATTGTTGCTGGACCCTTTTGGGATTGAACTTCCATCACGGGATCCTTTACTGCAGGAGGATTTTGATCGATATTTATTATGGAAAATCCCATTTTTATTTACGGAGGCACTAATTTAGCTTTTCATGACCATTCCAAAAAGTAAATAATTTATAGAGTGTCGCTGACGTCATTACTAATACCTTCATTTTGTTTAAAAACAAATTTACTTACGGAAATACTGTATATATCATTGCAGAAAACTATATAGTATTTTTTAGACACGTGAAGAATTCATATTTAATTACCACGTTATTTAATTGTTATAATTGTAAAAATAATAATAGGTGTAGAAAAGTACTCAAAACTTTAATTCCTAACAAAATATGGCAAAATATATTAAATTCAATTTAGTTTTTCTTATATTATAGGTTTTAAAATGTACTCTGCAGAACAATTTAATCTTTCCCTAATCTTCTGCATAAAATATTGTGTTTCCATTAGGAATTCCTTCCTGACATTTCACCCACCAATTTGATAGTTTAATTACATAGACAACGTGTAATTTTTCTTCTGGAAGCTTCTGAGATTTATAGACGACGTAATTAATTGTTGAATTTCAACAAAGTTTTTCCGTAGCGAAGCTGATTTAATTATCCGTAAACTTTCTGTTTGCTTCGATAAATATTAGAGAAGTAGCAATTTAGTAGAATCGATTTATACAAAGTCTTTATCGAATAATTTTATAACGAAAAGTTATATAATGATGTGAAGAATGATAGGACTACCTCAGTGTGTTAAAATTAAAAAGCGTGAATCGTTTTCTTTTCAATTCGTTTATTATTTAATTAGTTAGCATATTTTTTTATTACATCGTTTTCTGTTCAGTTCGTTTATTATTTAATCAGAAAAAATTTTTATTGCATCATTCTCTGTTAAATTCGTTTATTATTTAATTAGTTAGAATATCTTTTTATTTTTACACTTTTTGTATCTATATTCGATAATTTTACATAGCCCCAATGAAGTGTTTTGGGTGCGATGGGTACATCATTAAAAAAAGTAATTCAAAAGCGGCCAACAATGAAACCTACCGGCAGTTTCTACTGAATATTTGAGCACGCAGAGAAATTGAATGGGTAGAGCCTGGAGGAAACTCGCGCATTTGCACCCAATGCTATGCTACGTTTCGATGACAAGGTAGAGTAAAGCAATATTTATAGTAGCAACATAATAAATCTTGTTTGTTTTTATTTTTAAGGCAATGAAAATATTCAACAAGATCCTATTCCCATCATTGAAAATGTGTATAACGACGAGGTAGACATTGAAAATGGTGAAGGGAATGGCGAAAACATTAGAAATGTACTGTTCAAACAGCCAAATAATCAAAGATCTTGTTGCCTGTGCGGTGCTATTAGACGGCAGCGTATTTCAAGGGAAGCTGTTCTCCAATTATGGATTCAAAACCGGATATTTTGCAACTTGGGGAACCAATTGCGGGCTGCTCCTAGACAGCTTACTCATGGTGATAATGAATGTTTAATTAATCTGCTCCCTGATCGCGTAGTAGCTCTTGAAGAAAAAAACAAGATATTCGATTTTGACAATGAAAATATGGATGACAATGATTGCAAGTGCTTAACCAGATTAAATAAAGCGCAGTTAGCAACGGTTGTAGGTAACTGCAATAACTTGACACCTAAAAGATAAGTTTAAAAAAATGCGTAGCCATTTTTCTAATAAATATGATCCAATTCAAAAAGTTTTAAGCAAGATGTTTAGCATGAAACCGAAGCAACAATATCTTATTAGCAAAATATTCCACGATGTTCTTAACTCATAGTTCACTTTGTTCCTCTTCATCTTGGTTACCAACATATAACTCGTCAAGAATACGCTACTTATCACAGTACCACTACCTCAAATCGTTTGGGTCACGTTAATCCTGATTCATTGGTAGCTCTTGTTGATGCCACATACTTGTATCACAAACCATGATCTTTCTCAGCGAATGACATATTCTTTGCCAAAACGTTCGAATTTAGTTAAATTCTCGGTTCTGACAGCACTAGACGGATATAGTATTGATGTTACCGGCATGCATACTTCAGATGGTAGAAACAATGATTCGTCGATATTTAACGCTATGGTTGTTAACTAGAACGGATTTTTTCATTTTTTCAAGAAGGTGGCAGCTTTGTTTATGATCGCGGTTATCGAGACTCGATGCAGTTTTGCCAAAATGTGGGACCAAATGTTTCTTTGCCACGTTTTCTTCCCAACGGCCAACGTCACCTAACTACTCAGCAAGCAAATGAATCAAGACTTATTACAATGATCAGATGGGTAATTAAAGCGGTTTTTGGAAGACTTCAAAATAAGTTTCTGTTTCTAAGAAATGTTGTACCAAACAGTTACGGATGTGAAATATTTGGAAGCATTTTTAAAGTAATATGTGCTTTATCCAATGTGTTTTTTGTGCGTATAAATGAGAGTGGACCTGAAGATGACACATTCTGTGACAAGGTTTTGGAACGTTTGATTCTCCCTAATAATTTATTAGACAGAATTAGAGATAAACGCCTAATTCAAGTTGAATTGATTGGCCGCTGGTAGACGGATTTATTGACCTTCAAGACTTTCTAATTTTATCGGAAGATGAAATTCAGGACTTAACACTCGGTACATACCAGATTCAATTATCGTACAGTTATACGTCATCACATATAAACAACGACAACTATTTGGTAAGACAACATCGTCAACCTAATTCCTAAAATGATAATACTCATCTAATATGAGTCTCAATGTCTTCAAGTTTTCAAGCTGTTACCGAAAGAAAATGCTTTATTAAATATAACAGCCAACTTACTGAAGTAAACGCAATAACTGGCTGGGCATGTCTTTGCAAATTAGGTGCACGAGTTTTAGGAATTTGTGGACATATCTGCTCTGTAATATGGTTTTTGTCATACGGAAGACATCAGCCAGAAATTCGTTATCCATCAAGAGATATGGCAAATAATTTAAATGACGAGGCTAATGCTAGACCACTTTAAGAAGTTTGTTTTTGCTTTAATTTAGTTAAGTAGATAGTATTTAATCTAGGCCACTTTAATGTTGGTATTTAGCATGGTCTTTCTAAACACATTTAACCCTAAATGAGATGTTTTTCATAGATCTTTTCGAAAATATTTAAGTTGGTTTTGTTTTGGTTTGTTAATTATATTGTAGTACACGTAGGATATAATTCTTGTACTTGCTTTTTTCTTAGGTGTCATTGGAATTTCTATGGTTATTACCCTCATATTGTGTGTAGGCTTTGTTACTGTCTCCCTGCTCCACTATGGGGACAGCACTGTTAATTAGAAGCCAATAGTAAATGCTCGAGTAGGGAATTACCGTCAGGCTATGCAATTTAATTTTTAATTTCAGAAAAATTGGAAAGAAACTAGGCATCCGATTGAATCTGGATCCGGATCGCCCGGATCCAAAATCTCAAGCTCTACCCACTGCACTACCCCACCGCTTCTTGTAATTTTGTAAAAATATCATAGATTTTCTAATGGTGTTTAGGTACTTGTTTAGGTACTTGTTAGGTGCGTTAAAAATGTACGTGTGTATTTCTGTTTTAATTAATAAATTTTTAATTTTTAACTTCTGTTGTTTTTTGTCTCTGTTGCTAAGGTTTAGCATTACATTACCTGATACAGGATTTTTTTAAAGACCTTTTAAACTGATGGAGCTTTTTTGTACTGACCACTTGCAGACCAGCACCATTAGACATCAATATCCAAAACTTAAAAACCGAAAAGAGTGCAGTTACAGGTGATTGAATAGAAACAAAATCGCAAAAGTAAACCTTTCTGTTGGCTGATTTTTACTGACGTCGATCTTTTATTCTTTACCTTTATCGCCTGATTGCGCCTGATTTTATTGCTGTCGCACCAAGAACTTTTGAGATGTTCAAAACCTCACCTAGTTTAAAACGCTTCTATAACACTCGACATTATTTGTCTTTCTTTCTCTCTGTATTTTCGCAATAAGTCCATCACGCAGTCTGCTACACTAACTAGGTACTCGTATTTCCATAGTAACATGGTCTTATTTGCATTACCGCTACCATCTACGTATTACGTCGAAACCCTGGATACGCACATAAGCTTTGTTGCCAAAATGTTTATTTTATCATTACTTTGTCTTCAGAAACTCCGCCATAAGAGAGCTTTTTTGAAAATGTTCCGGAATGGTTTGAATGTTAAAATTTTCGGAAAATGTTTCTTTTTTATATATCTATCTATAAGTGTGCAAAATCTTATGACCGGGAGCATGGGACCTAGAAAAGCATACCCTCCTTTATATTAAAAAAAGTCTTATTACAAATCCAAGAACACGAAAATGTATTATTATAAGTTACACCTAGATCTCTGAATACGTGAACCCTTTCTAAAGATTAATCCATCATTTGATAGTCAAATAAGACTGGTACTTTCTGTCTGGTCATAGTCATGAGACAACCTTTTTGTATGTTAAAATTTAATTTAAATTTGAAAGTCCATTGATGAATACTATCTAAGTCTTTTTGAAGACCCACACAGTCACGAACTGTTTGTATTTGTTTATATATTTTGAGGTCATCTGCAAATAATAAGCATTTAGAAAATTTAATATATTTCGTAATGTCATTAACAAATAATATAAAAAACAAAGGGCCCAAGTTTGAGCACTGGGGTGCGCCTGCGGCAGTGTTTCCATCATGTTTAACTTGAAAATATCTGTTTACTAAATAAATTTAAAACAAATTCATGGTACTTTTAGTGCAGCCAAATTCATAATTTTTTTCCAATAAAACATCATAATTCACACGATCAAAGGCTTTTCTAAAGTCCGTGTAAATTATATCGAGTTGAAGTTTAGTTTCTAAAGTTTCATTTGCAGAATGACTAAATGACAATAAATTAGTATTAATTGACCGCTTAGCCATAAATCCATGTTGTTGTTGGTTTACTGAACTTTCAACAAACGAATATAATTTTGTATATATTATTTATTCAAAAACGCAAATGCGCAACATTATTGAAATACGTCTATAATTTCGAATATCACTTTTTTGCCTGATTTATGGAAAAATAGCAGTACTTAAAATTAAATTAAATATATATAGTAAAGGTCTTTTTAGCCAGTCATGGCAACCTTTCACAACATATGGTAGTATTCCGTCAACGCCATTTTTTTATAACTGCCTCAAAGTCTGAATTATTTATAGAATTCTATAAATTCCAAATATTTCCGAAACAGTTAGGTATAGGACAAAGTACCTACATAAAATATGCCTAGAATTTTCTGAAGAAACTAAAAATTGAAAAATATACAGGATGTTGCTTTTAAAATAAGAAAGTTGGTATTGGCCACTGTTGCATGACACACCCTGTATAAAAAGTTTTTGTTAAAAAAACTAAAAACACCAATCGACGTGTCCGAATGTTTTTCCGAACGCCCCCATTTGGCTGTTCCACACTGTATATTATATTCATTACTAGTGAAAATACTGAAAAATTTAAATTTTACACTTTTCCTTATTTTTTTCGAGTACGGTCCATTTTAGAGATACTATGTATGGAATAAAAATTATAGAGAATGATATGGTAAACAACTTTTATTTGAACAAATTTTAAATATGAATTTTACACATTTTTTCAAATTTCTCGAATACGGACCATTTTAGGAAAATTATGTATGTGACAAAAATGATAGAGAATAACATTATAAGCAAAATTTTTTTTTAAAAATTGTCTTCTCCGAGCGCAAATAACAGATATATTCCATAAAGTAGACAAACGACCTTCTATAAAGTATCCTCCAGATGTTCCGACTATTCCCGAAATTTTATCTGTTCATCGCCAAATTTGGTGTGTTTCTCTTTATCCGTTTTTAAGTTGCCTTCTAAATTCAAAATTTACACTTTTCTAATCTGATTTTAATGACTTAAAATTTAGATGCAATTAAAATAGTCTCGTGTGTTACCCTTTACTAATTCTATGTCGGTGAGCAAGATCAGTAATTCAGCAACATACGCCTGATTTATTATAAATTTTTAAAATATAATTTGTCCTTTACTTATTGAACTTTTTCACGTTCTAGAAGTCTTAGTAATAATCTGTTTTAATATATTTATGTGCTTTAATAACACCTTATATATTGAGATCAAAGTTTACACCAAAGTTATCACTTTTTTTATATAATTTTCTACGCCACTGCTCCGACATCTGCTCTTTTATCCATAAAGTGCTTATACATATGAACAAAATTTAATGCCAATTAACAGTCCATTTCTAAAGTTCCTCATATGGTTCCAGTCCAAGAAGACGCTTAAGTAAATGATCCAATTTTCTGAATAAGAAAACTGAAAGTACATTTTGTAATAAAACTAAAAGCCACCCCTGCATTCGATACGATGAATCGAGCTAATTTGATTCCGGAGTAAGAGGAAAAATAAAAGAACGTCCATGTTTTTCGAAGATAAGACGAACAATCGAGGAATGTTCGAAAGAGGTATTTTATTAATTAAATGTTCGAGATGCAGAAAATTATCGAAATTGTTAAGATTGGTATTAGCGCTGTGGCATAGCAATAAAATGCCCAATCCAAAATCATTAATTATACGCTTCCATTTCAAAAGAGCTAATCTAGTTAATAAAATGTATACAAGATGATTCAGAAGAAATGAGAAATATTTTACCTGCAGACTCTTTTACGAAAAATATTAATGTGTTACTTAATATCTAGTGGTGAAAAATAAATACTTACTAAGATGTTAAAGGTGTTAAATAAAAATAATTTAGGAATGTTGTTGTTGTTGTTGTTGTTGTTGTTGTTGTTGTTGTTGTTGTTGTTGTTGTTGTTGTTGTTGTTGTTGTTGTTGTTGTTGTTGTTGAATAAAATAATATTATTTTTGATCTAACAACAATTTCTAAGTCAAAAATTTACTTCATCTGGCATACCTAGTGGATAAAAGAACGTGTTGTGAGTTTTCTTGTAACATAGGTATGTTAAATTGAAACATTTTATTTTAAACTAATTTAGTATTATTATTAATTTATTGCTGTACTCTGCCCTATACGTATACTACTTATCAATCAAGGGGTGAGATTACAGAAAGTCTGCAACTTTGCACATCTGCAACTTTGTATATATGGCGGACTTACAAATGCAAGTATTCCAAAAAATATCTGCAAATTCGCAATATTTATTGTGGTTTATTACCCCCAACAACATTAAACATAAATTTGGAATACGAAAACTTGATACTTGCATGTGTAAGTCATTCATATTTGCAGATTTTCAAAGTTGTTGCCATATTTGCAGATCTGAAAAGTTGCAGACGTTCTGTAATCTCACCCCAAGTCGATATTAAAATTATTGGTATAAAATCGGGTAAAGATTGTAAATTTTATAGCAAACTGTGCAGAAAAGTATGAATAATGTGTAAAAAATAAATATAAACAACAATGAATTCTTATAGTAAAGTTATTTAATAATTTGTGTGATGTGTATAGTGAATATATTGAAAAAAAATGTAAAAATGTAAACCGATAAAAATAAGCTAGTTAACAGTGGTGTCGTGAATTTGAAAATCACAAATAATAAAATGGTTTAACTATGGAAGAATCAACTACAGTAGGTATTTCAAGTAGATATTTCAAGCAATTAGAAACTAAATGCTTGAACTTTGATAGAATAACACTACTGGCCAGTGTTTGTACGATATGTTTTTAGAAAGCACTTGCGACTACGCTATTGACTGGCAAAAATAGGGGACTCATTGCATAATTAAAATTGATAATGCCAAACATATCCTGGACACACTGTTTTCTTCATCGACAGGCTCTAGCTGCTAAGGTAGTACCTTCTGATTTAAATGACGTGCTCAAGGGGGTAATAAAAATTGTAAATTCTATCAAAGGTAAAGCTTTGCAGACCCGGATATGGGCTCGCTTCATAAAAATCTCCTTTATCACACAGAGGTCAGGTGGCTATCCAAACGAAAGTTATTGACAAGAGTTCTGGAACTGAGAGCTGAATTGTTAACGTTCTTACAAGATGCAAAATCTGAATAGGCTTATCGTTTTTCTGACCCTATTTGGCTCTTGAAATTAGCATTTTTGGCAGATCTTTTTAGCCACCTTAACAGTTTGAACAAGAACCTTCAATGAAGAAAAGAAAATATTTTAACAGCTAAAGATAAAGTAAAAGCATTTCACACAAAACTTCATTTATGGTCAACCTCTCTGCAAAACAAAATGTTTGAGTTTTTTCCATGTGTTCAAAAGATTGTTGAAGATAATGTAACAGACCAAAGTTTTGCAGTATCTGCTCACATTCCTTACATGATACAGAGCTTGCATAATTTACAAGAGAAACTTTTGACATTCTTTACAGACTTGCACTCTGAAGCTGATAATGGACGTAGATGGATTTTAAACCCTTTTTTGGACAAATCAATAGATCTGGCTGTCACCACAAAAATTAAAGAATGTCTTCTAGATTTAGCTGCTGATGTCATGCTTAAAGTGAAATTTTATTCGCAAAGTGTCGACGTATTTTTGATGAAAAGATAACACGAATATCCAGAGTTGGCGAGGGAAGCTCTTAAATTATTAGTTCCATTCGCTACTTCATGCTTGTGTGAACTGACATTTTCTTCAATGGTAGACAAACTAAAAAGAGAAATAGACTGCAATTAGAAAATGATTTGATTATCAACGTTTCAGAAATAGAAACACAATTTGATAAATTTTTGAAAAATAAACAAGCACATCCTTCTCACTAAAATTGGGTTTTTGTTGTGTAAGAACCTCGACTTTTTCTTTCAGCCGGCGACCCCCCGAGTAAGGCTTCTCGATCCCTCTAGGAGTCGCGACCCACAGATTGAAAAACACTGATCTATACTAATGATAGTATGGAATGATCCACACGTAATAATTTCGCCACACGCACATCAGAGTAAACTTTTTTAATGTCATTGTTGATTGTGGGTGAGGTTTTCCAGGTTTTCCTTACCTGTAAGTCAAATGGCACCATCAATCATCTTTAAGTCGCCCCGGAGCGCCACGGCAAATAATAATAATAGCCGTCCCTTTCCCCGCACAAGCTCAGCTTTTGGGGTTAAAATTCACTCGTAAGGGGGTAAATTAGGGAGAGTATTATTATTATATTATTATATATTTAATTTAGAGCCGTATGTAGTTATCACAAGCAAGACTAGATCTCTGTTTTTATCGGTTAAAATATTTTTTTGTGAATTACTCTTTATAGACTTAAACAAACAACAAATATTAATATCTATTTATTCTCTGAACAAAATATTTCGGCTTTCTTTTGTAATTTGGATGTATATATCCTACATGTTCTATAACGCTGTCTATCAATAAATTCGATTATCGTTTCCTTTTCCTTTTTCTTGTATTACTTCCAAATCGAAACAATTAAGACAGTTGAGTATCGAGGATATGTTAGCTTCGGAAAGCTATCCACTCCCGGCTGTCTTTCTTATTAGTAAAGGCCATTTTGGTCTCTTCGTTTAATGGCTATCATTACAGATATTGCTGTTATTTAGGTGAAGGCAGGGAGTATTTTCATCACTAGACTGCGAAACTGTTAGGGAGTGATAATTTAGTACATGTTACGGAGAGATTTGCTGACACCGCATCGTATAAAATAGGACAAATAGGTTGCAAAATTTTATTTACACACTCTCAATCAAAATAAAATAAATAAGTATTAATATGATAGTAGTAAAGTTATGTTTTTGAACACGAGTTGCCGAAATTATATATAATCGCAACTAGTGCTTAAAAGTACTTCACACACTGACACTTGTAGCTTACTTTTTATCTACGACCTCACTTAAAAAACAAATTTTTATAAACCTTTAATTAATACAATGTGAAGTTATAAAAAAAGTGTTATCTTGAAACTATACGAGATGACAATTTAAAAATGTACAATGGAAATATCTCATGTATTAGAAAACTAAAACCTAATAAAAACACTCGTTATCTTTTAAAATGCAGCAAATATTAGCAATAGTATAACGAGGGCAAGGTCAATATAGAACATACAGTAAGAACATTCAACTACACTATTAAATCTGACATAAAAAACATAGAAAAGAGTAATACCATCTTTTATCTCCCTATTTATACAGTGTATTTCATTTACGCAGTAAAACTGAAATAGTTTAGATGATCAAAAAATCTAGCCAATAATATTTGAAATTCAAGTATCTCTATAACTATTTATAATTTGATGGTGGTTTCCACCTTATCAAGACTAAGACCTACAAGGGTAAACTTGTAGCGTAAAATAAACTTGGAACGAAAGACCAAAAAGTCAATAGTAGTATTAAGACGTTGAATATTCTGGTTTGTGAAGCATTGGCATTACTTAGATCAAACCATGTGATAATTTTGACAAACTTTGATTTTTAAAACCATTCTATATCCGAGCAATTTATCCAATAATAATTGGGCTCTTTACCTCTCAAGCCAGTTCATGTAAAATATTTGTGCTTCTTATTTCGCCTATTTATCTAAAAATATTTGGTCTATTTTAAATATGTCACCACGCATTTCCTCACCACAGGATTTGAACATTAAATGATCTATAACTTGGCAAATATGCATTTCCTTACCACGAGATTTGGTTACCATGGCAACGATTGCCTTGGCAACAATTTTTACGTAACTAATTTCGGCTAAACGAAATTTGACGTCAAATTCCGTTTAGAAATCTTTAAACTTAAATTAAAGTTGACATATGACATTAGTCAAAAGGTTACCACGGTATGTACGTCACCACAGTAACCACAATACTGTAACCAAGTATGTTGTGGTAAGCTCATAAAGAAATGCCTTAAAAATATCCACCGAGTGACGTCACAGTTAACACAGCACACATTGAACTAATTCTGCTATCCTCTTGTTGATAGTACTCCTTTAACTTGGCTAGCTAGCGTCATTTCTCAAACAAATAAATTCACTTGATTCAAAAAAGTTTTAAACACTTTTGTATAACACGAAGTAATTATGTCTCAAAGTTTTCGAAAAGTACTTTGTTTATTTCTTTATTTAATCAAAATGGATAAATAAATCATCGGGTGTGACTAAAAATAAATTAATAGAACTGTTTTTTATAGAGTATGGAAATGTTTTGTATTTTTTTATATTTTTTTTTCCTCGAATTTAATTGGACACTTGGCAACACCGCGCTAATTTGTATTGACAGAGCATGACAGATATAATTCTAAATTCTAATTAATGTTTGGGATGTATGGAATGTTAGACGTTAGGAGTGATAGGAATGCGTAAAATAAGTGGCATAAGAAATGCATAGGCGGATTTTAAGAACATTGATATTAAAGTAGTTAGGATGAACCAAAAATTCTGAAAATCAATAGGGTTCTAAATTAGAAGCAATTATTCAAGAAAATCAAAACCGCAAGTCAATCAGAACTTTTGATCTAGAGTTATCGTGCCGGCATACATACACACAGACGACCAGACGAAAAATTTTTTTTGCATATTCGGATTCAAAATGATCGGAAACGTGAAAAAAGTATAAAAAAATGGGGTAAGAAAAGTTTTTCGTCTGCACGAATGCAATACTGAGGGCCCATAGGAAGGGCTTCAGTAATATAGAAGCAAAACCATAACTATGTAGGAATTTCGTTTTAAGGAAAGAATATTTTTTTGATTAATTGGTAGTACTTAAAATATGAAAATGCCTGCTTGGAACGCTGGTTGCATGAGGCATGTTGTTAGAACAAAAAACAAGTAGTGTTGTAACTTTGGCAGGCTGTATAAGCTGGCATCGCTGATATTATTCGTTTCCTGCTTGCTCTAATACTAATTCTCTGTAGACTTCACACGCACTTGTGCAAACCATATTGGAAAGCGTTTGATAGCCGATAATGTATGAGCGAACACGATATACAGAGGGAGACTGTCTCTAATTGGAATACCAGTTGGCAAATTATCTCAAATATTTTCTCACATCTATGTTTATAAATAAAGCCCATTATTATTTGCTGAAATAAAAAATAAACATTTTATACTTTTTTATGATAAAAAGTAAAAAATATTTATTAGTAAGCAGATAAAGGATAGCCGTAAACCCTTAAACAAGCTGCCATTCGGTCGAAATTAACGGTGACAAAACGGACAAACATTAATTAAATAACAGCCGAAACAGGGTGAGAGAGACGAAAAGAGATCAATGCAATGTTTGCATTTTATATTTGCCGTTCGATTTGTGCTTCTGCAAACATCCATTCAAACACCTGCCACAATTTTATGATTTTTAAAACGGAATCTAGAGTATCATTTGAATTCAATGTTGAAAGAATACGTGATGGTATCAAAAAAAGGATCAAGTGCAATTCCAACTGCAAAAAATTTAAATGTTAAAATGTTGATGTACTTTTGTAGATTTCCCCGAGCTATTTGAGTCTCCAGATGGTATGTATATACTAAACTGAAGGTCCTTTGTGCATGATGTAATAGGTACTGTCAAAATATTTTGCGAATTTAAATTCATTTACTTTTGACTGAAAACACAGTTCATGACGATTGCATTCGTCTTTTGTCTAAGCGTGATGACATCATCGATAAGTTTTTTAAATATTAAAGTAGATGTTTGAATTGTTTATCCAACCATATTATTTAGGCATTCCAACGACCTGTCCAAATGGCTACCAGTGGGGACTGACCACATACTTTGATTTTCTTTTACTATACGGAGAATGGTCGCACTGCGCAGCTTTCTGAGTGCCTTTTAAAAGGAGATAGAAAACTCCGCCATTTTGAACCCTTATTACGTGTTGCCTACATCTTGGCACAATATTTTTAATAGGTGCGTTTTAATCATCAGCTTCTGCTTCGGAATTGTCGGTTTTCTTGTTTTAATCTGACAGGTTAAAACGAATAAACCGACAATTCCGGAAGCAGAAGCGGATGATTAAAACGCACCTGATATTTTGCTTGCTGCTGTCAGTGTCAGTGAATATTATTTTTGGTGCCACAGTTTATTGCTAAAGAATCAGTTAGCTCACTGGGACCAGTTGAAAATTCCAAAATAACATCCACTCCAGGGATACAAATTCAGGATACGCAGAAGACTGCTGGTTTATTAAAGGCGGTTGTCATATATTGTATTATCCGAGTTGCGCAGTGTATAAACTGGAACATTGAGATCAAAAGTGTCGACGCAGAGTGAGCGATCTGATTCTTTAGCTATAAACTGTGTCATTGGAATCAAAATAGCCGCGCCCTATGTTGGGTGCATGGAGGTAGAAGGTAGGGAGACGCTATGAGCATCTTTTTCAAACATTCAAAACGGTATCACTTAGTCGTGGTGACAGTCATTCCAATATGGCCGTTCTGCCAGGGCCGGACTATTGGTAATGCAACTCAAACCCTAATTTGATTTTTTAATTAATTGTAAGTTATAAATTAATTGTCATAAAACGGATAATTATTAACAGTTTTAATAAAAGTATTAAGAAATTATTAAAATGCAAGTAAAAGGAGACTTTCTGTAACATAATTAAAAAAAAAATAAATAAAAATTCCTCATTTCATTTTATATGTCACGGTTTGTCAGTTACGGTTTAACATAAAATAATCAAACAGTTGTTAAGGTATTAATAGAAAATATATTACGGCAAAATCAATATTCAATATAAAAATTATGTTTATTGACCCTTAAACAATATAATTTTATTATTATGCTATCACATTTTTTATTTTACTTTTAATAAGGTAACACATCCTAATGTTTGTGTATTTGGTAGCTAAAGCTTTTATTAACAGAACTCTATGGTTATCCAATGGATCCTGATCAAAACCGTGGGCTATCAAATTTGCAAATATATTTTTATTTATAAATGACTTTAACACTGAAGATACAATAGAGTCTACAGAATTAAGATGATAATTTGAACTAACAGTTCTCTTTTTGAGTATTTCTTCACATTGCAGACAAACGTCTATCACATCCACAGAGGGATACTGTAGGCTCTTTTTATTTTTTTTTTTGTCTATAAATGAAAATATTTATAGGTCTTTCTGGTCTGCACATAAAGAATTTACGCATTCCTCACAAATAAGCTTTTTTTTAAAGAGAATATGATATAGCCAGCAATATACGTTACAATATATTTTGTAAATTCCGATAGCGTAGGGTTTGGTAAATAATCATGATCATGTTCAGTATTATCTAGCACACTGTAGTAATTTTCTGATAAACCAAGAGCCCTGTAGTCTTTTGAAGATTCGTTAATTTGTTGAACGGGACATTTTAAAATTCGGAGCTCTTCTAGCGGTATACAATTTTCACGAAAACTTTCACGTACTTCGACATGTACTAATATTTTCTTATAAGCTGCCTGAAATTGTCGGGCGGTGGGGTTATTGTTGTGGCCTCCATGTGAGCGAATGCAGCCAAAGAATAATTTTATGTGGTCATGAGATATTTTATACATTGGTAAAAACTGTAGAGTGTTGGAAGAAATATACTTATCCATGTCATTTAAGGAAGTTAGTATACTTTCATATTTTTTTAAAGACAAATGCTTTTTATAATGAAACTGAAGTAAATTTATAGAATTTAAGATAACAAAGAGAATATTTATGATTATTTTAAATCTAATTTTTGCACCAACTGCAACAAATTCTCTCATTTTTAATTCATCTTTACAAAACCCTAATATGGTTACAACACATTCACTCAAAGCACAATAAATATCTCAAATACGACCCTGCACATTGTTTACTATGTTGTATATTTAGTTGTGCAATGTTATTTCAGATCATTTCTTTATATAAATATCTATTAGGTTGCTAAAAATACGTTTAGCACAAGCAACCAATGTTTAGTTTTTAATATGTACAATATATAGTTTGCAAACGACATAAAAAATGAAAAACCGTTCATTGAAACCACGATTAGCTGTTTGAAGTATTTGTCAATCTAATATGGCGGAAGTGAACCCGTCTTGGACCACGTGACAGCGTCTCCCTACCTTCTACCTCCATGGTTGGGTGTGTCGGACCTCTCTCTTGCCCCGTATAGTAATCAAAGTATGTGGGACTGACAGTTTAGATATAACAACCCTGTTGTCATGTTGTTATTAACGGGGTCAATGATACATATATGTTATATAGATTGCTCAAAGCTGGTCGTTTGCGAGCGGCCATATTGCCTGGCAAATATTTATTAATTTGAATCGGTTTAACAAAAATGTGTTTTAATACCAATTTTCATCCTTTAGACATTAAAAAAAATAATTGCTTACATTTTTACTTCAAGGCTTATGTTTATTTTGAAAAATATGGATGATCAATCCATGTAACTATCTATTTCATTAACCTTGTCAAATCACCAGACCTACAGGGTTGCCATAATTTTGCCACATTATAACGTGTCAAAACCCACTGGTAGCCATTCAGTTTGGAATGCCTAATATTAAATAATTCAGGTTTGTTCCAACAAGTAATCCATGACCGATCCGAAATTAATTTCTGATTAACTTATTGCGCAAGCATTACTCCTATAATATTGTAAACCGTTTGCTAATTAAATTCTTGTTACAGCTCATATCTGACTGCCATTATGCACATTACTTTTGATAAATGAATTTATTATCTGTACCCTCTAAACAATTTTTATTTACTAAAAACAATATTGTACAACAACTTATTGCATATTAAATACTTGCTCGCTTCTACTAAAATAAATCATCTTTACTTGTAGATTTGAAAGTATATTATTTTTTTAATCTATGAAATACATAGTTGATCAGAAATCCAAAACAAACGATATATTTTAAACAAAACGATCTTTATCTGCGATCTCCACAGATTCAAACTGCTAATCCGAGAAAAGTTTATAAACCAGTCTGACTATTTGATCTCGAACCGAAATTCGTCAAAATATTTGCTGAAATCATAGCTCTCAGAGTGTCTAGATACCGCTATGTGTATGCTGGCAATACAATAAAATGACCTCTTCATGCTGGCCTCCATGTTAAGTGGATTATGTTTAAGCTACACTGAATTTTTGTTTTTGTGTTCTGTTATTTATTTATTTATTTATTTATTTATCCTAACAGGCCTATTGGCCTAATTACAAGGATAATTACTATTAAATAATTACAATATACGTGCCTACCACAATTTACATAATTTTGATACCAGAACACCATGAGATCAAATAACATTACTTGCTTAAATGGACATGTTTGTAATTTGTTTAATAATATTTTTTTTAAATGTATTATATTTCTCATACCAGTCTATATCTTCTAAATTGTTTATACCATTGGCTAAGCGAAGAATGATCAGGAGGGGAGCTCTGGATGTAATTGTGGCAAAAGGAACAATAAACATATTTGAGTTACGCATGGGAAGTGATGGAACACAAAATGGTATTAGGGCTAACAGATCTGAAGAACATATTTGATTATTGATTATTTTATACAAAAATAAGGTGCATGTGATTTTGCGTCTAGTCTCAAGAGAAGGTAATTTAAAATCTATTCTTAATTGTGATGTTCTAACAACATTGTAATCAGGTCTAATATGAAACTTTTTAAAGTAAAGATATCTTAAAAATTTATTTTGTATTTTCTCTAATTCTTGTAAAATGATTTGGTATTCTCCAAGCCATATAATTGAAGCAAACTCTAATTTTGAACGGATTAACGAAATATATAAAATTTTTAACAAATTAATATCAGAAAATGGCTGCGTTTGTCTCATTAAAAATCCCAGAGCACGATTTGCTGCTTTACAAGTATTCTCAATTATAGGTGAACACTGACAATATGCATTTTGTTATTATTTGTGAGTGAGTGAGATAAATTTATAGGTTATGTTATGCTGGGAATAGCGTGTTAATACACTGCAACCTAAAATATCTATTGTGTCCTGTTCTGTCGCTAATGCAGCGAGGAAATGTCTCGATGCATATAATGACCCTTCCAGTCATATCTTCTCAAGGAAGTGTAGGATCTGGAGTAACTTCAAGTTAGATAAATCTTCCTCTTCTATTTGATATGATTCTATGTATAGTTCCCTTATGTTCTGAAGTGATACACATTGCCTGATACTTGCTGATTTAGTATGTCTCTTGCACAGTGTTGTATGGCTATTAGTTCAGCATAGAACACTGTCGCACATTTGCCTAAACTCAGCGAAATCGTTGTTTTCGACTTGGGTCCATAGATTCCAGCACCGGCTCCTTCCTTGGTTTTTGAACCGTCTATGTACCAGACGAGTTCAGCCTGTACGGGAGGTCCCTGTTTCCAGGATTATCGGGCTGGTATTTGAATTTGAAAATTCCTTTCAAATTTGTATGCGGTTATGGCTCTTTTAGCAGGCATACCTAGAATATTATCACTTTTTACTTGCTGATATAGCCTTGTTGGTCAACGCTATGTAGTTGGTTTATTGGGTTTTGTCCCTACATTAGTCTGTGAATAGCTGACCTGGTTTCTTTTTGTATGAAGATGTGCAGTTGCGTGATATTTAATAATACCTCCATAGCTGCAGTTGCCGTAGTGCGCATGGTCTCAGTAGCACTTAGACAGGCAAGCCACTAAATGCCAGTGAGTTGGCTTATTGCACTTTCTTACGCAAATGTGACAAATGGGATAAATATGTTGTTTAGTACTAGTGCTCTTAGTCCTGTAAGTACCCGTTTTTTTGTGAATGGTACAACTGTTGTTTTTTGTGCGTTAATGGACAATTGCTCTTTTTTGCACCGATTGTTCATTATATTTAGAGTTGTTTGATATCGCTTCGAGACTGTGCCTGCAAATCGCCCCCTGACGATAACTACTTGGTCGTCTGCCTATCCTAGGTACTGGTTGGGACAATGTTTTGAATAGGTCGTCCACAAGGACTGATCACAGCATTGGAGATAATATTCCTCCTTGTGGGCAGCCCCGTGTAACTTTTGCCTGTATGGCTGCCTTTCCTAGAGTGGATAAAATTATTCTCTTCTTCAGGCAGGCAGTGATCCATTGGCATATTGTAACTGGGACGTTTCTCTGTTCTAGAGCCTTCGTTATTGACCTGGTTGAGGCATTGTTGAAAGTCATTGGTTGGGATGGAGCGAATTTATTTTTAGTATCTGGTCCCTGATATACCTATCTATCAATCTTTCTAGATTTTTAAGTAGAAAGGAGGATATTCTTATAGGGCGATATGACTTTGGCGTTTGGTCTGTGACCCTACCTTCTTTGACAAGGTAGACTACTTTCGCCTTTTGACATATCAGGCAATGCATACTCTGAAGATTTTGCATAAATGTGGCATTAACACATCCTTACCCTCCTGGAGCAGAATTGGATATATTCCATCCGGTCCCGGGGATTTGTATGCGTTGAATTTCTTGATAGCCCAACTAATCCTTTGTTGTCTTGTGATTTTGGAGGCCAGCTTCCAGTCTATTAGAGTTGGTCTGATCATCTTGTGACTGTATCTCTCTTGTTCTCCTGAATCTAGTCCTGTTAGGATAGTTGAGGCCGGAAAGTGCACCTAAGTTAGTATCTCTAGACTTTCCTCTAGTGTCGTGGTGTAGGTATCATCCTATTTTTTGAGGAATCTCACTTGACTAGCTTTGGCTATAGCCCTATGGATTCTAGCGCTAGCGGTGTTCTCTGAGATCTCTTCGCAGAACTTCCTGCATGAGTTTCTTTTAGCCTTGCGTATTTTTTTGTTATATTTTGTGAACGTATTTTTATAAGTATAGACTACTTATAAAAATAAGTTCACAGATAATTGTGTGGATTAGCCTTCGTACCTCGTCTCTCAGGCTATCTAGGTGTTTATTCCACCAGACTGTATTTCTCGTTTTACATCTCTCTTTTTCGGAATAGTTTTCTTGGTAGGCATCAGTAATTGCCTTGTTTACCAAGTCCCCTGTCCTTTCGAGTGTTTCTGTTTCTCGTACAGTGGTGGTTTCCTCCTTAAGAGATACCTCGAGGGATTTTATGTATGCCTCCCAATTTGTTTCTTTCTGATTTCTAAACCTGTGTACTGTACAAGTTGAAAATTGTATATGGAATCGGATATGTCTATAATATAAACTATTCTGTTTATCGGACACATGCCAATCCCAAATTTGGTTATTTGTGTCTCTCGAACATATACATATACATTAAGAAGGGGGCTTTTAAATGATCTTCATCGGTCTCACATGGAAGTCGTTAAGATGAAAAGTGTAGCTAGATCTTATTTTTGGTGCCCTAAGATTGATAAAGACATAGAAATACTTTGTAATTATTGTGAGAATTCTGTAATTAACAAAAAAGCCCAAATATAGCTGTTTTAAATAATTGGACTTGGCCAGAAGAAGTATGGTCTATACTGTATGTAGATTTCATGGGGCCTTATATAATTAAATGTTTTTAATTATTATTGATCCACATTCAATGTGGATAGAAATATATCCAATGAATTCCATAGCCTCCAAATCAACTATTTAAGTTTTACGTAGCTGTTTTGATAGGTTTGGTTTACCTCGTCAAATAGTTTCCGATAATGCACCTACATTATTTATTTCAATAGAATTTAAAAAATTTGTATCATTAAATATAATGTGAATCATTGTACATCTCTACTGAATTTGAGACATTAGTGAAACTTTTTTTAATGTAGCAGCAGAAAGCAGTCACATCTAAATTTATACGCAAAAATAACCCTAATAATTGTTTCTCTTTGAAAGAGATATTGTTACGTAAAATTAATTTTAAATTAATTTCAAATTTATTTTTAACAACTTCTCCATAACCCCTCATAACATACAACATATGACCACTGCTCTTACCATTATCGATTTTAACACAAAGCACCGTTTGCGCACGAAATCTAGTTTCTTTGGGCATCCACGTCGTCACAAAACCGATTCGCTTAGAATCAATCGCTCTTTCTGATGTATCGAGTTCAATGTGTCGGATGTATCAATAAACGTGCCTGCTATGAGTAGTTTTCTTAATTCTTTAATTCTCTTTTTGTGTTTATTAAGTGTGAACGTTTGGATAACTATCAGGTAAATGTTTTTCTTATATTCTTATTTTCCTGGATTTCGTTGCAAAGCCGAGAGGGTCGGCCATGTGCTTTTTTTTATCACCACTATGCTGATGAATGCTGGTTTCTATAGTTTATTTTATATAGATTATAGCTACCCTAACTAATAATATTTTTAAGCTTTCTTATATACAGGGTGAGTCGGGAGGAGCGCACCAAACTCTAGGAGTATATTATACACGTGAAAATAATGTAAAAAAACTCCTGTTCTTATCCGATTTTCATTTGTTTTTAAGTTATGGCGTAATTAAAAATGTTCATCTAGCTTTTCACTTCTGAATATTAACATTATCAAAGTATGCCATATGTTCAAGGCTCAAAGGCATTTGATAATTCTGACGTTTTGATGAACTGTCAGTGTACAGTGAACAGTAACTGAACGTTTAATTTCGAATTTATGTGATTGTTTAGAAGTCAATGGCGGTATTTTTGAACATTTATTGAAAGAACGCTATGATTAAGAGAATTTTTATGTGTAAATTTGTTTATTTGTTAATATGCTATAACTGGAAAATAAATGAAAATCGGATAAGAACATATAAGTTTTTTCACATTATTTTCACGTGTATAATATACTCCTAGAGTTTGGTGCGCTCCTTCCGACTCACCCTGTATATTAATATAAATGTGTTATAATTGAATTACTTTGATATATACGCGGGGAGGCAACTAAATAATTGAATTACAAGTCAGTCTGGAAATACAGTTTAAACGGAATTTTATGGCTCCTAACTTATTTTGGCCTTATAAATAGCTTATATTCTGTTCAGATGATATAAAACTTATTGTTGTAACTTCTTGTGGCCTTATAAATATTTTATATTTTGTTCAGATGATGTAACTTAAATATTTGTCGTGATATGTTATATTCTGTTTAGACGATGTAACTTTAATATTTGTCCCGTTTGTGCATAAATCCGTTAGATTTCCAAACTGGTATGTATATGTACTTTTACACACGGTACTGAGGTTCTTTTATTTCTAAACCTGTAGTGGCTCCAAGTACTCAAGTACTGGCTCCAAGAAGAGGTTACTTCTCCAAGTAATGGTTCCAAGTAGTACTTCCAAGTAGTACCTCCAAGTAATGGTTTCAAGTAGTACCTCCGAGAAAGTCCTCCAAGTAGTGCCTCTAAGAAGAAGCTATTATATGAAATTTAAGATCATCTAAGAAGCTCCAGGCTCTTCTATGAATAAACATTAAGAAGCTCCAAGTTCCTCCAGGAAGCTCCTAGTTGCCTCTAGCTTTAAAAAAGGGAAGTACCGTACCTACGTAATAGAATACCACATGGTCACCATTTATCGAAGTATCTAACAGTAAATTTAAACAATCATTCATTCATTCAACTCTATTCACTATTTAATTTGTAGACTTATGTAATACCTAAATTTCACTTTTTTTTATTAAATGTATTAAATTTTCTCACGTTCCTTTTATTTGCCAGAACCCATACAGATAACTTTAAGTACCAGAGACGGACTCAATTAAACGGGACATTTAAAATCAGATAAGTTTTCCAAGTTACTGAAAAACTTGGTGGGGCTAAACTTTTTTTTCTCGTTGTCTTATTTTAATATCTTTCCTTTTATCTTAAAGTAGATCTTGGCCCGCGAACAGGTCAAGCTACTCTGATTTTATTTGTCCTGGTCAATTTTTGAATCCACGCATATCAGCAATTTGAGCTAAATCACTTATTAAATAAATTATCAACATATAAATCTAAAAAAAGCTGCAGCTTGAAGTAATACAATATATAAATCTTAAGAAAAATTATACATAATTTTTCATCCTCAATTAAATTTAGTCCATATACAAAATTAGTTTCGCTGCGAAGTTAAAGCAAAAGTCTCAGTCGAGAAATGTAAATAAAAGGTCTTGTTTAATGCGAGAAAAGCTGCTCTCAAAGGAGAGTGATAAAAATATTGGCAGCATTTATTTTGCGTTGTCAGAAGAGCTCTTTTCAAAATAAATGCCCCGAATGTCTACTTCTTATTGATACAAAGTAAATCCAATAAGAAAGCGACAGCTATTGCCTTTCTTATAGCGGAGGCAGATTTTCCAAAGAAAACTAAAGTAAAAAAGAATAAAACTCTAGAGAGTAATGAAAAGAAAAATATCCAATTATCCAAGTTTCAAACTGATCTTGCTTATCTTTTATTTTTGCAAAGTTTTAAGATTATTTCATGAGTATCAATGTCAGATATAAACATATTTAAAATATCTACAAACAATATGCTAGAGCTTGTTATAGTGTATTATCCATAGATATATAATCAAAACAGAATTGTTTAGAAAAAATTCTGAAGCCATCACGAGTTCACATTCTAAGCGTCAGTAGAAATACAATTAATTTGTTTCGTTAACAAAAGAAATGTGACATCCGATAATAGTCTAATAAGAAACAATCGATATTTGTAAGAGTTACGGCCCAAAAAAATTAAAAATGGATTTTCTCGGTTTTATCTTTAGAAAAAATTGCGAAAATGTTGTACTTTTTACTTTCCTATCTGTATACAGATATAAGGAAAGTATAGGAATCATGATTTTTTTCGACCTCGAGTTTTCGACGGATTTTTACGTTTTGAGGTCCCCTGAATCCGTTTTGACTATTTTCGCGATGATGTCTGTGTGTCTGTGTGTGTGTGTGTCTGTGTCTGTGTGTCGCATAACTCATGAACCGATACACAGAAAAACACCAAATTTTAAACTTAAGCTTTGGTCTAGCGTCCAATGTGCTGATTAGTTTTTGGGCAGTGTCGGAATATCTGGGGGGTACTTTATAGGTGGTTTCTATATTTTATGAAATATATCTGTTATTTACGTTTGGGGAAGAAAATTCTTCAAGTAAAAGTTACTTCTTATATTAGTATCTAAAATTTTTGTTCCTAAAATGGTCCGTATTCGAGAAATTTGACAAAATATAAAAAAATATTTTTTTATAAAAATTGTTTAAACACAAGTTGTTTGTAATATAATTCTCTATAGTTTTTATCTTATACATAATTTCTCTAACATGAACCGTATTCAAGATATTTGAGAAAATGTGTAAATTTCGAAATTTGAAGAAAACTCAAAAACGGATAAAGAAAAAAACATTAAATTTTAAACTTAAGTTTTATTTCGGCCTGACGTGAAATGATTAGATTTTGGACAAAGTCGGAACATCTGGGGGGGTACTTTATGGGGGGCCGTTTTTATATTTTATGGAATAAAATAAATTGTTTAAATAAAAGTTATTTTTAATATTATTATCTACAAAATGTGCAAAATTCTGATTTTTATGAAAATTGTTAAAATAAAAGTTGTTTGCGTTATCGATCTCTATAATTTTTGTTTATACATGATTTTTCTAAAATGGACCGTAATAGAAAAATTGTAGGAAAAGTGCTAAATTTAAATTTTTCAGTATTTTCATTTTCAATGAACATTTATAGAAAAATGTTTCGAGGTAGATGTATGTGGAAAATGATTATATTTATTTTATCCTCTAAACATTTATGGAGGTGCTGCAATAGGTTGTACAAAATAACCGGAAAAAGCCTGTAATAACTAGATAGGAAAGTCATGTGTTGGACACATCAAATTTTTATGTTAGCACTACGAAATTAGCTAAACAAGATTTTAAAATAAAAAAAGTTACTTTTCATAAAAGTTTGTAAAATGTGTTTAGATCATAACAAAGCATCAATCATATTTTTATGTCTTATAATAATCAACTTATGGTAATTAATATAAAACAAATCAATTAAAACGGCTGCCGCGAGTGATCTACACTCTACTAACGGTGTTATCGCTTTGTATATTCTATCTTAGGTGCACTTATGATTGTAAACATATATTTTTTTACTACTAACATGAGAAAGCACCATTATTTACTCCATTCCTCTAATGAGAAGTAATATTTCTCACCCTAGGTAAATAATGATAATAAAAAAAAACCTAGGTAAATAATGAAACTAAATTTCATTAGTTTCATTTTGTTAATTTGACAACTAAACTCCCAGACTACTTGATATTTTAAAATATTTGAAAAATAAAGAGGAAATAACTAAAGCTGGATTTATCAAATCTAATCAAATCAAATATGATAATATATATCAGTGTAAACAGTAAAAATATATATTAACTAGGAAATTCAACACCGACTTCAAAAATTATTAATTAATGCCAATAAATCCATGTCATTAAAATATTAAAAATGCAATGGGATATTTCCTAGAATAATACCAAAATTTGACACATGCCAAATTTTTACATAAATAAAGTCAGTCTGATTAGAAACACGCTCCAGTCTACTTGATATTTCGAAATATTTAACAAATTGTTAGGATATTACTTATGTCAAAATTAAAATTGCTAATATATTAATGTTAGTAGTAAAAAAAATTCTATATATACCTCGGCTGAGAAAGCTATTATTTACCTCGCACATTATATCCCTCGGCAAAAGTGCTCGGAAAATAATAGCTCACTTCTTACCCTAGGTATATAATGTACTATTATATCCATCGCACTACGAAACTAGCCCGTTTCATAATATTATCACCACAACGGACAACCAATCTTAATAGAATTTATTTATTCATTGAATATTTAATAATAAACACTTAACCAATATTTTAGCAAAGAACTTACTGATTACGGATTCCATGATTATAAAATACAATTTGTAACGAATGGCGGATTTAATAATATTACAGACTTTAAATCCAATATTGATATTTGTGAAGAAAATCGAGAACTACTAGAATTAAACCATGAAGAAACTGACACTAGAATTTTACTTCATGCGCTCTGCGCTAAAACCGAAGGTTTTTCTACATGCCTTATTCGACATGCATATTATTTTGGTTTATATTAAAAACCTTCCAGATTATATAATGCCTTAGTAAGACCCCATCTTCAGTATGTTTCACAAATATGGATGCCCTTGGAAGCCACACATATTGATCATATTGAAAAAGTACAAAAAATATTTTTACGGTACCTTTATGTCATAAAAAATACTAGTGTCCTCATAAGATCTCATATAACACTATGCTCGATAGCTAGATTACATCTCTGTTACGAAGAAGAAAGCAACAGGCTGTGATATATTTTGTACTCTATTTTAAATAATGTCACGATTCGTATAAATTCATATTTTTCCTAATTTTAATTAATTATTTAAATAACATCCTGTACATAAAACTTTGTTTACTTATGTCAACAATTTGTTTTAAATAGCAATAATGTGCAAGGTTGGTTATTTAATAATTATTAAACATTAGTTTTAATAACAATAAACTATGAGAAAGTTATAAAGGTAATGTCGAGGGGATGCATGAGGCTTTTTTTCACAGGGAACGGATCCTCCCCATAGGAGGTCCCCCTTGTAGGAGATTCCCTGTAGCAGCTCCAGCTTAGACCTTCATAGTCTAATTTAAAAGTCTATTTTGTATTTTGAAAAATTGCGTTTTAATAGTGTTTCCTTTCGCCCTTTTACAGAGACGTGTCAGGTTCTAACATCAAGAGTAGAACCCTTATACAGTTAAGGGCTACGAAGCCAAGTTTAAGGCTAAATAGTGTTAATGTGATTGAGTCCCAAATTCATATATTTTGTTATATAACCCCCGGGACATAGATAGTCCCACAATTATTTAAAACACGTAAATCATGACATTTTCTTTATAAAAACACGCATAACGTGACATGGTGGAGTTAGCCGTAATCTAAATCCCGCGAATAATTCATCAAAATTATTCTCGTTATTTGTAATTTTTCTTTTTCAATTTTTACCTCTCGCAATATTGATTAAATACGCTGCTCGATAGGGAATAACACTCATAACCAAATATTTTAATATATATATATTTTTAAAATAATAAAGCTTGTTGCTTCTTCAGAAATACAATTTTCAAATAAAATCCTTTTTTTTTAATTTAAATTACTTTTGACAAAATGTGCTTTTCTTGAATTTTTTGAAATATAGAGTTCATAATAAAATAGGACAAAGGTGACTTCTTGCGGAGAAAGTTTTATTCTCTCTAATAATCATATTTGTAATAAAGTTTAAAGTTCCCAAGTGGCAGTGCAAACTTATGTGTCGCGTGGACCTGTACTACAAGGTGTGAGACAAGCACGAACACATTTGTAGTATACCACAGCAGCGTGTGAGACAAGTACGAACTCGCTGTAGTGAACTACAAGAGTGTGAGACACGAACGAACACCTCGTATGTAGGGCAGGGGTACAAGACACGTCAGAAGTTTGCCACTGTATCATAATTAGACCCATAGGAGAGAGCCACAGTGACTCTAGCTTATGGGAATTATAAGATACTAAGCAACACTCGCTTCATTCTCTTCTTGCGCGAGCGCACACAAGGAATGAAACGTTCAAAACCTGGGAAAGCAGAAAGGCTCAGAAGAAGAAACAGGTATCTTCGCTTGTGCAATTTGAGCCCTATTAGAGAACCAAACCTTACGGTGCCTCCATTAACTCCAAGAGTTTTAGGCACAACAACACCCCTAGGGTATAAAGAAGTTCATTTTGACTTCGAAAACGTTTCGTTTGAAAGGCCTCCAACTCCTGGTAACAACATACCAGAGCTAAATAGAGTTTAAGGGATAATACAAGGTTCTGATTATTTACAAAGCTCCGCAAGAAAGGTCAACAAATTTGGTCCTAAGTACGGACCCTTACCCTAGGTTATTTTGTCATTTTTATTAATTTTTATGTATTTGAATACATAGAAATATAACATAAAATACCTATGAGTAACGCCTACCTTATTAAAAACACTACACGCTACACTAACTAAAAATACACTTTAAACTTAAACACAGGCACACTTATTTGTTTCTGATCTCACTAAAAATTGTTGTCTCATATCATTTGCACAAAAAATTGTTTTTTGTATCTCTTCCTACTTGCGGGTCTGGTCGTTGTCTAGACAACAACGGCACAGCCTCTGAGCGTCGTGGAAAACCCAATACCTGCAAAAAGAAAGAGATATAAAAATTTATTAAAGCAAATAAACATAATTCATGCCTGGACCAGAAACCAGGGTAAAGAAGAAGGTCAACTTAAAGTTCCAACTGGTGGATAATTTCGAACCTCCATTGCATAGTACAGGGCTATCTCCCACGGTTTTTGAAAAATCTGAATTAACCCCCAGATTCCCTCTCGCAGGGGCTAAATCCAAGCAAAAATTCAGGTTCGATAAAAAGACCGAATCTGAATCAGAATCTAACAATTCGAATTCAGAAGGGGACTTGGACGTAACTATCAAAGATAGTGCAGGAAACCTCATTTCCAACAAAAAACACTTTGTGCCCGAAACGGACACGCCACCGCAGGAAGAGACTCCTAGTGTTTCAACAGGAACACATTCTCCTGTCGTGCAACCACAGGAACAGATTCCTGTTGCGCCAACAGAAATACAGCCTCCGGTCGTGCCAACACAGGCTACGAACCCTGTTGGTCCACCACAGGCTCCGGCTACTGTAGTGCCACCACAGACACCGATTCCTGCGGTACAGCCACAAGCTCCTAACTCCCAAAGTATGGCAGATACAACCCTGGCCGAAGCGGTCACCGCTGACCAGAAACCGGCAAAGCCGCAGTTTATATCGCCACCCATCTTTAACCCCTGCTCAAGCAATGTGCAATCTTTCATAGGGAGTTATGAAAGGACTGCAGTTGCCAATGGGTGGAACAACGGGTTGAAAATAGGGTATCTAGGGTCATTCCTAGAGGGAGCGGCTAACATATGGTTCACCCTGTATAAAGGGGACGCAGGAAATGTCGACAAAAAATGGGATGAGATCAAGGCAGATCTTATCAAAGAATTCGACGAGGGCGACTCCCGTCGAAACATCGAGATGAGGTTACTTAACAGGAAACAAAGGAAGGGGGAACCGGTCAAATCATACTTTTAAGATTTGAAGACATTATATTACGAATATGATGCCACCATGAACGTAGATGGGTTCAGAAAATTTTTTGAAAATGGCCTGGACCCGGAAATCTACACCCCCTACAGATTGTTACGGTCCAGCAATATGTCCATGGGAGATTTCAAAAATATCGTCCTAAGTTTACAGGACATCATGGACCGAAACAAATCAGGTGTTTACAGCCTGACAGGAGAGAGCTCAACGGCCCAAAGGCCTAACATAGCACTGTACACAGAAACAGATAAGCAGGGAGGGAACCCGAAACCTACTAACAAAAACAAAAGGGGACGGACATGGCGAAATACAACGCCACAAGGCCCGAACTTTTACCCTCCCAATACACTGCCCACATTTGGGGGACCACCCTATTATCCACCACAACCACCCTACAACCAATACACCCACATCCCGAACTATTTTCAAAGTTTCGGGCCCCATAACTCGTATTATGGGCCCCAAAATAACAATAATGAGACCCGAAACAATAACGGAAGAAACAATAACTCTTCCAACTCTCAACAGAGGTATAACCAAGGGCGAAATACAAACCAAGGTCCTGCAGTGGCATATATACCGAACACGCGAACAGCGGACGGTAGGCCTATATGCCACATCTGCAAAAAGCCAGGACACTCTGGTAGTACCTGTTTTTTCAGGACTAAAAATCACCCAAACGCCCCTGGACAACGTCAATAGCCCCAAGACTTGTCCTGTCAACAAGGGGGCAAAACAGTAGTCAGCACAAAGTACTGACGATCAGCGCTAGGGTAAATGGGGAACGAACAAATGTCATAGTGGACACAGGGTCCGAACAGGACATCATTAGGAAGGACTTCGCCAAAAACATAGACACCCAGCACATAAAAAACCTACTAGCGGTAGGTAATATGCGAGTGTCCATGTTAGGCCAAGCCCTAACACAAATCCAAATCGGAGACCTAAATACTGCGTGCTCTGCAGCTGTGGTAGAAAATCTACCAGTAGCCATGATCCTAGGGATCCAGACTTTGTACAAGCTCGAGGCAGTCATAGATCTAAAGCAGAAATGTATGGGGTTCAGGACAGGCAATAAACAATATGCCATAAAATTAAATGCAAACGCCTACGATGAACCCTCACTGTTTGTAGAACCGATTGACTTAGAATTTTTTTAAAAAAATTTTAGAATTTTTTTAGAATTCTTTTAGAATTTTTTTAGAATTTTTTTAGAATTTTTTTAGAATTGTTTTAGAATTTTTTTAGAATTTTTTTAGAATTTTTTTAGAATTTTTTTAGAATTTTTTTAGAATTTTTTTAGAATTTTTTTAGAATTTTTTTAGAATTTTTTTAGAATTTTTTTAGAATTTTTTTAGAATTTTTTTAGAATTTTTTTAGAATTTTTTTAGAATTTTTTTAGAATTTTTTTAGAATTTTCTTAGAATTTTTTAGAATATTTGTCATTTGTAGAGTCACTATTATAATAATAAAATAAAACTCAATCTTATATATTTTAGATCGCACCAACTCCAACCTTAAAAATAACTTTTTTCTTTATTTAAATTATGTGTGATAGATATTAATTTCATTGTTTAAGCGTCGGGGCGACGATTGAAAGGAGGGGGGCATGTCACGATTCGTATAAATTCATATTTTTCCCAATTTTAATTAATTATTTAAATAACATCCTGTACATAAAACTTTGTTTACTTATGTCAACAATTTGTTTTAAATAGCAATAATGTGCAAGGTTGGTTATTTAATAATTATTAATCATTAGTTTTAATAACAATAAACTATGAGAAAGTTATAAAGGTAATGTCGAGGGGATGTACGAGGCTTTTTTCCACAGGGAACGGATCCTCCCCATAGGAGGTCCCCCTTGTAGGAGATTCCCTGTATCAGCTCCAGCTTAGACCTTCATAGTCTAATTTAAAAGTCTATTTTTTGTATGTTGAAAAATTGCGTTTTAATAGTCGGGCAAGAGTTGTGACGTGTGCCCCAAATATTGATGAGTTGGTAAGTCTACGTTTTATGTATTGTGTACTTATTATTACTTATTATTATATTGAGCCCGTATTTGTGTATGTCGAGTTGAGACATATCTTATATAATCGTTGTAATTATAATATTATATTTGTTTTGAGAAAACATTGTGTTTCCTTCCGCCCTTTTACAGAGACGTGTCAGGTTCTAACATCAAGAGTAGAACCCTTATACAGTTAAGGGCTACGAAGCCAAGTTTAAGGCTAAATAGTGTTAATGTGATTGAGTTCCAAATTCATATATTTTGTTATATAACCCCCGGGACATAGATAGTCCCACAATTATTTAAAACACGTAAATCATGACATTTTCTTTATAAAAACACGCATAACGTGACAATAACGTTAAGTACAAATATTGTGATTTGATTGACTATATAAATTTTAATGTGGCAACACTTGTTCTAAGAATCCCAAGTAACAAAAAATTATTTAGTTTAGATCCAAGTAGTATATCTGCTTTTAACATGATGATGGTTCTACCAATGAGTTTCTTAGCGAGGTCTAAATAGATATCTTTAATGTTAGCCTAAGATAGTTGAGGATTGTACTAAATTAAGTTCACTAGGTATAAAGGTTAACTTTGTTTTTAAATGTCTTGTTACTTAACTCTACATGTAACTACTATTAATTTTTTTATAGTATACAATAAATAAATTATACCTTATGGCTACTTTCAAACAATTCTGTGTGTAGTCACTTAGTTTAAAGTCAATTTTAAATTAGTGAGTTTAATAAGAATGCCAAATAGTGATATGTAGTGTCTATGAGTTTGCTGTGTGCAGTAAATTGCCAATATACATAACTTTGATATTTTTATTACAAGTTTAAGCACTACGAAAACCATATACATATGGTTCCCATTTTTAAATAAATTCAAATTAATTCTGAATAAAAAGTAACGATTTTCTTCTGCCATACTTGAACTCATTCACAAAAATAAGGCACTGAGTATATATGTGTAAAAAAATTACACTAAATATACCTCAGTAATAATTTTTTATATTTAAAACTACATACTTTACTATAGATTTTGCAGTACCTAAATAACGTATAGAATAAATTTCTACAATATACTAGAAAAGTTTTAGATTAGAGTAATTCTTAAGAAATAAAGCAAAACCTCTATTTTGTTACTCTAACCTTGTGTGTTATATATTTCCTTCGACAAACTAACGTTATACTTTGAACTAAAAGTAATTAAACTTTTCACTAAAAAGTAATATTTCAGTTTCGAAATTTTTGACACTCAATCACATACACAAAAAAAATTTAAAACTGTTCTGTCCTTTTTACATTTGCGAAGACTGCCCTGATATCTAATCGATTTTCTAGTAGTTAAGTTGTTTAACTGTTGTCTCTATAAAGGTATCTCACATCTCGCTCATAAACACGAATTTGAAAATCAGCAGAACAAAATTCAACTAACCAGGTATAACCAACTTTTCATATCCTGAAAACGTCAAGTGTCACCTAAAATTTCTACTTTTAAAGATCAATCGTGCCGCCTCAGAGTGCGAGTACTGTTTGATACATATACTGGGCTATCACATTCGTTAAAAGGCCAACACCTAGCCAGAACTTCAAAGTTTGTTGGGTATTCTAATTACTTGATGAGTATGAATGAAAAAACTTATTAAAATCCTGCCATAGGCAATGTGAAAAACTAAATTTTATTAAATATTTAACCTAATTAAATACTACTGCTTTCGTATCTGGTCCAAAACTGTTTACCTCCTACTACTTTTTATTAAAATTAAAAAACTTTTAATCGATATTCTTTAATACAGGATTTTAAAAAGCATAGACAGCGAATGAACAAAATGTTCTCTACATTTATAGCAGCCTTGATTTAAATTGAATGGCCAATAAATCAACAAATAATTGAATAACTAATTTTTTGCAATATTATTTTCTTTCTTGTCACTAAATAATGCTTGACTGGACGATCTAATTGCATTAATTTTCTATATCGAAGAGTGTCACGCCGAAGTAACAAATTATTAATTTTACGGTTCGAAGAAAATTATACAGAAAAAATTAATGTAGAAAATAAATTTCTCGCTTCAAATATATATATTTATGTGGCAATAAGGGTTAATTAATAGATTTTCCCCGACTTTCCGATAGGGTATGTAGGTAAACATTAATGAGAGTAAATACAGGGCCTTCTTCAGTGGTCAAACTGTTTTTGATTACACCAAACAATTTGCTTTTTTTATAGATAGTAAATTAATCTGTTTTTTAGTTTTATTTTTGCTTCGCTTTTTCTTCTTTTTGATCTTCTTCTCTTCATCTAATGTAGTGCCGTGACCAGTGGCGACTCGTGGTAATTTAAGAAGGGTATTCACAATTTTTGATTTGGTGCTCTTTAGAAGAAAAAAATATAATTTACACAATGTCGTATACAATATTATACCTCGATTAATACAGTGCAAGAAAGAAAAGTCAAATTAAAATTATAGAAATAATGCAAAAATAGGCGTATCTAATAGGGTCCGGTACAAAGGCTTAAAAAATCATAAAATCGGTAATTTTTACTCAAAAACAAATTTGTTTGCGGATTCGGATTCGCAATGAAATAGCATTTGTGACAATTAATTGTGGAAAACCACATCAGTCACGTGGTGACCGTTTTTGACAATGCATTGCTGGAGGCGTTCTTAGAAGTTAGCGTAGACTCTCTCCAACATCGCTTCCTCAACTTGGGCGACTTCCACGCGAATTGCCTCCTTTAACTCGTCCAGAGTTCGGGGCTTGTGGTCGTATACACGAGCCTTGAGTTGTCCCTATAGTAAAAAATCGCAGATGTAAAACCTGAGGACCGAGAAGGCAAATGAACATCACCAAACCTGGAAATAGGATGACCACGCAAGAGAGGGCGAATAACGTTCATCGTTGCTTTGGCTGTGTGGAATCACACACGTCGGACTGGAACTCGTCTTCATCTTAATTCAGGTGAAAAGAAGTTGGTAATGATTTCGACATAGTGCTTCTAGTTCACGGTAACAGTATTGCCATTACTGTCTTTAAAGAAGTAAGTTTGCGATACAGTGCACCAAACTGTCACTTTTGGGGGGTGCAGTGGTCTCTCGTGTAACTGTCGCGAATTTTCGTTATTTCAATTACGGCAATTCTGCTGGTTAACCATGTCATTAAGATGAAAGTGAGATTCACCACTCATGAATGAGATTCTCATTTTGCTCGATAGGTGCTTCCATTTTACGTGCGAAGTTCATTCGTTGGGGGTAATCTCCAGGCTGTAACTGTTGCACATTGGCCAATTTGTAGGCTTGAAAAGTGGAGATCCAAATGCAAAATACGCCTTACCCAACGATCACTGAGGCAAAATTCAGCAGCATGTTGCCGAACTAATCGAGACGGAGTCCAAAGAAGGGCTTGTCGAACGCGTTCCACATTTTCAGGGTTTCGAACCGTTCGAGCTCTTGGTAGTTTTCTGTTCGTCAGTACACTACGTGTGCGAAGTGCTTCAACCCAACGAAGGATGGTATTTCTAGAAGGAACAGCTCGATTCCGATTAATGTTGAAGTGGCGACGAAATTCGCGCTGTACAGTCTTAACAGAGTAATTATTTTTGGGACAAAACTGTCGTACGCTTAACCGTCCACAGCTCCATAAAGTCAACTGGTAACAAAATGCTAAAAACTCACGAGTCGAACGGCATACTCCACACCTTTCTCGTACTAATAGGGGGAGAGTACTAGCCATTTAAAAAACGTCTGTTTTTTGTGCCGGACCCATAATCAATCAGTTCTCGAACTATGAACTACCCATCTCTAGCCTTAATAAACCTTTTCAAATTATAAATACATTGTAAATCTCATAACCATCTTGTGTTCCCATTAAAGAGGATTTTTGTATTTTTCCTTATAATATATTGTTACGCCGTACGCTGCAGTAGCCTGCAGCTGTAATAGGAAACGTGCGAATAAAAGAAGAAATATGTCACCCATCACCCTACAGCGTGCTGCGGTTATCATAAGTAAAAGTACGAGTAAAAGAATATAGAATAGTCCAGAAATGTCTGGAAATATCATTACCTGCCAAGAAAGTTCTAGACGACAGTTCGAGAAGGTTCAAGAAGGGTCAAGCAAGCTATATAAGGCAAAGATCCTAACGTCAGTTTTCAGTTTTATGATAGACGTTATACGTTAATGTTATCAGTTGTATAATTATTGTTGAAGTTGAGTAGCAATAAATTGAGATACCAAAAAACCTGCGTAACAACCTTATTGGTGACAGTAAGGGTTTAGATATTTTTGGAAAAAGTTAAATGATTTTATAGGTAAATTTTCCATTGTGTAGTGGTAACCCATTTCACATCCGCTAAGCAGTTTTATCGAAATTAAACGTAAGTATGATTACTCTCGACAGTTTTTGAATTATTGGTCCATCGGCATTGGATTTTGTAGTATTGAAGTGGATTCTCTAAGTGTAGTTGCTGCTGGACTGACCTTTTTCGTTTTAATCTTGGAAAGTTACCAGTTGAACCCTTTACTAGAAAGGTACATTTATTTATGTCTATTTTTGTCAATATTATTGATCATCTATTGTTTGTCAATTTTTGGCCTTCGCTTGGTACCATGCTTTCTTGCCATATATTTGAGAATTTATTATTCCTTTGTGGGTTCATGAATTCAACATGTAGAACTAATTTCTTACTTTCTCTAGATCTTTAGTTTATTCAGTTATGAATTCATCATAAGTTGATATATTTTTTTTATGAAGGTACTGAAGAATTTAAATATTGTATTTTTGTATCAAAATATTTCTTGAACATTAATTTTGTATTTGTTTAATGACAAACATATTGGATATGTTAGTTTCTTCCAAAATAATTTAAAATCTTTGCAATTTTGGGTAAATTGGGTAAACATAAGTTTCAAGTTTGTCTTTTATTTCTTTCCTCATTTACTGGATTTGTGGGGAAATAAGAACATAGTTAGGCCATTAAAGGGACCCAGTTGGCGCCCTTGAATTTGTCTACTATTTCCAAATTTTTATATACTAGCCGCCTCATAGTTAGTGTCTAAGCTACGTCGAAGGCCTGAAGGTTGACACCGGAACAAGCAAAACTTGTGCGTCTCTGTATCTGTAACGTGTGGAGGATGGGTTACCCCCACGGTACTTAGGTCCCATTAGGTCTATTGTGCATCCTCTTGAGATGATAGGCTCATGAGCCAGTCTACACATTTAATGTAGTTGACAACGTCGCCAAGAGGTGCTTCCCTATATATGCCAGTGTTAGCCGATACTCGCCAAACATTAATCTTCTAATAAATTAGAGCGCCGAGCAATCGTAAAGGATATGCTCGATGGTCTCATCTTCTTATTCGCACCCTCTGGAGAGTGCGGATTCTGACAGCCCACTGATATGGAGATGCTTTCGTACTTGGCAATGACCAGTCAGAATGCTTGTGACTAGGCGCAGATTCTGTCTAGTCATAGTCAAGTATTTGTTTGCTGCAGGGTTGTCAGGATAACTTAAGAGCTCCTTTACAACTCTGCAGTTTATTGTTTCATCCCATCCCATTTCGTGTTACGCTGATGACACTAAGCTATACTGTAATCCTGTGACAGATTCTACCCAGCTACAAAAAGACCTTGAAACTATTTCAAACTGGTGTGACACCTGGCTGCTTCCTTTAAACGCGGAAAAATGTGTCGTCCTGCATATAGGAAAATATAACCCGTGCGTGAACAATTATCTAAACGGTAGTGCGTTAGCAACTGTGAACTCCTATAACGACCTGGGACTCATTGTAAACTCTTCATTAACGTGGTCAGAACACATATCAGCGTTATGTAAACGTTCGAACTCAATGATCTATCTATTAAAAAAGTCCTTTACGCGTGTGAACTTTCAAGATGGAATATGTCGGACCTGCGTGGTGTCCTGATTTGGTTTCTGATCAAAAAAGATTGGAAAATGTTCAATGCTACGCTACTCGAATACCTTTCGGCAGAATCAGACCATCGTATGAAGAACCGCTTAACATGGCGAATTTGTGTTCATTTGCCCACAGAAGATTAAGGGGTGATTTAATTGTGACATACAGAATTCTTCATGGTACTTTTTCATCCAACCTCTATAGTATACTCCCACGGAATACAGATGAGCGCCTCCGTGGACATGAATATAAGTTGAGCAAAGAATATTTTAAAACACGTACCCGAGAAAACTGTTTTTGTAATAGAGTTTTTTATACTTGGAATAATTTACCCTCGAGTGTTGTTCGCGCACAGTCAGTAAATGTATTCAAAAACCGACTCGATGACTTTTTGAACGAAAACTAAAAGTTTATTTTTAGTGCTTTGTTTGCATTATGTTATTTGCTAATTACTTATTTAATAATTGTCTTTGCTATTGAACTTGTAATTCTGGGCTTAATAGGATTCATTCCTTAGCCCTAATTAGTTTGTAATAATAAAATAATAATAATAATCTTTCCTTGAATTTCAAAAGGAAATGTTCTTTGATTACGTCAGGCCAATAGAAGAGCCAAGTTCAAAAAGTATTTGGTTGACTGCTTTCTTGGCTAGTGAATCAGCAAGACGGTTACCTTTTGATGTGGCGTGACCTTTCATCCATCTTAAGGTGACCACATTGTTGATGGATCTTTGGGCCAAAGCTTCGTGACATTCTAGTACTAACCCTGAGTAAATTCGTGATCTGTTCAGGGTGAGTAGTGCTTATCTGCTATCTATATATATGAGCATGTTCCTTCCAGTGATATTGTTTCTGGTTGTTTCTTTTGCTGCTATGAGAATCCCCGTTAGCTCTGTTTAAACTACACTGGCACTATTGCTCACAGCCCATTTTATGTTTAGTTTTAAGAATCTGGAGTATATTCCACATCCTGAGCCTTGTTTTGTTTTAGAACCGTCGGTGAGATATGAACCGTACCTGCCACTTCCGGCTCTTCTATTTGTTCTACTATAACTTTATATGACTTGTGTAACCAAGAAGACAACATTTTATTGGTAAAGTTATTTTTTTTAAGTTCAATTTTAGATAGTTTCCCTCACCGGAAGTTGATAAGTGCATTGGGTAGGTTACTAAATATAACACTTGAATTTGCTGATAAAATTTGTAGGCTTAAAGTGTATGTCGTTTCAGTTTTCTGTTTGATAAAATTACTTTAAAAGGTAAATTATAGTGTTTACGCCTTTTTACTGTTATTTTGAAAGTTATAAATATAAAAATGCCGCAGTGTTTTTGTGTCCCTTGATGTAAGAGCAACTAAAAATTATTACCCTAATGATGAGACACGTCAAAATTGAATATCTGCTCTTATAACGGTATGTCTTTCATGCAGTAATTTTTAAAATAACTCTTTTGCCCCATCTCTTTCCTTGCGATGACAATTCGGTATCTGTTAGTCCATTGTCGGATTTTTGAATTGTCATTATTTTCCTAATTTGCGAGTCGAGAGGACTAAATTAGATTTATCGAGACGATCTTCTGATAAAGAGATTATTTTTCACTTGTAAGAACCATTAGAATAAATATGGCAAGTATTTTTTTTTGTGTGTGTCATCGGCTTCAGCTGCTAAGGTTATTTCGCCTTGTGTTCTGTGTAGGCTTTGTTACTGTTTCCTAGCGCCACTTTAGGAACAGCACTGTTAATTAGAACCCAACAGTGAATGGTCGAGTGGGGAATCCTACCAAGGCATCAGAATTAATTTTAAATAATTAAATTAAATGAAAAAATCCCTGCCAACGGTGGGATTCGAACCTGAGACCTTCCGATCTCAAAGTCATGACTCTAACCACTGAGCCAACCCACCCCATGGCAAGTGTTAAAGATAATATTTTTTGGTTTCATACAATGATTACATTAGATTTACGAGATATATCTTTTTTAATTTTTGAGGTTATTTTTTTGTGAAACGAATGTTTTGAATATACTGGTTTCTGTAAAATAAATACATTTTATTTTATTATTCACAACATTCGTCTCATCCTTTCTACCTATCCCATTTATCCATTAAAAAGTCAAACTCTTTTTAGCTTGGTAACATTTGAATGGTGTAAATTAGAAGAATGGTTTAGATGATTTTTTATTGAATGGAGAATATACTTGAAGATATGAAGAATAATTAGCGACTTGAGGACCAAAGAAGTTTCATATGCTATTTGGAGACCTTGCATCGTAGATGAGACCTATTCAACCCCTTGATAAACCTCTCGAGACGAAAGAACAGAGAGAGGTCTCTTTCTCGTCGGCTCTCTTCTCGCGGCCTTATTAGCCGGTACCTGTCAAATAAACAGTATAGCAAAATGTATATTTGGTAATGTGTGATGGTAAAAAAATCTTCTGTGTAAATAGCTGATCGTTACAAAATCATCCGTGGTTTGTGGAAAGCGCTTTGTATATAATAAGAGAAGATTCAATGACAAGAGAGGTACAATGTTCGTGTAATCTAGAAAATATTCCAAACTTATAAATGGTACAGTGCCAACTATTTTTCATTACCAACCATCTAACATGACTGGTAAGATACCTACCTTTAAAAGGCAAACATCCTGATGAATGACGAAGAGATATGGAAGCTCTAATTGGAGTTATCATCGAATAAACTGTACAATGTTTGTACTTTTAAGTGCTAAAACTTCCACTTAACAAGATAAAATCAGCTAATTTTTTTCTTTAATTTGATGCATTAGAAATAATTAGTTAAATAAAAAAATTCAGAACAATCATTTTGTATTTCCCCTTAGAGAACATTTTTAATTTTATTTATTTTGCAATCTTGTTCATCCCGAATAAACTTATTTGAAAGTAATTTAATAGTAAAAATATTTCCAGAACTTTTAAAAAAGTTATTTATCCATCTAATTTAGAGAAGAGGTGTTGAAATTGTTCCACTTAGTTTCTATCCCAACTATCCAAATGAGATCATATTACGGACAGTCTATGCATTTAACACAGGTTTCCTGAATAAAAAATAGTATATTTTCATCTTAGAATATTATAAAAATATTAATATTAGTTAATTGTTGAATATATGTTATTAAATATTAAAACTTTTCCTTTCTCTAAACCTTTATTTAAAAACAAATCCTGCGATAGAGAAGCGTTGTCACTTGTAATTGGCATTTAACTTAAGGCCGCAACTGGCTTGAACTGAGCTTTTTAATGTAATGCTCATCGCGTTGAATTACTGGCTATTGAATGCTCATATTACATTATATTATCCAGAAATATATTCGTTCTGAAAATTGTACATCTTACTATAACTTATTTTATCCGCCACTGGTTTTAGTTCTCTGTGCTTTCCGTTGAACGTGTCTAAAAAGAACAAAATGAATGCGTCCTCTATCGCTGTTCCGTGCATATGAATTTTGAGCGAGAATTAATTTAGAAGATAATAGCAGCTATCTACTACATCTACAAAGTACAATTTTGTTGATGTATTCAAACATCCTATTTTTTTATTATAGAGCATCCGGCTTTTTCAACCAGGAAGTGCCGACTCTGCAATTCTAATACAATATGTAAGTATTTTACAGATCTATGTTTTTTATTAATATACCTACATAATAATTATTGCTTTTCATTTTACACACCTATATAATAACGTAGCTGACAACCATGATCCTAAACATTCGATTAATATAGTTTGAATATCTAATCTCCAGCTAGTTTTCTGCAAAACTTGTTTTAAAATAAGTTTTTGATAGATTTAGGTCAGGTATTGATTCTGGGTATCAGTAATGTTTTAAATCAAATTAGATCCTTTTTCTTGAACGTATTTGTTTGGGTCATCGGCTTCAACTGCTAAGGTTATCTCGCCTCGTGTTCTGTGTAGGCTTTGTTATTGTTTCCCAGCGCCACTTTAGGAACAGCACTGTTAATTGGAACCCAACAGTGAATGGTCGAGTGGGGAATCCTACCAAGGCATCAGAATTAATTTTAAATAATTAAATTAAAATAAAAAATCCCTGCCAACGGTGGGATTCGAACCTGGGACCCTTGGATCCGCAGGCAGAGACTCTACCACTGAGCCACCCATCCCCTTGAACGTATTTTTTCCAAAAAACTAACATAATTCAAAATCATTAAATAATTGTACATATGAGTAATATGTAGTGTTAATTTACCTACTTCGACCTAAAAGATCTATTTTGCCTCCTTCTGTTGCTAATGCATCCTATCATCACAAGAAAATGTAGGATTTGGAATTACTCTTCTATTTGGCTCTCAGACATCTTGTCTACAATAGTTTTTCTCGATATTAATACAAAAATATTAGTCTGGTTAACAACATAAAATAAAGGTTAAAAAGTAATAATCTAGATAACTAACTGACCCTCTTAGAAGACCTGTCAATTCACATTGTCCAATCCGAGACAAGTTCAATTTTTCCTAGTCTCTAATCGTACCTTGGTGCACTGTCCTAACTATTGTAACTATATCACCTGCTTCAGCTTGTTTATTATCGAATGTTCATTTACTCCTCTTAGTAATAATTGATGAAAGATATTCCAGAATCCAGATCTGTTAACAATTTCGATTTTTTCCAGGAATTTTCAACTGGCATTTGAGTCAACTGAACTATGTTTGTTATCTCCTAAGAGAAAATAATTCAGAGTAAGTGTCGTTAAATCATACGAGTCCATTGATACATTGGTTAGTGGTCTAGTACCAAACACAATAAGGCTATATCATCAAGTAAAAAAGGATAATATTTTAGGAATATTCACTGATATAACCATTACTTTGAAATAACTTTTCTAAGAAATTCTAGGAAAATATGCAACAATGTTCCAGGCAAAACTGTTAGCCATAAAACACTGTGCAAGAGAAATAATATGTAATCTGATAGCCAAGCAGCTCTAAAGGCATTTCTCTTACCAGAAATCAAATTACGACTGGTTAAAAACTGTTTAGGAGTCCTCACAGAATTAAGCAACAAAATAAAGTGGCCTTAGCTTGGATACCAGGCCATGAGGAATTATTCCGAGAAGGATCAGATATTGCCATAAGTGCCAAGACAAGCCTCGAATCTTTCTATGGAATTATGCAAAACATTCATCAAACAATTAGAATCTCTAGAATAGTGGAACAACTATTAAGGATTAAGACAGGCTAAAGAGTTCATTAAGGAACCGGCAAAATTTACGAAATATCTGCTGGTTCAAAAAAGACAAATCGTTAGGATAACAATAGGAAACTCTCGCCTAAGAAAAATATGGGTATCATCAAGCCATAAGCAAAAGCAACATTGTGCAGGTTCTATAAAATAGAAGAGGAAACACCAATCCACGTCCTCTACCAGTGTGAAGGCCTGGCTAGATTGGGGTTTCTACCACTAAACAAAGCAAGGGCAGAATCATGTAACTACATGCGGGAGCCAGTGTCAAGGCTACACGTCTAATAAAAAAGAGCATGCTAGGCAACACACTCGAAATAACGGAGTTCCACAATAAATCTAAAAAGGTCGCGGTGTAGAAGGCCAAATGTGCAACTTCTTCCTAAATCTACTTCAGTGGTCTGAAATTTATAATATTCCCTGCATCAGCCAACAACCTTAAAATAACTTCATCGTTAACTTATCACTTCATTTCCAATAGGTCTTCTTCCAATAAGTCTTCTTCCAGGTGCCACCAAAATGTGCACCTTCTTAATTATTGAATGTAGCACTTGTTTTTCAGTAATCTCAGTTCGAAAAGCTTATTGATCAGGTTACTTGTTACAAACTATATTTTTTGATACTCCTTTTCTTGCAATAGATCTTCTGAGAGTCATAAAGGTAGAATCAGTATTTAAGCTGTGTACCACTTCTAAATAAATTGCAATAAAGAAAAGTAAAGATAACGCTCAGTTTTTTTTCTATTCCTTGGTCCACAGTTACAAGTAGGTCCAAAGTAGTCTATGACAGTATTTAACTTATCTTGTCAATATAATTGAAGGAATTGAAGGTTATGGCTAAGATGCCGGTATGTCGAGGTTCCAAAGAACATTTGTTAAGCTTTTCCAATCAGGTCATACATCAAAGTTCTGTTATTCTGGCTTCCTGATACCTACTTCTCCTTCTAGGCCTGCATGATCCGAATGGGATCTTGATGTGCTTTCTGTGCTTGCCTGGTATTTTTAACGTGTATTGACCTGTGTTGTATGATGTTAGTTAGATCTTCTAAACATCTTCCATGGTAGTATCTGAAAAACAGGGATAAATCACAAACCTTCCTTCGATAGTCCAGGCTGTCTAATCCTTTGGTCAACTCGAAATCCTCACAAGTCTAACTGCCCGCTAAACGATGCAGCACCAAAGGTAACTAAATAATATACATTATTTTATTTTAGATGATCATTTAGTCGGACCATTCATATTTCATGGCACGGTAAATGGCCAAATTTATGTAGAAATTTTACAAACACAAATTCTACCCGAGAGGATGATTATAAATTTGATTTGGATCAATTATGATTTCAGCAGGATGGTTGCCCACCTCATAATACCAGAGCGGTTCGGGAATTTTGAAATGAAATTTTTAACGACCGATTTATTGCCGCCAAAGGTCCAGTAGACTGGCATCCGCGGTGACCCGACCTTTCTGCTCCGGAATTCTCCTTAAAAATAATGTATACGATTTAGAACCACCACAAAATATTCAAATATTCAGATTTTAGAGGAGAAGGTTTAAAATATTGCAAACCAAATTAGTCGCAAGTAATCGCATCATGTATACTTAAGAATGAAAGACATAATAAACAATTTCATTAGTTCATTAAGGCCGTAGAAATATTTATAGGCTTGAGGTTTTTTCATTAATAAACAATGTTCTTGTTTTTCTAAAAATTTTCTACTGTGCTACGTTTCGACTAAGTAAATAGTAGCAAATAAATATCTTTTATTATTAATTTTGAGAAATTTTTAATAACTTTTGTGCTAACGTCATTTAGCTATCTCTTTCACAATTTAAAAATAATTGTTTTTTTATTGCTCGTAAGAAAGTACCTACATTTAAAAAGAGGTGTACCTACATTAAAATAAATACTTTTTTAAAGAAGATATCTGATGATGGGTTTCAGAGTCAGAACCATGTAAGGTGTTTTATATTTCTATTTTAAGAACACAAAGGCATGTTGAAAACGCTAAGAAAATATCCAGGTCCACATTTGAAAATGTAAAGTTGATAATGGGCCCAAAAAGACAAAACTTATAATAATAATAATAATAATAAAATTATGCTATTTCATAGAGCATAAAAGTTGTTACAAAGAAGTGATTTCAGTTTTAATTTATCTCGCTGAATAACTTAACTAGAGCCATTTTAAAATTTGGTGATTTTGACTTTTTCCAATTTTCTCAAAAACTACCAAAAATTTAAAACTTTTTAAAATAGGTTTGGGCTTTTACCTTGGTTCTTTAAAACTTTTTCTATTTATCCGACTGTCTATCTTTAGTAATAAACCAAATCCCTGTACAGAGAGCTTGTTAATGGGACACATTCTATCTTAGGTGCCTTAAAAAAGTAGATCCTTCGTAGAGTTGGCCACGAGCCGCTACTGTATCATAGAAACATTATATTATAAAATTTATGTTACATAGCAATTACTTACTAATGGTCTATTAACTTTTTACTGAATTATATTAGTTAACAATTTTTTATATCAAATATTATATTAAAACAATTTTTAAATACTCAGTTTTTAAACAAGTTACATTACTAAAATAAACCATCAACTCTGAATACGAAGTCAAAATAACCAATTTGAATAGCATTAAACTTAAAGGGTGAATCCCCACTGTTCTACATGTTATTCGCGAATGCGACGGTGGAGTTAGCAGAACTTAGAATTGTTCTAAAGTCTTATCGCAGGTCGCAGTCCTTGCTGGTCCTTGTCCTTCTTTCATTAAACTGCGAAAGCAGATGTTATGCCCTAAATTCAAACCTGTTCGCTTTACACATAATATCTGCAAACAATAAATACTTACCAAAATGGATTAAATTTTTTCTAATGATATTATGTAAACAATTAGGGTACTTTTGGTGACCAGGGAGAAGTGGGGGTAAATAGTATTCGTCACCAGAATATGCATAACTCAAGATTTCGATAGAAATGTACACAATTTACCTCTTAAAATAATAATTGTCCTTAATGCTGAAGTACACAAATATATAAAATGGATTTATTTATTTTACAACAGTTTATTATTTAATTTACTTACAACTATGTTTACCAATTTATTTACAACTTATATCTACACAACAAAATTTAAACTCAAACGAAAAAATTTGTCTATTTACATAAAAATTCAGCGCACCGCACTGTTCTAGAAAATTTCCAGGCATTTTTGAATGTACTAGATGAGATCTGGCAACACTTTAGATTATTCCAGAACTATTTGTAATGTTAAAAATAATTCTGTTAATTCTGTCTTTTGCAGGATACGAACGACTATAGGTCTCTGCCAATTGTTCTCATAGCCATTGGGGTACATCATAATGGTAAGGTTTCTTCTTTGTTTGTACCATTTTGTTCTTCTATTTAGTGTGTGTTGATTCAGACTAGTTCATCGGGACCAGATTATTTCTGCTAACTTCTTTGTATATCTCCAGCTAGATATTAGATTTAAGACTATATCACTATTATTTTGTACAAAGCAGCGATAGGAGTTAAGCTTTCTAAGTCAGAAGAGTCGGAAGAAACATGAGTCAATCGTCGAGAGTTGATTATATTTTCACTTTTTGCAAAGATTATTTAAAGAATATATTCAAGTAGATGTTCTGTTATATTGTAAAAATGTTATTGATTGGCCGTTATGTTTAAAATCATTAGTTAAGTGTAAATTAATTTCCTATCATACAGAGAATGCCGTAATAACTGTTGATTTAATAAAATAATTCTTAAGAGAAAATTAATTTTCCATTGTACAGGGAGTGCCATAATTGCTATTTTAATTATTCTATTGTATTTAAACAATTTATTAGATAGAAACGTTATTTTCTTATATACAGGGGGTGCCGATATAGAGGTTTTAGTTATTTCATATTTTATTTTTATTGTTTAACTTTAGTTTTTTAAAGAATTTGTTTGATTTAATAAAACAATTCTTAATTGGAAATGTATTTTCTATTATACCAGAAATGCAAGAGTCCCAAGTTTTTATAGTACTTTTATTTTATTTTTGTAAATATATTTTGTTAATATTTCCTGTTTGTTTTTTTTTATGATCGGCTGTCAACCATTTTGTTTCATGGTACAAGGTTTGAAGTAGAACAGTTTCTTTTAATATAACTTAGTGGCTACCCTATTAGCGGTGACCGCCTTGAGAAATTTTTTTCTCCACTGAGCCTGCCTTGTGTGCACATTGGTGTAATACAGAGTCGCAGAGGAAACTGCGTTTTAGCAAAACTGGCGCCTCCGCAACCCTCATTCTTATTTCACCCCTTAGCGCCAAACAGACTTCCTACTTTACAGTAAGTGAAGCCAGAATCCTGTCACAAAATTAGGACCGAGAGAGTTTATTAAATTTCTTCCCGAAAGACTATAAAATCTTTTCGGGTAGCCAGGCAACCCTCGAGGCACTGAGCTCCAATCGAGTTATCTCAAAGCTGGTTTGGAACTGTATAAATATCAAGGTTGACAAAAAATACAGATTGGTAACAAAAAACAAAAACCTTTACGTATTTGCCGATACATTTTAGAAAAAAATACTTATTAACCCACTAACATAATATGGTATAATGACACCGACCAGAGAGACCAGAGAAGGCATTTACCACAGAGAAGGAACTTCCCACAGGCTAGCATTTAGCATGAACGTGAACGGCCCTCTGAAAATAAAGAGAGCCAGATGATAAATCATCATGCAAAAACCCCGTCCTAAACTACGCCTCCAAGCTTTCAACTCGAGTCGTTTCCTGGTTGACTGATAGGAAAAAATTATGTAACTCCAGACGTTATTCGTCCTGAAAAGGTTAAACAAGTCTTACCCAATTCGACCATGGCCTTTATCAAAAGGTGTGGCTTGTAAGCTGAACTATATGTTAGACATGAGCCACAATAGATCCATCTGGGTCATCCCACTTTCTTTCTTCCTAACCTCACCTAAGGAAGGAACTGATCCAGCTTTGCCACTTAATCAAAAAAAATATCGTATTTTTAACAGAATGCCCAATAACCCAAAAGGAAGAATCCTTTTTGCTTTACGATTCTGGACCAAATAACGACAGAGTACTGATTTTTAGTACGAGTAGACATATTTCACTCGTAGCTCAAAGCAATCATTGGTACGCTAATGAAACATTTAAATGAGCACCACATTTTTTTAATAACTGTTTACGCTACATGGCTTAAAAGAACATATATTTCAGTTTCATTGGTGTATGTTCTTTTATCAAATAAAACAAAAAACCATAATCAAGAGTGTTATGTTGGTAATAGGGTGTTAATAAACTGCGACCTAAAAGATCTATTGTGACCCCTTCTGTCGCTAATGCACCAAAGAAATGTCTCAATGCCTTCCAATCCTATTTCCACAAGGAATTATAGAATTTGGAGTGGCTTCAAGTTAGGTAAATCTCCCTCTTCTGTTTGATATTCTCCTAGATATAGTGTCATTGGATTCTGGAGTGCTACACATTCAGAATGTGAATGGAGGTTTCGTTTTTCTCCTCACAGAATCTACACTCACTATCCTCTACTACTCTCAGTTTATTAAGGTGTACTTTTAGTCAGCGATGCTCGTTTAGGATCCCTGTTGCAATACCTAGCCATTTCTTACTCAGACAAATGCAGGATTGCGATCTTTTCTAGTTATATTCACCCAGAAGTATCTAACCCTGTCTCAGCCCCAAGAGATTGTTCCAATTATCGGTTCTTTTACTGATCTACCAATTCTTTTTTAATCTCTCCTTATATTATGTTACTGCTGATACCGCAGAACGGCTCAGGTCCTACAAAGGGTGTTTGAGCCCCTTTGCTTGCAAGACTATCTGCAATCTCGTTACCCTGTACCCCGTTATGTCCCGGGACCCAAGTAAGAGTAACTCTATTTTTTTCGCCAAGCTCATTCAATTTTTGAGCTGATTTACATAAGAGCTCAGCGCTTTGATGGCTGCTTGACTATCGGACATGATGATAATCTCTTGTCTATGACAGTTTATCTCGATATTAAACTAGATACACTTCTAGATGACGTGAATTTCCGCCTGGAAGGTGCTTGGGTATTTTCCCAAGCTTTCGGAGTGTTTGATTCTCCTATTCGAGTTCCTTCTATGATTTTGGAACCGTCCGTATACCACTGAATAGCGTGCATTTGGGTAGCAAGCGCGATTGATTCTTGGCTCCATTCTTTCTTGCAGCCCAGCTCTGTAGTTTTGAAGTTTTTCACAAAACTGTACTTCTTTAGCATTTCATCCTAGGGCATGTCCCAGGTATCTTTAGTCCTGAAGCAAGTAGACTTTCGCATGATTACTCCGTTCCTAATAATTCTATATCATTAAATGTAGAGGGGTGAGGTTTAAGATCACCTCCATTGCGGCCCTAGGGCAGGTTCTCATTGCACTAGTAATGCAAACGGGCTAATCTTTGTACTTTTGAGATATTAGCTCTCGTAGTAGTTAAACTAGTTCTGTTACTCCAGGCTATAGCCCCGTAAGTGATGATTGGTCTCACTATTGAAGTATACTACATCCATCGTCAAATATGATAAAAATTAAAAATTTTCTAATACACATTTTAGCATTGGTTTATTTATTAAAAAAAGTACAACGAAATCCTTGCATTGATTTATATTTTATCTTATTTTTTAATTCTTATCAACATTTTTACTTAATACTTTGCTCTATATTGAAATTTAAAAGTGTTTTGCTCTGATAAATAATTATTATTAATTTTCCCTGTATACCACGTAACATTTTACAAATTTGACTCTTGATTATGGATTTCCAAGTGATGTTAAACTTTTTATCAAGTCGCGGAATTGTTGTCGGGAAATTGGTGTCGGGGAATTTTTCATTTGGAGATTTGTTGCCAGGAACTGTTCTTAGACCTTTCTAATGCAAAACATTCTATAGAAAATCTATTACTGACAGTTATTTATCTTGAAATATTTGTGCTGTTTTTGAAATAGACCGCGATTTAACAACAGATTCTCTGCCATAATAACTTCTTTATATTTTATAGGGAACACCATTGCCCTAAACAATGTGTCATGGACTTAAGGAAAATAAAAATAATACAATTTAATACACATAATCTTAATATTTAATTACAAGTATTTTAGACTAGTGGACTTTTTCATGTACAATATTTAAGTAACAATAAAAGATAGGTATAATCGTTATGATAATCAGATAAACGTAGACTTTTCTTTTTATTTACTTTTCAGGAATTAATTGGTAAGTGACTGCAATATTTGCTGAAACGTCATCACTAATCTTTTTAGAACCAGTCATGAAGAATCCAACAACGCGATGATTGTCAAGAGTAAATTCGTGTTTGTCACCTTCAACAGTTCCAACTGTCTTAGTAGAGTTATCATCGAAAGTGAAGTCCAAGGCATTGATTTGTCCTGTACCATGAGCGGTTAATTTGATCAAGTTTTTACCACCAAAATCAACAGTTTCTTTATCTCCACTAGTTTTGGCACCTGTAGTCGCAGATTCACCATTTTCGTATGTGACTTGGAGGCCTCCAATCTTAGGTGAGTTTTTGCTAGAAAGAATAACATCTACTTTAGTAGGTATGTTTAATTTTCCATTTATTTCTTTAGGTTGCAAAGGTGGGGGTATTTCATCAGTAACTTGTCTTCTGCTTTGAACAGCATTATTTCTTCCAAACTGTGTTGAAAACACAACTACAGGATTATAAGGTCTCTTTGTCTCTTCCGGATTTTCAGCAATTGCTTTCCAAGCAGCAAGATGCTGGGTACCGTTTAATGCACAGTAGGCTCTTACAGTTGCAAGCTGATCGTAAAGTTGTTCAGAATATGAATGCTTGTATTCGTCTGCCATTTTATCTTTGTATACCTTATTTGCATGTTCAATTGCTCCTTGAGGATCATTTACGGTTCTCTTAAGGTAATCTCTAAGCCGATCCACTTGTTCTTTGATAAGACCAACTTTTTCCTGATGCACTATACCATATTGATAGAAACTCATTTTTAAATTGATTAGAGTTGCCCATAAGGGAAGTAAAACATAGTTGGCTTTGACGTAGTCGGGATCAGTTTTTTCGTCAAAAGTAAATAGTTTTTCGAAACCAACTAAATCTTCGGCAATGTTCATGTAATGAGCAGGTACGGTTATTTTGATGTTGGGATCATCAATTTCTCTGGCGCACGTTTTTATTCTTTCCTTTACATATGCAAGTTTTCTACCAGTTAATTGTTTTACGACATCCTGAGCTTTCTTATCTACCACTTCAAGGACCTAAAAAAAATCTAATTTGTAGTTTCAGAAAACGAATAGGTACTTTTGAAAAAGGGTAATATATATGAGTGTTGGACGGTTTACTCAGAGGTATGACGTCACTAATATGATTAGTGACATAGGGATTAAGAAATAATATTTTACCCGTAATACCATCATACAATAACTTTAATATTTAAATAATTTATTTCATCCTATGACCGTCGCCCTTTAGTCGTGGAGTGGGCTGAAGTGGAACTATTAGTGACATATGCCACTGATATTTCTTCTTTTTCCTACTGTTCGATGGACGGATGATGGACATATGACATATGAAGTTTGAACCCACGTGTTTCATTCTCACCTGTTGGATGTCGATGTCAGACGTTTTCTTAAAATTTTACCATGCTTCCACGTGTTAAGTTAAAAAAAATATTTTGTACAATGGGATAGTTTTAAACCATTTTTTCGTTTTTATATTCTGATGTCCCGTAATTTTAATCATTTTCCATCACTTGTACACAATGAACCTCATTGAGTTGCAAGTAAATGTTTTAATATAGTCAACATATAACTTTTATCAAAATTAATTTAATTAATTTGTATTGTAGCTTTCCTGAAGATGAACATAATCATGTTCGAAAGCTTGGAATAAATTACTTTCAAAAAATTAGCCAATATCAAGTAGTATTGGAATTATTATGAACAGCATCACTCAATACAGATTATTACAGAACTGTGTATTTAGTTTATTTGTAAATTGTATAGGGTTTGTTCAATGCAGTTACCGAATAGTTACACATATACACTTTAGAACACTGTTTTTTTAAAACTTTTATATCAACTATTTAAATGTCATGTTGCAAAAAAAGATGATTGATCCAGTGTTTATGTGTATGAATAGATGACAATTTTTTTTAAGTTAATATTTTTCTAGCCTTACCTTGTCTTGTACTTGTTCCCATGCACTGGGTTCAGCTGCAGCTGGCCAAAAAAAACCAATAATTGTGGACAGCTCACCACCAATTACTGGCACCTTCCCAATTCCATAAGTAACAAGAGTCTTTAGAAGATTGTTTGTATCGAGATTAAAGTAGCTTTTACTATCAGTCCATTCATCATATCCCCTATTACCACCGGAAACGTGGACAAATGCGTTAACATCACCGTTGTTAATAACTTTTACACCTTAAATATAAAATAAATTATTCGTAAAGGATACTATGTTACGTGGACATTTAAACTCTATTTTATCTAGTAGTGGAAAGAGAGGCTATAGTAGTTCAAATAGATTGGGATAGAAATTTTCAAGAAAATTATCCCGTAATATAACATGTGAAGAAACAAGTAAGTGATAGTAATGTCACCTGATAAGATTTCTCTTTTTTATGTTAGAATCAATAGTTATTAATAAAATATTTAATTTAAATTATTGCTCATTTATTTATTTATTTATTTATTTATAAACTATAAGGAGTACGAACAGGACGTACCTAAAAATAGTACTCACAATAAAATTATCAATATAAAAATAACAGTGAATGGCATTACTTTTAACCCACGTAAATTTAAAAATAAAAAATATTAACATTGTGATTATCTAAAGATAAAGATATTATTTAAAGATAAAGGTATTATTTAAAGATATTATTATCATTTTCTTTTTTTGTTTTCATTCTTTTTTACATGATGGAGGATCTGATTTAATACTGCCTGGAACAGAAGTTTGAGCTGGTAATAGGTTGCAACTCAAACGCTCATCACTTCAGTTGGGGCAGTAAGGATAACAACGCTAGAGGTAAGTCACTTTATAGTTATATAATTACGAAAAATCTTTGTATTTTAAATAAAGGTACCACACCAACATTTTAAACTCTCGCAGTCAAACACTAATAGATATCAGTTTATCCACAACTGGTATCTATAAATCAATTCTAAACTGGCAAATGTCTGATAACATTTCGATGTCAGACCACCGCTGGTTAACATTCAAAATAAACCTGATGTTGCCGACCTTCACGCTATCTCGGAACCCTAGGAAGACGGACAGGGCAACCTATGCCCACCTTCTCCAAGAGGCTCTGAGAGAGATGGAGGCCGAAACACCAAACAATAATACTGCTTTGGAAAAGTACACGAACACTATCCAAAGCACAATAAACAATGCCTATAAGAAATCCTGTCCTCTGAAGCTGGTCCAACACGATCAGACGACTACCGCATGGTGGTGTCACGAGTTGGATCACCTCAGGCAGATGGCTAGGAAATCTTTTAAGAACCACAAAACTGAAAGAGGACTGGGATACTTACAAATCTCACCTCAGAGAATACAAAAAAATCGTCGGACAAAAACAGAGAGATGCATGGAGATCCTACTGCGAAGAAATCGAAGATTTCCTGTAGGCAGCGAGGCTTCAAAAAGCTCTCAAAAGATCCACACTGAAGCATTGGTGCGCTAATCAAAGAGGATGGCACGAAAACTGCCAACCTCGAAGATACCATCAAACTTCTGCTGTCAACACACTTCCCTGACTCGGTCATCACACACGTGGCGTATTGGACAGAGGAAGAATACAATCCATCTGTCTATGATTGGAAAACTGCCAAACACATTGTAGACGATGAAAAAATTAGATGGGCAATATCCAGCTTCTCGTCATTTAAATCGCCATGACCTGAAGGTATCTATCCAGCCCTACTTCAGTAGGGTCTGGAAGAATTCACACCATACCTCGTTGGCTTTGAGGTATTTCTCCAAAAAATGGAGAGAGGTAAAAGTGGTATTTATACCCAAACCTGGAAGGATGGAATACACTGTCCCAAAAACATACCGACCAATTAGTCTGACATCGTTTTCCATGAAGACATTGGAAAGGCTATGCGAAAGGTACATAAGGGATACGGTGATTACAACAACACCACTACACCCAAACCAACATGCATACACCCCAGGCAGATCTACTGATTCAGCTCTTCATCTAGTTGCTGGTCAAATCTTGACAATAAGGATTCCGCCTTGGGTGTTTTCATAGACATAAAAGGTACTTTTAATAAAACCACCTTTCCAAAAATAATACACTCACTAACCAACAGGAATGTTCCAAAAATGGTTAGTGTGTGGATACATAACATGCTCTCAAAGCGAGCAGTAAACATAAGTGTGGAATGTGTGAATATAAGAGGCTTGGTTGCGAGGGGATGTCAACAGGGAGGGGTGGTATCACCTCTACTGTGGAATATGGTCTTCGACACCCTCATCAGCCGCCTAAATAATGACAGTCACTACACAATAGCATATGCAGATGACCTGGTCATTCTGCAAACAGGGAATTTTGAGAACATACTCTGCGAACGAATGCAAGTAGCTCTAAAAATTATCGAACAGTGGTGCAAGGACCATTCACTGTCTATCAACCCTAAGAAGACAGAAATGGTCCTTTTCACAAGGAAAAGGATGAAAATGGAATTAAAACCTCCAGAACTCCTAAACACAAAACTAAACTTTGCAACAGAGGTGAAGTACCTAGGTTTCACCTTTGAGAGCAAGGTAACATGGAACTCGCATTTAGAAAATAGAGTTTAAAGAGCATACATTGCTTATGAACAATGCCGCCGAACCGTGGGGCGCACCTGGGGTTTCTCCCCCAGCGTCGTCGCATGGACTAACACGGCCATCATAAGACCTATGATAACATACGGTGCAGTCTTCTGGGTACCGAAAACCCAAAAATTAACAGCTATCCGTAAACTAGAACAAATTCAAAAAACAGCATGTCTCAACATAACAGGAGCCATGAAAACAACACCAACCAGGGCCACGGAAGTTATTCTTAGTCTCGCTCTCCTTGATATTTACATCAAGAAGGTTGCTCTGACGACAATGACACACCTCCGCATGGTTGGAATAGAACCTGATGTAGGATCTGGCGAGGCGAGACGTCGCTTTTGGCAGGAGGCGCTCGATACGCTCCCACTGCTTCAAGCTAACATGGACTACATTTCACTGAGACATATCTTTCCATAAGTCATATAAAGTTATAATAGAACAAATAGAAGAGCCATAAGTGGCAGGTACGATTCACATCTACACCGACGATTCTAAAACAAAACAAGGCTCAGGATGTGGAATATACTCCAGATTCTTAAACCTAAACATAAAGTGGGCTGTGGGCAATATTACCAGTGTAGTTCAAACAGAGCTAACGGGTATTCTCATAGCAGCAAAAGAAATAACCAGAAACAATATCACTGGAAGGAACATGTTTATCTATACAGATAGCAGACAAGCACTACTCACCCTGAATAGACCACGAATTTACTCAGGGTTAGTACTAGAATGTCACGAAGCTTTGGCCGAAGTATCCATCAACAATGTGGTCACCTTAAGATGGATCTAGTGTCACGCCACATCGAAAGGTAACCGTCTTGCTGATTCACTAGCCAAGAAAGCAGCCAACCAAATACTTTTTGGACCTGGTCCTTCTATTGGCCTCACAAAATCGGTAGTGACAGACCTAATCAAAGAACATTCCCTTGTGAAATTCAAGGAAAGATGGGATGAAACAAGAAACTGCAGAGTTGCCAGGGAGCTCTTAAGTTATCCGGACAACACTGCAGCAAACAAATACTTGACTATGACTAGACAGAATCTGCGCCTAGTCACAGCCATTCTGACTGGTCATTGCCAAGTACGAAAGCATCTCCATATCATGGGGCTGTCAGAATCCGCACTCTGCAGAAGGTGCGAACAAGAAGATAAGATTATCGAGCATATACTTTACGATTGCCCGACGCTCTCATTTATTAGAAGATTTGTATTCGGCGAGTATCGGCTAACACCGGCCGATATAAGAGAAGCACCTCTTGGCAACGTTGTCTACATGAAATCTGTAGGCTGGCTCACGAGCTAGGAGGTGCCTATCATCTCAGGAGGATGCATAATGGGCCTAATGAGGCCTAAGTGCCGTGAGGGTAACCCACTCTCCACACATTATAGATACAGATACATGATTTACCTTGTAAGATTTGTTTTTATTTGAATATTTTTCACTTTCAAAACTTTATGTTTGGTTCACGTTATTTTCTTTCTTTCTTTTTTGTTTTCTATAGTCTTGCATTAATTTTTCTTTTACAGCATCTACAGTTATACTATTTTCATTTTTGCTTTCTAAAACTGTGACTAAAGTTTCATAACTTTCAGACAAATTCCACAGTTAAAAAGCTACTACTAGATGAACAGCAATTTCTTTTCGAATAGGTTGGAAGTTGATGTACCAAATCTAGTATTACATTAAATAAATCTCCATGTCACCAGTTCCTTTCAATGTTATTCTGCAAATCCTTTTCAACAGATAAACTTTTCTTATAAGTGACATATTCTTGAATAACAATGTTTCAATGAGTTCCATGCTTCATTTTCAGATTATGAATGTCGTACGTGTACCACCTGATTATCTTCTATTAAGGGTCTTGTTTTTGTTTTGACTTTTCTGTCCGTTTTATTCGATTTATTGATTACCGGAATAGGTTTCTCTTCTTGGACTCGTCTTTCATTAAAAGCATTTCCATTTTGTACTTGTACTTTGTATTTACTCCTGTCAGATCTGTCATGACTTTTTCGATTTGAAATTGTATAAATTTAATTTGCTTTCTTTTTATTTATACTGCATTTTTTACATTGGGCCCATAACCTTTTAGCTGTTCATTTTAATATTGATGCAGATTTTTCTTTTCATTGAATATACATTTATTTATTAATTTGACAAAATCAAGGAAAAATTGAAGTTAATTTTAAAAATGTAACAAACAAGAAATTAGAATAAAAAGAAAGTTCTGATACAAAATCTATTTCACATAAACATTCAGGTCATGAATAACCTGAATAATTATATGAATCGAAATAAAGATAAAGGAAGAAGGAAGATTGCGATGGATGAAGAAATTTGTTCTGTGATTTATCATGGAAAATGGACTCCTAAAGACAATAATATTGTTGGCTGTAAATGGATATTCAAAATTAAAAATTATGAAAAAAACGAAGCTTAATAAGCATAAGGCCAGGATCGTTGCAAAAGGATACTCACAAAAATATGGAGAAGACTACGATGAAGCATTTGCTCCAGTTATTAAGAGGCGACCACAAGACTTCTACTTATTATAGCAGGAAAACAAAATTTATTTGTAAAACATTTTGATATTTTGTAAACAAGGATTTAAGTGAAGAAACTTTCATGAAGTAACCAGAAGAGTATATAAAAGAAGAAGAACATCTAATCTGCCATTTGAAGAAAACTATTTACGCTTTATAGCATGCAACAAGGACTTGAAACTTAATATTAGATAAACATCTTTAAGATTTAGAATTACAAATAGGGAAAGCAGATCCGTGTCTCTATTATACTAAAAACAATAAAATGTATGTTAACATTTTTGTAGAATATATTATTCTGGCTGGTAAAACTCCACAAATAATAAATTAATTTGCTCTTTACCTCAATCAAAAATTTAAGAGGTAGCTAAGGAAATCAAAGAAAATATCAATCCTAAAAAAATACACCTGGCTACAATGTGATCATAGGTGAAATTCTAAAACAATTGCCAGAAAAAGCTGTGGTTAAACTCACTAATATAATAAAAGCTGCATTTCGATTGCAGCATGTACCTATCATCTGGAAAGTTACTGAAATTATAATGATACATAAACCTGGAAAACCACCAAATAAAGTAAAGTACTCTAGACCTACATCTCTGTTACCAGTGCTGTCTAAACTTTTTGAAAAACTTTTACTAAAAATATTTAAATTCATGATAGACAATACCTGACCACAGAATAATTAATAAAATAGAGAAAACACTGGAAAACCGATCTACATCTCACTCTAGACGTAGCTCAGTCTTTCGATAAAGTATGGTTAGAGGGCCTTGAATATAAAATAAATAAACATTTACCTAAGCAATATTGTGACATCTAAAAATCTTACTTGACTGATAAAATCTTAAGAGTAAAACAACAAGAAGAATATTCTACGCCTAAAGAAATTAAAGCAGGGGTACATCAAGAAAGTGTTCTGGGGCCAGTTCCTGGATAACCGGTACCTAATGAGAAGGCTCAGAAGAACCAAACCATTTGAATTAGTGATGTGCAATTATGTAAAAGCAGAGTTCATCGGAACAGAAAGGAGAAGATATCATTAGACGTACTCTTTGATTTAAGCCTCTTATATTTATATTAAAGACAAATCGCTGGTTGGCTAAAATACAGCTAAGTGCAATGCAAACTAACAAAAAAATATATTTAAAAATAGAAAGAGACAAAACAGAAATTTTTATTTCAAGTCTATAAAATATTCAAATCACACAATATGGAAGAGGGAAAGCCATCAATAATTCCACTGGTTCCGGGATATTACAGGAAAAAGTACAATTGCTTTTAAATAATGAAAAATAGAAAAATAATTTGTATGTCAATTCTGAGTAGACGAGTAAATGAACCAAAAGAACTTTAAATAGCGATGGGATAATTAAAAGGGATAAAAGAGACTAATACTAGGAGGCGAAAATAGCGAAGAAAATTATTTATTGTGCTGATACTGACTGGAGAGGTGGTAAATCAGACATAAAATCTAATACAGGTTCATGACTAAGTATTTTTCCGAATTAGAATATGGTATTCTATTATTATTTAATGTCACTGGTAAGTCTTCATCCGATATAACTTAATCAAATGCACAGCATAATAGTTATTGTGTTTTTCAAAAAGCACACTGAAGGTTTTGGTTTTCGTTTTAAATTAAAAGATTTGTATATTTTTCAGTCCTTCTTAATAAGTAATAGATCATAAATTATCTAAAGAGCTGTTTCATAATGTGTGAGCGAATAATTTATGAGATTTAGGATATTTATTGAGCTCTATTCCATAAGCCTATTAATTAGAAGGAACGATTTAACTTTAACTAATACTTATGTATTGTTAGGTTCTATGTAAAATTATAATAAAACTGTTTTTAGTTAAATGATTTAATCAGTAAATGCGATAATATTTTTAAGACTGTTTAATAAGCTTACCGATGGCACCCATTCTGTTACCAATAGTCATAATACATGCCTGTCCTGGGACAATGGGATTTGTGCCTATTGTGTTGGTCCATGAGAATATGTTTCCTTGAATGACAGCGATGGTTACATTTGTTTTTCCAACATTGTAGGCAATATAGTAGGAATCCTTCTGTTGGGTTACAATTCTATCAGCTTTTGGATTGATATAGTAAGTTTCCGTGTTATAACCCATGCTGGTTGATTGGAAGGCTGAAAGAAAATACATCTATACATCGGAAATTTTTGATTTTGTCATTTTTTCAGTGGAAATTGGTGGTGTTTGTATATTATTATCATGATGTTTTCCGAGATTGCTTAGTAGTTATTAAAATAAGTACAAATTTGTAAGGTGGGATCTACCTTTAGTGTATCTGCTATTTTAATTTTTTGTTAGTATTGTTTTAGATTTCGCCCGCCGTACTCGCATGAGAACACTAGAATTTTTACATTTCTAGCGACATCTGTTGGCCTTAAATCGAACTTCAATTACGGAATATTCATCCCTGTAGTTTCCTTCTAGCAGTTATGTCAATAAAAATATGACATTTGTATTGTAATTTATGTGTTGTGAACAAAGTATGTGGTTGTGTAGGAGATTTTGCGACGATTACGGTGGTAAATTAACAATAGTTATAAAAGCATTTTGTTTCAATTTACTAGGTAATATATGTATGGGATATATTTAAATATTATGTCCTAAGGTGATTGCTTACTTACGAGATATAGTTCATTTCATAGCCTTTCAGTTGCACGTCATACGGCATCTATCTCGCTTTATCGCATTAAGTTGAAAGAAATGCAAAAAATGCACTATAAATTTTCGTGACGCAACAAAATAATGAGAGATCTACACGTAGATATTAAATACCTACAATTGACACAATACAGGCATTTCATTGGCTGCCGTTTGCTATACGTCATGGCCTCATAGTCAAATTGAAATCTTGAACATGCACTTTAGCTATTTTTGATAAACGTCAAAGTGTACGTCTGACAGTTTTTATCAGACCAGTACTTCCATTAGTTCCATTTGTAATTATTGTGGTTAATCACATTTTTTAGAAGTTGGAATATTATTTTTTATTTATTTATTTATTTATTTATTTTGATAATTATAAACATGCCGAGGTATAGCGAAAAAGAGCAAACGTTTGTATTAAAACTACTTGCTTATTTCCAATTAGAAAAACAAGCCGGTAAAACTCTATTGCCCGTAAATGCTGTACATGAAGTAAGTTTCACATCTTAGAGTTTAATAAAAATTCATTGATAATCAATTATTTTTAGCGTGTTTCGGCCGCCTTAGGAATATCGCTATCGATTGTAGGACGATTAGCAAATGAAGGTATTCAAGATTCAAGCAGATCGCGAATACTCAGCTAAAATGTCCGATTGTGTGAGCGTTCAAATTTGTTTACTGGTTCATTATGAGTTTATTTTCAAGGGTTACTTTTAATATTTTTTATTTTTATATTTTTTTTTATTTTAGGTGAGCATGTGACTCTTTAAGCGTTGAAGAAAAAATTAGAAGATGTATATGGGATAAATACATCAGTTTCTTCACTCAGTAGGGATTTAAAAGAATTGAAATTCAAGTGGAAAAGCAGTAACATTACTAACAAAAAATATCTCATGGAACAGTCACATGTTACACGAAAAAGATTATACTTTTTGCGAGATTTAAAAAAAATTAAAGTGATTCTCATCGTCTCAAGCCTGTATATCTTGACGAAACTTGGATATTCAGCAAAGGAGAATTTCGCAAAAGCTGGCAGGATGGTACCGATAAGGCAGTCAGAAAGACGAGTGGTAAAGGTGTTGACTTATAAAAATAAAATTTGAATAAACTTACATCCTAGTAGTAATGTTGTTTTGGTCCTTATTTTCCATTCTGAATCAGCACAAAATAATTAAAACACAATACACGACAAAATAACCCACATTTTTGAAAACAAAGTGACTTTAATAAGCCATAAAAACCACTACAAGTCGTTGAGAATAAATAATTAATACAATAAAATGATGCATATGCAACTAACAATACAAGGTACTAATAATATTGGTTGCCTAAATCTTAGTAATTTCTTAACAGAACACATTTTTTTATAAATAATTTATTCAAAATTATAAAATATATTGTATGTAACTCGTTCATGTTGCTGGACCTCGCTCTGCTCGTCCCGCAAATATTTACTTATTAGATAAAATAAGGCATTTCACACTTGGTTTTATAAAAAGCTATTATGCTTTCTACAATAACATAATTAATTATAAAATCATTGACACTAAAGTTTAGTTTTTAAATTCACCTAAAATTATTGTAGCCTTCTACAGGGTGTCCCGAAATTAGACGGTAATATTTTAATAGCATAATCTACATCCTAAATAGGAGTAAAAGTTAATATAAACATAGGTCCGAAAACGTTTCTTTTCCGAGATACAGGGTGTTAAAAGTGAAGTCCTGATGACACTCTTTTGTAAATATTTTCTAAACGTTTAAATATAACTAAGTGAAATTTGGTACAAATGCTTACCTTTTTACGCTCTATTTAATGGATTAAACTCCAGTTTTTGATCATCTTCATAGGAGGGTAAATTAGGGGGGCTTAGGTTAAAATTGCCCTAACTTTTTTTTTTGACAGTTTTTAACATTTTTGACTATAAAATTTGGAAAACCAATGTTTTCTTTATAATAAAGCTACTCATGTTGCATCTCGCTAGGACACACCATTTTCAAGAAAAAAGCATTTGAAAATTTAATGATAAGTTAATGTTATCTTATTCGAAAGTGTAAACAATAATTAGTAGACTTGTGAAATCAGAAATTTAATTTTTTTTACTTTGGAAAATCGGTGACTAAAGAAATTTTAGAAAATATTTACAAAAATGTGCCATCAGGACTTCACTTGTAACACCCTGTATCTCGAAAACGAAACGTTTTCGGACCTACGTTTATATGATTTTTTATTCCTATTTTAGTATGTAGATTACGCTGTTAAAATATGACCGTCTAATTTCGGGACACTCTGTATATGGTCTAAGATCCGAAGTAAGGTCGACCTTCACCCATTTGTTTAACGGATGAAAGTTATTTTTTATTAAATAAAATAATATGTTTATAAATATACCGCGAATGAATTGCCTAAGAACATTCGTTCATGACCATTTTCTTAAAGTAAAAAAAAACGACACGCTGTAAAGAATTTCCCAGATGCTTCGACTATGCCCAAACTTTAAATAGCTCACCGCAGGATGGATTAAAGCTTTATTTGAAAATTTTGTGTTTTTCTCTTCATCCGTTTTTGAGTTATCTTCAAAATTCGAAATTTGCACTTTTTCTCAAATATCTCGAATTAGGTGACTTTTAGGGAAATCATATATAGGAACAATATTATAGAGAATGACACCATAAGTAACTTTTATCATAATTTCTATACTTTCCTTATCTGTGTACAGAAAGGAAAGTAACAAATGGCCGTGACCGTATTATCTTAGGCAACCCATTTGCGGTATAGTTATAAACATATTTTATTTTATAAATAAAAACTTTCATCCATTAAACAGATCCTGTATAGGAGCATTACTGTATTGTTTATTGAATAAATCCATTTTGTTTTTATAGATTAAAAATTAATATATTATGTTATTTAAAGGAGTAAGGATGTTAAAAGTGCAAACATTAGCTATTTCAGAATTTATGTTTGTAATCTGTTTATCTATAATTTATTAATTTCTCCATTTGCGTGTTATTTTATTCCAACATTAAGTTTTTAATTTATTCACTAAATCATCAGCTAAATCTGCTAAATTTTTGTAACTCTTTTGTTGATTAATTAGTATTTTATGTAAATGTAAATCACATATATCTTAAAATTTTATTTGTGCATATTAGGGAGACATCTTAACAAGATATCTCAACATCTTAGCAATTATTGGTATAGATATACATATTTTTAAATATATTTTTCAAAATTCCTCAATTTTGACTGTTTTAGTCCATATTTAGACCACATTTAGACCATATATAGACAATTCACTATTCTGGAATAAAAGAGTGATAGCTTTTGAAACAAAAACTACTTTAAGAACAAAATAACGAAACTAAAATAACCGATAAGGCTGCAAATATACAATGCCAGTAAAATAGCATGCCTGTGGCCAGAAATGCACAAAATGAACATTATAATTATGCACAGGTCAGTATCTGAACACAACTTACCTATAATAGCAGGCAATCGTTTTAATTTCTTTGAGAAATGCTACTTCCACACAAAAAACAAATGTCTTGGATCTACTGGCTTGTTATCTGCTAATAAATTGCATGCTCACATGCGTAATACAAAAATATTATGTATTTGCAGCTAGCTTAAATCAATTAATCAACTCAATAAAAAATATAAAAGTCTTGAAAACTTATTTGAATTAATATATTATGCAATAATTCATATGACCAAATACCATACGTGTAACCACCCTAGGATAACAATACAATTACTTACCTAATCGACAGAGTTGAAAACTTTCGACTAATACAATTTTTGATTTTGCCCATTTCATATTAAGATGCTTCCTGTTTTGGACTTAAATTGCTAAGGTATATTTTTGGATTAGATTATCGATCGTTTCAGTAGCGTAGTAATAATGATTTTACTGAGGGTTTAGCTTCATTTAAACAAATTAATACCCTTGTTGTTATATTTTACAAAAATACCGATATTTGGGTAACACAAAATCAAGAAAGCGTCTTTACATATATTTTGCATAAAAATTTAAATAAAATAAAATATCCGATGTAAGCAATATTGTAAATTGTTATAGAACCTTATTTTCATATATAATACAACGAATGGTATCGGGACTATCGAAAATCCCGTAAGCTAATGCAGGAAACATGTTATTCAAAAGTTATTTATTTGACAACACGTTGAGCAGTGGCGGTTTGCTCGTAAGGGCACTTGGGCACGTGCCCTAGTATAATAATAATAAAAAAAAATAACTTACATATTTTATATTTTCCTCAATGCCTATTATTATTTTATCTAATATTCAGCGCACACCCCGTTGGCACGACACTGGACGACCGAGCGTTGAGCGACGTACCGAGAATTCCGAAAGAAGATGGGCACAGTAAATGTGTGCCTCTATTGTTTTCTCTCTCATTATGATGCGAAAAATAAGGACAACGACAATATCGCTTAGCAAGAATGAACACATGCGATGGATAATATGTCACAAGCGGGGCGCTGTCTTAGACCAGATATAAATGTACGCAGAGGCATCCTTACCGGCTCCCTCACAAAGGCAATGGCGGTTTCGGCTGAAAGTGCGCGTTTGTTGGACCATGATAAAAATTTATTTATTGTGATTACGAAAAAATGTTAGTTGGACCATTGGAATAGTTAAGAAATAAAACTACAAAAAAAAATAACTTTTTTTTATAAAGCAGTCAAAAATATGATGAAAAAAAAAATCAATAATATTTATAAATGGGACAAAATTTTTATTTTTCTTTTGGTTTTGTCTGACTTTTTTGAGGATTTCAAATCTCTGCATATTTAAGAGTATAAAAATTTCTGAGTCTTATAAATAATTTAATGGTGTACATTTTCGCAAATTGTTGGCAAGGATGACCAAATTCTATGTTGCTCATTTCAAAAAGGCATGCGTTGGAAATTCCAGGCTTAGTTGACAAACTATCAAATAGAGATATAAATATTTTTTCTAATTTGAATATATAAAAGATAAATTTTTCGCTGGGAGATTTTAAATTGCCAAACACCTTTTCTTTAGAGTCGTATGCTTTAAAATGCGTTAACAAGTTAGAATTGTTAAGTAAATTGCATTCTTCTGAGAAATTTACGCAAATTTTGCAAGAGTGGATATGTAATGATTTTTTGATTAAATAGCCACATACATAGTTAAATGCATTTTGAGTGGTCACATTTAGCTCCCTGTAGTCACATTCAGAAATCGTTATTGCCCCAACTGATTGTTTTGAAATATATTTAATTTTCATTAGGCGGAGAACTTGTTTTCCTAAGGGAAAAACGAATCCTGGGATTCCTTTCCAGTGTGTTCCCCACCGCTAGTGCCCACGAGCTGCCACTGACGCTGAGTGCATTAATTTATGTGGTTATCCATAGTCCCGATAGAAAAAGTTGTATTTAATAGATTATGCAACTCAATAATTTACAGTTACAGTACAAAAGCAATGACAAAACATGACAAGCTTCCCTACTAGATCGTTACAGCAATAATGTACCAAGCATGATTATCAGCTAATACGGTGTATGATTATTGATTATTAATCAACTAAAAGTACAGAAAATTATTACATTACGAGTGAATTACTCGTAATCTAAAATTTATGGTAATATTTATATTTTTCAGTATTATTTTTTTCATACAGAACGTTCTTATTTTTTATTATTTATATAAATGTAAAATATAAAAATATCGATCAATTACGCACAGGACATACTGTGAACACTAGACTAACATGTTGGTATTGTTGAATAGGTAAATACATAACGAAGTTATTAATTTAATAATATACAGAGTATTACATTTTAATAAAATTAGTAAATTGAACTTATATATAGAACCGGTTTCAAAACACTATGTATAAACATAACCAGTTATATCATCATCAATATTTGCTAGTTTGGTACGTTGTATGTCTACAATTTAAACAATTTTTAAATCATTGCTAAATCAGCCTTGATTTTTTTAATTTTATTGCCCAAGAAAATAAGCTTTTACGATTATTACAATCTGATCATTAAGATCAATTAGCAATTATTTTCTAACTTAACTTATCTAGAGATGAAACACTTTATAAACTAAGATTCTACTCACTAGTGAACCTTAAAGTCTAACTATTTAGTTACACTACCGTTAACGTATAACACTAAACTGCTTCATGCTATCTAAAATCACTGAACTAATTCCAAAGGCTTGGTTCCCTTGAGTCTTCTTATTAGATTGGCATTGTTGAGGAGCTGGCTTATCTCAACGTTTTCATGTTGGAGGGGTCGTTATTGATGACTACTGGCAAATTTTTGTATTGTATTTTCAACAGTCTCCACTTTAAGGTCTATATGAAGATCAGTTTTGTAGTGGTACCAGAGTGCATTGACGATGTTCCTTAATACTTCATTCTGGAAACGTCGAATAACTTGGATGTTACTTTTACTGGCACAGCCCCAAACCTGGATACCAAACGTTCATACGGGTTTTAATATCTGCCTGTAAAGAAGCAGTTTGTTGTATGTGGATGATTTGGCATTTTTTCCTAGCAACCAAAACATTCTTTTGTATTTTATATCAAGCTCTTTGCATTTCTTTTTAATATGGACTTTCCAGCGAATTCTAGCATCAAGTGTAATACCCAGATATTTTATTGTATTGGCAAAAGGGATCTGAGTGTCGTTTATTCTATTAGAAATATATTCATTTTGTTTATTGCTGAATTTATTAAGGACAGATATGCCTTCATTTAATTTTATTCGCCAGATTTTCGTCTAGGTGTTTATCTGGTCTATAGATTTTTGCAATTTTCTATTACCCGTCTTCGTAATTTCTTCCAACAGCAAAGATTGCGGTATCATCATGAAATGTTGGGATAGTATTGGGCTCAAGGTTAGGAATATCTCTGGTATACAACAAGTAGAGTACTAGACCTAGTACACTACCTTGAGGTACTCCTGCCTTAAATACTCTTAGATCAAAATAGGCTTCTTCCTATTTAATTCTGAAATATCTTTCTGGTAAATAGGATTTTAATAGCTCAGAGTATTGACGTGGCAGGAGTATGTTCAGTTTTTGAATCAGGCCTACATGAGATACTTTGTGGAAAGCCTCAGCCACATCCAAATAGGACGGTTGAGTAAACTTTTTATTCTAGGGACTTTTCAATGATTCTATGAACTTAATCGATGGTCGAGTGTTTACTCTAAAGCTAAACTGGTGGGAAGGTAATAGGTCCTTTTCTTCTATTATAGGTTTCAACTTAAGAAGCAATTTTTCATAGCGTTTCTAGATAAGATGATTCTTTTATATGCATATAATTTGGGGCGATATTCTAGATTATAAAAAGTCTATGAGATCTGGAATTTTGTTCGAATATTTGGGCCAGTATGTAGGCTTTCCAGTGACATTGTTTGACATTTGTGTTGATGGTATGATGCTAATAATTCTTTACCTTTTGTTGTTGTCAGTCTTGATTCCCCAGTGAGTATGTTTTGCATTAAAGTCTCCTCCCACTATGAATCTGTATCCTTACCAAAGTTTCAGAAATTTTTTATTGGTCGCCACTGTAGATAA